>JAQFVV010006199.1:5241763-5619509 GCA_028023455.1 Epiperipatus broadwayi
TAAGAGGAAAACGCTGGCAAGTTTCCAGTAAAAACAATAAATTGTAGTTTTATAAATATGTAATCAGATAAAATAAATGTTTAAATAAAAGCAATACTATATCAATTGTATATTATTGAAGTGAATTCACTAAACTACATAATATGCTTTAATTACCCTATCTATATTTCTGCATTTTCACTTTCAAAATACAATTTTAAGAAAATTTGTGTGATGTGGCCCGCGAGAATCTTACCAGTAGCATAAAGTGGCCCATTGTTTGAATGAGTTTGACATGCCTGCTCTAATAAAAACTGTTTTACAGATAAATAGTAATAATCATTAATTCAGGAGCAAATATTTAATGGAATTAAATTGTTATATGAAAAAACAAATAAATATTATATTAATGTTATCTCTAAGAGACTAAGAAATTTTTTTTTGTAAGATATATATATATATATGTTCTGAAGAAATCTGTACAAACAACAAAACTAAAAAATATAAAATATTTTAATACTGAAAATAAATTTATTTTAGTAATAAGAAAACTTAATGGCATTATGAAGTGTGTGCAATAATTATAAGAGGATGATAGAGTAATAAAGAAATAACATTAAAAAATCAAATATTACAATATCTTTTATAATGCTTCATATTGAAGTATCTGATAAAATATGAAATTTTGAATCTATGAACAGAAAATCTGCATTAAGTAATGGAATTATATAAAAATATTTGTATTAAAATTTATATTTTAAAAAAAGTCTGAATATAATACATTATATATATATATATATATATATATATATATATATATATATATATATATAGGTATATATATATATATATGATATATATATATTGTGCCATTGACAATTTAGTCATTAGCTAAATTTATAGTAATGTGCATGTAAGAAAATGTAAAACGTAAAATCATCATCAGGATTTTTAAGTTTTATAACATCATATAAAGATCTAGCTACATGAGTGGCATCCAAGTTCAAGACCTTATGAATATAAAAACAACTCCTTATTAAAAAATTAATAGCATTTTAACAAAGTCTAACGACTCTAACTCTCTTGAAGCATATGGAATTTATAAAATTTCATGTAACATTTATAAAGCTTTCTATATTATAAGTAATTGTCACAACAATGCTAGAAAAGATGAATATATTAATGCAATTAAAATACTTATCATCATCAGTACTATCTCTCAATTCTAGATACAAATCATAATATTAATTTTTCTAATATGAGAATACTCTCCAGATGTAACACTTTCCAACAATGTTAAATCAGAGAAGCCATGAGATCTTTAAAAGACGAAATTGTATAAGCAAATATAATGATAAATGCAAATTACCTTCTATTTGAAAAAAAATAATTTTTTTTAAAAAACTCATTAATCTAAACAATTCCCCATAATTATTATTTATATTTTCTATTAATAGAATGTTTATTATTATTATTATTATTATTATTATTATTATTATTATTATTATTATTATTATTATTATTATTATTATTATTATTATTATTATTATTATTATTATTATTATTATTATTATTATTATTATTATTATTATTATTATTATTATTATTATTATTATTATTATTATTATTATTATTATTATTATTATTATTATTATTATTATTATTATTATTATTATTATTATTATTATTATTATTATTATTATTATTATTATTATTATTATTATTATTATTATTATTATTATTATTATTATTATTATTATTATTATTATTATTATTATTATTATTATGTTTCAAAGCAAAACTTTATTGAGTCTAAAAAGTTACAGAGTCATATATTGATTTTTTACAAATGAAAAACAAATTACAACTTTCAGTATATAAGTCTTTATCTTTTCTGCATCCTTTTTTTTTCTTCTTGTTTTTAAATTTGGTCTTCTATCTAGTTCAGTTTATGCTTGCATTTTTTTTTTTTTTTTTTAAAGTTGGAAAAAATGCTGATGTTGAAAATGTCATCATCTATCTTATTGGTCTTTATATTTCATAGACTGGATCTCTGTTTCAAGTGTGACCATGTGGCTGCAAATATATCTGGTTGAGCTAGGATGCTGTCTCTTTTTCTTAACAGTTCTAGTTTTATTGAATATGTTGCTGGGTGGCGTCGAGGGTTATTGGCAAGTGCAAAAGTGCATCTGGTGCACCAGTAGGCATAAATGCTGTATGTTGCTGCACGAATAGCAGGGTTATTGCCTTTTTTAAATGTATTTATTATTTCATCTACTGAAATAATAGCCTTTCTGTATGTGGTAAACATTGTGCGGCACGTATTGTTTCTAGGGCACTGCAGGAATGAAGAAAATGATCTTGTGTCTCTTCTTCTCTATGACATAGCCCGCACATGGGGTCTATATTGGTATAGAATCTACGAAATCTAAGGAAATGGGTTGTGGGTAGAGCATTGAGATTAAGCTTAAGCAGAAAATCGAATAATTTTGGTTCTAATGACCATTTTCTGAATTGTTGCAGTAGTTGCCTGTTGTCTATTCCAAGAACTGATGGATGTAGATTGGGTGCTGGTTCCGATGTAGTATATTGTAAATGTCCCAGTATGTATACTTGTTGTCATTATTGAGTGATATTTTGTTGTATATTGGCTTGAGTTCTTCAATCAGTGTGGATAGATATCCATATGAAGGGGGTGGTCTGTCTGTGGGTATTATACTGATTACACACTCCAGGTCTGGAAATCTTTTTATGGTTGCTGTTATTAGATTTACTGATTTCTGTGTGTAAAAAACATTGATTGTATGGAGTCCAAGTCCATTGCTATGTGGTGGTCTGCTCAGATTTTTTAAAGAGATTGCCACTGTCTTTCTCTTCCATATTAGTTTGTTACAGATTGACGAGATTTTAGATATGAATGTTTTTGCAAATTTGATTATAGGTGTATAGTATGTAATTTTTGTAGTTATAAGTTGATTAAATAGTGCTACCTTTGCATATATTGACAGGTATGACTTTTCAAGTGAGGCTGTGATTTTTTCAGCATCTATTTTTAATTTATTTTGAATTTTTTGCCTCATTCCATTGGTTCCAAGGTAGAATGGGAAACCAAGGAAAGCAGATGGTTTACCATTAAACATCTCTGTACAGTGCTTGCCTGTGTATATTGACCATGCTGCAGTTTTATTTGTGTTAATTTTTAAATTAAAATTTGAGGTATAATTCTTGATTATCTCTTGTAATATGGGGAGGTTCTTTTTAGAGGGGAGGGAAACGGTTACATCATCCATATAGGCTATGCATGATATATTTAAAGCAGTGTTTGGAATTTGAATGCCTTTTATTTTTTTCTGTATCTCTATTAATAGAGGATTTATATATATTGTAAAGAGCAAGGCACTAAGGGGGATCCTTGTGGGATGGATTGACTCGGTCTGAAGGCTGGTGATTTTTTTCCATTCAATGTGATGTGAATTTCACGGCTGAGTAGCAGATTTGCTATTATATATAGTAGGGATGGAGGTGTTGTTGTTTTTTTCAGCACGTCTAATAATTTGGCTATAGGCACTGAGTCAAAAGCTGCCTCAATGTCTAGTTGAACTATAATTGGTGCATATTTCTTTTCTTTTTTTACTTTCGATAATTGTTTTGTACATTAAGGCACCCTGGCCAATGGATGATCCTTTTTGGCATATTGTGCTGATGATAACACAGGGAGTATGTGTTGTTCTATTTTTTCCTTTTATCACTCTTTCAAGAATTTTTATTCCTAAAGGTCCCATTGAAATTGGTCGTAGATTAGATAAAGATGATATTGCTGTTTGTTTTTTGTTAAATGGAACCATTGCAATTGGGTATAGACTTTGTATGTTGTAAATTTTTTGGGATATGTAATTGGCTAGATTGCACAGGTATTTTGCTGTGAAGTGACTAAGATGTTTGAACACAAATTTGGGAATTCCTTGTGGTCCTGGGTGACATGTGTTTGTTATTGTTGCAAGTTGAAATACAATGTCAGTTGTTGTTATTGGTGTATCTGTTTCAGGGTCTCCAAATATGTCTTCATTTGGTATGTACACTCTCTGTTTTTGCAGTTTTTTTTAAAGTGTTGATATATTGGGTTTATCATGTTATGTCCAGCTGTTATAGAGCCATCTATTTCAAGTGCCATAGGCACTCTGACTGTGGATGGGTATCCCAATGCCCACCGTATGTATGCTCTGGTCCAAGTATGTTGTTGTGTAAGGCATATTTTTTTCTTTTTTATTGCTACATATTGCTTTAGTGTATTGCATGTATTGTTGTACATTTCTGTAAGTTTTTTAATTTGTGTTTGATTATCTGTAGTTGGTCTGGAAATGGTTATTCTTTTATGTAGTTCATCTGCCAATGCTAATAATCTGGTGGGGGTGTTGAGTTGCAGGTAATATGATTGATGTTGAAAGAAAGTATATTGGTGTGCTCTTCCGATCTTACTTTTGTACTGGATCGAGTGACATGTTTTGAAGTTTTTGGAGCATTATATATGTTTCTGAATATAAGAATTCAGTTGTTTGTGCTGGAAGAAGTATTCGCATAGTCTTTTGGAGGGCTATTGTTGTATTTTGTATTTTTGTTAGGTCGAGGGTGATGAACTGAGCAGCATGATCTGAGATTATAGATGGACAGAGTTCAAGATTAAAATAATGATGTAACATTGGTGAGTAAAACACAAATCAATAAGTGACTTATATCTATTGTTATTAAAAGATATTGAGTTTGTTGGGAGAAAACCCTCAGCACTCATAAGTGGGATTGTTATTTGATGGATCCATTTGGTGACAAAAGTTTGGTAGGTCATGTTGAGAATCTCCCAGGAGTATTATGGGATTTGGTGTTGCTGTAAGCATTGAATTTATTGTTGCTATTATTCTGGAGATGATGACAGGGCCTGGTGGTATATATACAAATACTAGGTTAAGTGTGATATTTTTATGATGGAGTGTTAATATGATAAGATTAGAGTCAATATATATAATTTTAAAAGAATCGAAGGGCAGTTGTGGGAAATAATTATGCCTGTGACACCTGATGGTGATGATGATTGCCTTGAGCAGGCACAAAAACCTTGGTTGACTAAATATTTTGATGGATCAATTTGAGAGCTGCTGTATATTTTTGTTTCCAAAAGCCCCAGTATGTGTGGTTGTGTTGTATGTAACCATTTTTTGAGATCAAAAAGTTTTTTGGTGGCATTTAAGCCTCTAATGTTGAGCGATCCAATTTTTATCTTCATGTTTTAAATAATTTTTTAACAGGGTATTGATTTTTATTTTATTTTTAATACTAAATGTTTGTTTATATTGCAGTAGATGGATGCTGATACATATTTAAGACATTGTTGGGTTTATTATCAGTTTTTCTTTCATTTAATATTGCTTCAGACTCTATACAGGCAATTTGCGATGAAACCGAACAGGTGTCCATTTGTTGTTGGATTACATCCATTTCTATTTCATCATTTTCTAAATTGTATATGTCTGATGAGTTGTGCTTTTGGTCTGTTTTTTTTACCTTTTTGGATTCATGGTTCTTTGGTGGTCGACCTGGTTTTCTTTTTTCCCTCTGGTGTATTTTCTTGAATAGGTGGAAGAGGAGCTTCTATTGCATCCATTATGTTTGATGCAGTTTTGTTTATAATTGTAGTTTTTTTTTATTATTGGTATCTTTATATTATCTGGATTTATATTTTCATTATATAACTGTGTGTGTTTACTTTCTGTTTGTTGATTTTTACTTGGTACACATTTTGTTTTATTGAGATGCTGATCCTGTGATGTAATTGCTGTATTTTGTGTTGTGGTTTCTTGAGAATTATTTTCGTTTGAATCTTGGATTTCTGTGTTAGTTTTTGTGTTATTATTTTTTTGGTTGGTCTTTTGGATAGGCAATTCTGATCCATTATTATTTTTGTTTGTGGGTGTTTGATCCTGTTTTTTTCCGGTTTCTATTATTTGGTTGCCAATGGATGTAGTGTTATTATAAATTTTATTTTCATCACTGGGTTGTTCTGGGGAGAGGATTTTAGTTTGTTCACAGTGATTGCTTTTTGTGTTATCGCACTGAGTTGCTAGGGTGTCCTCTCTGTCCACAGCCAAAACAAAGTGGCTTTAGACCTCTTATGTGAAGAGAGAGTGTCGCTTCTTGATCTGTAATCTGTGTTGGAATCGTTGAGGCGATCTTACGTTTTTATGTAGTTTTATTTTAAATTCAAAACGATTACTACATATCGGTATAGGTGTGTCTTTTAAATATATAGGCTGTAGGGCAATTACTTTTCCAAACGGGTTTATCATTTTTTGAAAATCTTGTACGTTGTATTTAAGATAAGTATTTTTCTGCACTCCAGTAATTATATTTTTCCGGTTTTCATCTATAATTACGAGTGCGTAATTATCAAGTGCCAAAATAGTGGATTGAAAACGTTCTTTTTGCTGCTGAGTATAAAAATCAATGGTTATATATCGAGTATTTGGGTGATCCGCGATACAAGAGATTGTTTCCCATAGTGCATTTTGCGTGATTGCTTCATATAATAAAGCTTTTGGGAAACGATATAATGAGCATTGATTATCGGTTACTGCGAGTACTAACGAAGTTGGTGAAAAAAACCTGCGAAATGTTTCAAATAACGTACGAGGCACCGTATTACTGAAACGGTCCGTCACATTTTCAAGCGTTTCTTAGATCCAGATTGCGGCTGGGGGTTGATTTTCCTCTCTAGTGTTTAGATCAAGATTTTTTATATCATTTGTGTTTGTTCTACGGAAGCGCGGTATTTGAGTTGGTGCTGTAGTATTGCTATTACTTTTAAGTACTTTTGCATACGAAATAGGCGATGTTGAAACTAACGATGTTGTTAATTTCGTATTGGTGCTTAATTCGCTCACGCTTGATTGGGCAGTAGCCATGATTTATTCTGACTCAAGTCAGTATTTTTTTATTTTTTAAAAAAAAAGATATTAAAACACACCGATATTTTTCAAAAAACACTATTAATCTATTATATAATTCGATTTTTCCTGTATTATGTTTGTTTTGCGAATAACAAGTTGGAACAAAAGTAAAAAATAAATACTTACATCGGAGAACTTAAGGATTGCTTCTTCTTCTTCTTCTTCTTCTTCTTCTTCTTCTTCTTCTTCTTCTTCTTCTTCTTCTTCTTCTTCTTATTATTATTATTATTATTATTATTATTATTATTATTATTATTATTATTATTATTATTATTATTATTATTATTATTATTATTATTATTATTATTATTATTATTATTATTATTATTATTATTATTATTATTATTATTATTATTATTATTATTATTATTATTATTATTATTATTATTATTATTATTATGTTTCAAAGCAAAACTTTATTGAGTCTAAAAAGTTACAGAGTCACATCTAGTAATTTTTATATTGGACTATTTCCATCATCTAATATGTGTGTTGAATGTCTTTAGAAAAGTTTTAATTTTTAGTTAAATATTCCAAATGCATTCAACTGTTAGTAATATCACAGCAAACAGGTTAGTATATGCACCAACTGGTTAGAGCATTACCTTAAATTTCAATAATCAAGAATCTAAGGACCCAGGTTCGAATCCCATGCTAGTACTGTCACTGGTCAGGCCAGCAACACCTGAAGAAGAGGGGAGAGAAATACCTCTCGAAACGTTGTGCGTATACTAACCTGTTTGCTGTGATATTACTAACAGTTAGTGCATATACTAACCTGTTTGCTGTGATATTATTAACATTTGTTTGCTGTGATATTACTAACAGTTGGTGCATATACTAACCTGTTTGCTGTGATATTACTAACAGTTGAATGCATTTGGAATATTTAACTAAAAATTAAAACTTTCCTAAAGACATTCAACACACATATTAGATGATGGAAATAGTCCAATATAAAAATACAGCTAGAACACCATCATCACAAACCTTCAGAAAAACATCTAGTAATATATTGATTTTTTACAAATGAAAAACAAATTACAACTTTCAGTATATATGTCTTTATGTTTTCTGCATACTTTTTTTTTCTTCTTGTTTTTAAATTTGGTCTTCTATTTAGTTCAGTTTATGCTTGCATTTTTTTTAAAGTTGGAAAAATGCTGATGTTCAAAATGTCATCATCTATCTTATTGGCCTTTATATTTCATAGACTGGATCTTTGTTTCAAGTGTGACCATGTGGCTGCAAATATATCTGGTTGAGCTAGGATGCTGTCTCTTTTTCTTAACAGTTCTAGTTTTATTGAATATGTTGCTGGGTGGCATCGAGGGTTATTGGCAAGTGCAAAAGTGCATCTGGTGCACCAGTAGGCTTAAAGGCTGTATGTTGCTGCATGAATAGCAGGGTTGTTGCCTTTTTTAAATGTATTTATTATTTCATCAATTGAAATGATAGCCTTTCTGTATGTGGTACACATTGTGCGACGTATTGTTTCTAGGGCACTGCAGGAATGAAGAAAATGATCTTGTGTCTCTTCTTTTCTATGACATAGCCCACACATGGGGTCTATATTTGTATAGAATCTACGAAATCTAAAGAAATGGGTTGTGGGTAGAGCATTGAGATTAAGCTTAAGTAGAAAATCAAATAATTTTGGTTCTAATGACCATTTTCTGAATTGTTGCAGTAGTTGCCTGTTGTCTATTCCAAGAACTGATGGTTGTAGATTAGGTGTCTGGTTTGGATATAGTATATTATAAATGTCCCAGTATGTATACTTGTTGTCATTATTGAGTGATATTTTGTTGTATATTGGCTTGAGTTCTTCAATCAGTGTGGATAGATATCCATATGAAGGGGGTGGTCTGTCTGTGGGTATTATACTGATTACACACTCCAGGTCTGGAAATCCCTTTATGGTTGCTGTTATTAGATTTACTGATTTCTGCGTGTAAAAAACATTGATTGTATGGAGTCCAAGTCCATTGCTATGTGGTGGTCTGCTCAGATTTTTTAAAGATATTGCCACTGTCTTTCTCTTTCATATTAGTTTGTTACAGATTGATGAGATTTTAGATATGAATGTTTTTGCAAATTTGATTATAGGTGTATAGTATGTAATTTTTGTAATTATAAGTTGATTAAATAGTGCTACCTTTGCATATATTGACAGGTATGACTATTATTATTATTATTATTATTATTATTATTATTATTATTATTATTATTATTATTATTATTATTATTATTATTATTATTATTATTATTATTATTATTATTATTATTATTATTATTATTATTATTATTATTATTATTATTATTATTATTATTATTATTATTATTATTATTATTATTATTATTATTATTATTATTATTATTATTATTATTATTATTATTATTATTATTATTATTATTATTATTATTATTATTATTATTATTATTATTATTATTATTATTATTATTATACATCAGTGTTTACAGTGCCTGTATAATTATAATATTTGTTACCCAATTGATGACCCATGTGACATAGTCAAAACATTGGTATATATATATTTCAATAAATTGTACATGGACATACCTGGATAATATTCCATTTTTATCTATAGCCTGTGGAAAATCTTCAATTTAATATATTTAATAAGTGTAAGGTAACTGGAATAAATACGTGGGCTATGCTATATCCTGAGGCATAGCCTAATTATTAAATTACCATTTGCAACAGAATAAAAAATAATAAACTAATGAAGAACAATCGTAGTTTAAAATGCCTGTGAATTGAAACGTCATTTGTAACAAAATGAAAATAAACTAAATTAAAATGAATATCAATCAATGAATAACAATCTAACACTTAAATTAATAAAACAATGATAATAATCTTTATTATAAATTCATGAATTTCAGTACCATTTAGAACAGATAGAAAACAAATAAAGTATTACTTCAAACTACCCTAAAACAAAGAATTATTCTTCATATATCAAAAATAAAACTTTAAAACTAAATACTACTGTCTTATAAATAACAGTGTATGTCTATAATATAGATCTCTTATAATAGAATGAAAATAATGACAAAAATTACCAGATAATCTTTAATATTCCTTATCAATCAACATACTGTTTATAATAATACAAACTTGTATTAAAAGTAAAACATTATTTCTGTTGTATTTATATATTGGACTATTTCTATAATCTAATATAAGTATTGAATGTTTTTATAAAATTAATTTTATTTAAATATTCCAAATACATTAAATTGTTAGTAATAGCACACAGTTTAGTATATGCACAAGGTTTTAAGAGATATTATTTTCCCCCTCTTCTTCAGATGTTGTTGGCCTGACCAGTGACAGTACTAGCATGGGAATCAAAATATTATTATACAACAAAGAAAATAAATATTTTAGAATTATTATATATGAAAAACATTGATGTTTCATAATACAAATACTATTCTTTCATTCTAAGACAAATTAAACAATTTCTAATACATTCTCATTATACTACACTGGAAATATATTTTAATATATATGTCCAGTATAATATTACACAAATAAAATAACAAATATATTTGAGACATTAGATATTATGAATGTAGTAACAAAAATACATATATATATAATAATAAAAGAGCAATAATTTTATCAAAACCATATGCTTTATTATTCATAACCATTTTAAAATGAGTAAAGTCAATTCACAGTCTTAGAAAATACAATTAAAAATAAACAATTTGTTTATATCAATATTATCATTGTCATAACAACACAGTTCAATGCTTCATAGGTTAAGACACTCACCATCAAAATCATTTAAGAAAATAAAATTATGACTGACATTTTATCATGCACTGAAACTCATCTCAAACTTCAGTTGATATAACATCTTCCTTCTACCTGAAAAAAAAAAAAAAAGCTTTTTCCCTTTTTAGCTCTCTCTCTGTCTTTTTTATTATAAAACTAACAAAAGTGATTTATTATTACTTTTAAATATACAATAAACCATCTTCATCTATATACAAATGTCTATTCCTTTCTCTCCCCCCTCTTTATATATTGTTTAATAATTTAATCCGAATGAACCCTAAATACTTCATTAGTATGCTCACTAAAATGAAATAAAGCTTATTTACAACTTTTATTCTTATTTTTTTTTAATATATTCCCATTAGTTCATTATATGCTTCCAATAAATACCACATTATAGCATCATGACTAACAAAAAAAAAAATTGGCTTATTCAATGTTTATTAACAATGTATCATAAAATACAATTATACATTTCAATTCCTTTTATCTTTCATAAAATTTGTCAATTGCAGTTGCTAAACTTGTTTTTGTTCAATAATAAAATATTTGTATTATATTATTTAATTTTTTTAATGCTTATTAATAATTAAATAGTATTATATATATATATTAATTAAATAGTATTATATATATATATTAATTATACTTTATTATATAGTTTAACAATTAGGGATTTAGCCAGGATTTATTTAAGGGAAGAAATTTAAAATTTTCATACTTAGATTGTTTATTCGATATATTTTTAAATGCCATCAAAATGCGTTGCACATTATTTTATATGTTCATAAGTTATGTTGGATAAATATATAAAAAAAAAATCAAACATTTAAGAGAATTAATTATATTAAATAATATTATCATAAAATTTGTTAAGAATTAAATATTTTGGCAAGCAATAATATATTTTAAAAAATTGTTTTTTACTCATTCTGCTTTTCTTAGATTTGAACCCTAGTGTAGGTTATGGGTCAATTATGAGTTTTTAGCTACAGAACAAACCCAAGTCCACATCCAAAAAAAAAGCTGTTCAGTGAAACATGTAAAAAAGATAATACAACATTGAAAAAAAAGATAATATTGTTATTAAAAATAGAAAAAATATTTAGTAAAATGTGTAAAAAGATAAAATGGTATAATAAAAAAAGAGAAAGATATCATTATTATTGAAAAGGTTTTACACAAGACAGCATCGGAATCAATCCTAGGATTTCATATACCAAAATCACCCATTCTACCACTTAACTATGTAAAATATTATTGATAAACATATTTTCATTACATGCAAAATTACTGTAAATATGAGACAATATTTATAAATGTTTTATTTTTAAATAAATTATTAATTGTAACATGTTACTTTTTATATAAATTAGAATATTTAAATAAAAGTGATTGGGAAATCAAAACATTTTCATTTACATATAAATTTTATTAATTATAGAGATAAAAGGGCATCAGTCTATTAGTTTTAGTGCTATAGTAGATTATATATGTAATATATTTTGAGATTCTGGCAATTGTTATAATAAGTTTAAGTAAAGAAGTATTCATATTACATTTAAATAAAAAATATTTATAATAGGAATGCATTTTTATTAATAAAGTTATTCAGAAATCGAAACATTTACTCATAAGTTTTATTAGTTTTTGCAATAAAATGGTGTCAGCCTGATAGGTTTAATGCAGGAAATTATCACAATAAGTTTAAGTAAAGAAGTATTCCTCACATATTTAAATAAAAAGTATTTACACTCAAAATGTATTTCTAACAGTGAAGGGATTTGAAAATGTACGCATTTTCATTTACATATAAATTTTATTAATTATCTCGGTATCTTGGCATCCCATAATGAAGCACCTTTGTGCCTCACACAATCTGCACATGGCAGGCTTTACCTGAGTAGTATACATTGTACCAGTTGATCCAACAAGATTTAAAATCTAAGCAAAAGCATCCCAAATCTAATCATGCCTGAAATACGCAGGTCAGGAGCAATCATGATTTCTAACCTATTTGCCCATTCCCTAAATCTATAACACTACAGACAACACCTATGGTGATACCACATGAATTCATTTTCTCCTGGCCCAGTGCTACAACATTTTGCCTGAGAACTCAATTAATGATGATGATGATGAGATATTGAATGAACCTGATATATAAGCTAAAAACATACATAAATATATTAATGAGATTCGAACAACTCGATTAAGTTTAAAAATATAAATATTTATTTTGACAAAATTCAAGATGATTTTATATATATATAATCAACTTTACACATTTTAAACTTTATTTTGATTACAAATATTTGACAATCTTGATTTAATTATTTTATTTTAACAGATAATCAGATTTTATTTAATGTCACAAAAACAGATTTATCTGGGTGGTTGATGGACATTTTTATACATTTAGAAAACACCTATAAAGATGCGATAATAGAGTTTCACTGATTATATGACTTTAATAGAATGTCCTTGGCATTTGATGCATAACTTTATTTTATTCATAGTATTTATTCATAACAATTAAATAAGGATACATTATGATCCATAAATATACTAAAAACATTTATTTAATTTACATTTTCGACATTTAACAATCAAATATTGTGAAACTCTATCAATATGGGAACGGCTTATTTCAATAAAGGGGAGGGCAGCTTTGAGAGATTGGATCTAAAACTCCAATGAAAATATTTAAAGAGAAAAATGTTTCATTATTACACATCACTATGATTTATTTTGTTAAACAGGCTATGAAATGAACTATAAGAAATTGTTGTACTACCACCATGTCAGTAAAAGAGAAAATGGCAACTTCGGCCAAGAAAATGTCATTCTTTGATTTTAAGGTGGTATGCCAGCTTACTGGCTGAGCAGTACCGAAAGGAAGGCAGGTTGGAAGTTACTATGGATTTGGATTATGGCAAAGCCATACAGAGCAACTATCCTAACCTGCTTGTTCCAGGGAGTAGACTTATATCCCTGTTATGAATGAGAACACTGAAAAAGGATGGAAGGCTCCAAATCTTCTGGAGTGAGGTACAGACAGGTCCGAGAAGTATATAAATATATACTTGAAGGAAAATGACAAATGAAGATGATCAGGACTCCCCTGAGTGAGTACAGGCGAATCCGATCAAAGCCCTATGTGGCTTATGAATAATTTGACGTATGCCAGCAATGCTATTATAAAAATATAAAATCATTAGATTTAAATACTAAAATAAAGCCCTAAGTGGTTTAAGAAATACATAATGATATGTTAAATTAATGACCCATGTAAGATAAAGTCATTTATTGGAAATTAAAACTATAATTAATGAAACGTACATTGCTCCCCTTTTTTGAATCAATGCTATTTTGTTTAACATATAAAAAAAAACTAAAATTCGTGCACTTAAAAGTGCAAATAACAAAATAGAATTAGGTCACCAGCCTTTTGGTGATGATGATCAACAAGGAAATTAATAAAATTAATGAACACCAATATCCACCCCAGATTGCAAAGTATTTATACATTTTGTATAAATTTACGATAAATATTTTTAAAAGCATATATTCATTTAAAAGACAAACTCAGTCTTATGAGCTAGTTAGAAATAAAGACATGAAATAATTATTTATTCCCCCCCCCCTTTTTATTCCACAGCAGGATATAGATGTTCGTAAGACTGGGTTTGATTGATATTTTTACAAATAAAAATCAATTGAAAAATATAAAAATATCATTAAAAATAAATTCTAACCGCACTAAATTATAAGAAAAATAAGAAGTGTGAGTTGGATGAAAGATTTTACAGTGAGATTAATTTAGGTATTAGAGAATTGATACAAAGAAAATAATTATTAATTTACCGTACTCACTGATTAGCGAGTTAAAAGAGAGATTTATATAAAGAAAACATTAATATTTAAAAGTTAGGAGTTAGAATTCATGTAATGCAATTATAATGACTATGGGCTTGTTACATCATGATTCTATGGAATGAAGTATGGATGAATCTTCTGTGGAAGGTGGCATTCTTTGATTTTTGTGGCAGGCAGATTCTACTTAAGTTAACAACATGTTTTTTGGCCTCGGCAGTTCTCTGATGGCACAGGCACTCTAGATCAGTATGAGCTACATCTCAGCACAGTGAGGAGTCAGGCTGAAGATGGAGGAAAAGGCGGCTTTGGTCCCTGTACCCAAAAATCATTTCAAAAATCAAACAGATGTGAAGTTGGTTAGTGACTATTGACCAAACTCTAACACAATAGATTTTTAGCCCTTTTTATACCAGTTTTGAGTCATTTAAAGAATGTTTTTAATTAAACTTCTTAACTCAAATGAAATCTTGAATCTACAGAAATATTTTCTCTATAGTTATTGAAGATGCAATCGCTAGATAACTGTCCAAAAATAAATTCAAATCAATTTCCAGATTGGAAATAGATTTGATAAAAATGTTAACAGCTAACTTAAAATCATTTAGTTTTTTTTAAATTTTACTTTCATTAACTTTGATTTAAAAATTCCTTTTAAAACCATGAAACAAACTAATGTTCCCACCCCTTTAATTACGCTTGGACAGTTAACAATTGCATCTGCCATCTTGAATTTTTGTGTAATTATATGAAGAAAAAAAATAATTAAAAAGTATTAAAAATATAAGTAAAAAAAAAAAAATTAAAAGTTATAAAATTATTTACAGTATATAATATTTTTTTTTAATTATATATACTATATATGGCTGCAGAAAGGAGTTTGCTATTAACTGAAAGGAGACCCTTTGATTCCTCTTGGAGTCCTTAAAGGAACCGAGCAGGGCAAATTCCTAATGTCCACTCCATACGTTCTTGTCGTTGCAGCTGTTATTACTATGTGATTATTCATATAGTATACAAACATGGATGGGCTGCTCACCAACACTCATTAGCTAGCGTGGTGAGTTTATTGGCTTTTTACCTCTGAGTTTAAGATCAAGAAACACCATGGTCTTTCTTCTCAGTGCCTGATAAGGCAGAATGAATGTTTGTGTAAATGATAAATATTTTTCCAATACATATATACAATTATGACAGACAAAAATAAAGCATGGCCCTTATTCCCAGGAGGTTGTAAAGTCACCAACCAAGGCAGCAGTTGGTGGCCGAAGATGGAGGGTGCTAAGAATCCCCTGATTGCGGACCCAGGCTGCCATTTGATGATGACTTTTTATTTAGGTACTTACAACTGCAGATCACTTTCAAGTGAAGGAAGATTGCAAGAATTAGAAGAAGAATTGTCTTATATTAAATGGGACATTATTGGACTTTGTGAAGTTAGAAGAAAAGGAGAAGAAACAATTGATTTAAAAAGTGGACATATACTCTATTATAAAGGCACACATATTGGAAATACAAGTGGAGTAGGATTCATTATAAATAAAAAGTGGAAGAACAATATTGTGGAGATTGATGGTGTATTGGACAGAGTGGCAAGATTAGTTATACAACTTAATAGCAGATACCAAATGCAGATAATTCAGGTTTATGCCCCAACAAGTTCTCATAGTGATGAAGTAGTAGAAGATTTTTATATGGATGTACAAAAGGCTTTTGATCAGAGTAAACAACATTTTAAAATTGTTATGGGAGACTTTAATGCTAGGATTGGTAGACAAATGAAAGATGAAATTGCTGTAGGTAATTTTGGTTATGGTAATAGAAATGAGAGAGGACATAGACTTGTGGAGTTTGCAGAAAAAGAAAAACTTTATATTATGAATTCATTTTTTGAAAAAAATGTTAAAAGGAAATGGTCATGGAAGCATCCAAATGAAGGTACAGCAGAATTGGATTATATTTTGACTAACAGAAAATACATATTTCAAGATTGTAATGTTCTTAATAAATTTAACACAGGAAGTGATCATCGATTAGTAAGGTGTAAGTTATGAGTTAATGTAAAACTAGAGAGACAAAAATTATTAAGAAAAACAATATTTACAGTTGATATTCCTAATCTTCAGAAACATTCTAATGAATTTAAATTAGAACTTACAAATAGGTTTCAAGTGTTAGGAGATTTTGAACATGATTCAGATTTGAATGAAATTAATATGAAAATAACTGATACACTTTTAAAAACTGCAACAAACATAGCTGGTAGAAAAAAGCAGCAATTGACTAATAAAATTTCTACTGAGACTAGAGAATTTATGAAGAAAAGAAGAAATATGAAGATATACAAAAATGATGTATTAAAAAGAATTGAATATCTCGAATTTTGTAAAATGGTACAGAAAAGAGTTGAAAATGATATAAGAAAGTATAACTGTGAAATAGCAAGGAAAGCTGTAGAAGAAAATAAAAGTCTGAAAAATGTTAAACAACATTTTGGTATTGGTAGGAAATTTATATCTGCAATAAGAAAAAAAGATGAAATTATTACTAAAAAGAGAGATGACATCATGAAATTGATAGAAGATTTTTATCAAGAATTATATAGTAATAAAGAACAAGTACCTCCTATATTTATTACATCTTCCGAAATGCCCAGAATTTTAAATGAAGAAGTGAGACATGCAATTAAGTGTATGAAGAAAGGAAAGGCTCCAGGAAATGATGGAATTATAATTGATATATTAAAAGAAGCAGGTGAAGAAATAGAAACAATTTTAGCAAAGTTATATAGCAAATGTTTAAATGATAAAGATGTACTGGAAGATTGGAAAAATGCAGTAATAATATTAATATTTAAAAAAGGTGATAAAAAAGATATTAGAAATTACAGACCTATCAGCCTTTTATCAGTTTTATATAAAATTTTTACCAAGATAATTACAACTTGTCTACAGAGAACTTTGGATTTCCACCAACCAAGAGAACAAGCTGGATTTAAAAGTGGTTTTAGTACAATAGATCATATCCAGGTATTGAGAGAAGTCATAGAAAGGACAAATGAATATGAGTTGTCATTATGTTTTGGATTTGTAGATTATGAAAAGGCATTCGATTCTATACACATTTCTTCAGTGATTAAAGCATTGGATCATCAAGGTATAGATCCAGGATATTGTCATATTTTAAAGAATATTTATAAAAATGCAACAGCAACAATTAGATTACATAATGATACTGGAAAAATCAACATTGAGAAAGGTGTAAACAAGGTGATTCCATATCTCCAAAACTCTTTACAGCAGTGCTGCAAGAAGTATTTTGTGGATTAAAATGGGAAACTAAAGGAGTGAAAGTAAATGGAGAGTATTTAAGTTATTTAGATTTCGCAGATGATGTAGTTGTTTTTGCAAGAGCTGCAGGAAATGTTGCAGGAGTTAGCAGATGGAAGTAGAAAAGTAGGACTAAAGATAAATGTTAAAAAGACTAAAGTAATGTTTAATCGATTTGCTCAAAATATGAAAATAAAGATTGATTATGAAGAATTAGAAGAAGTTAACAGTTACAAATACCTTGGTCAGATTATTAATACAGATGGAAACATAATGGAGGAAATTAATCATAGAATTAAACTTGGTTGGAGTGCTTTTGGTAGAAATAACTTGATACTAAAAGGAAATATGCCTATGTGTTTGAAAAGGATGGTTTTTAACAAATGTGTTTTACCAGTTCTTACTTATGGATCTGAGACTTGGACACTTAATAGAAGAGCAATACAGAGACTTCAGACCACTCAAAGGAGTATGGAGAGATGTATGTTGGGAGTAATAAGAAGAGATCGAAAACACAATGTATGGGTAAGACAACAAACAGGTGTTACTGACCTTATTGAAAAAAATAAAAGATTGAAATGGAGTTGGGCTGGACATATTGCTAGAAGAGATGATAATAGATGGACAATTAAAATTTTAAACTGGATTCCATGAGATTGTAAAAGACCCAGAAAGAGACCACATGTGAGATAGATGGATGAAATAAGAAATTGTGCAGGGGTGTTGTGGAGAAGAGAAGCTAAAGATCGGAGAAGATGGATTAAACTTGGAGAGCCCTTCATCCTGCAGTGGATTGATAATGGTTGATGATGATGATACTATATATGCTCCTGTAATATATATCTGAGTCGCATCTATTGAAGTTAATATTTAAAATAATTAACAGAAATTTTTATTTAAGATTTATATTTATAAATCTCATAGATGCTTTTCAGAAATACACATATAACTTATATACATATGACAAAAAGGAGCAGGGTGAGATGTGGGTTTAGTGATAGAATAGTGAAACTCGATCTTGAACTATGAGCAACTGTTTCAACATATATGCTTCTTTTGCAAGTAATTACTTTTTATATTACTGTTCATAGTATTGCAGATAATAAAGTAGGCATTCATGCATGCAGACAAATCTCTTCAACTACAAAGGTAATTGTGTTATACTTTTTATTTATCATTATAAACACATTTACTATTCAATATATTCAGGACTTTTTTTAAAAACCTTTTATCTAAATTATTTTTTGGAAACAAACTCAATAACAAAGTTTTATTCTGAATTTAAATTCTTTGCTAAGTTTATGAATGCAACATTTTTTCCCATGCATATGATGATGAATTAAAACAAGTTTAGAATAAAAATAATCTTTGTTTTTTCTCTTTTTTATCATTTATTCATAAATTAAACTAATAGCAATAATTATATTTGTAAATATGCATAAGGTGCTTTATATATCTCTTGCCTGTTAAAACTTTGTAGGACTTTTTTATGTAATGGTTAATGCATCCACTTGTTATGATCAAAACCTGGAGTATGAATTTAGATTGGGTGAATTTTAGGTATCTATTTCAGATCATAAGTAAGCTTAGAATTTTTATTTCAGGTAATTAGATCATAAACAATTTTGATAATCATCCATATAAATTAATAAATGATCATTTAATTATTATTAATTGAAGTAGAAAGATTATAGCTTACTAAATACAAATTTGCACCTCTTACTTTAATCACTATTTAGAATTTTTTTAAATTGTAGATATACACATATAATCTTATGTTTTGACTGTTCTGCAGTCTTCCTCAGAGCTATGATATAATGATAAATAAAATAACGATATAAATAATACAATAAAAAAAAAAAATATAAACAAAATTAAATTTAAAAAAATAACAAAATATAACAAAACATAATAAAACTAAAATAAATTAAATGTGATAAAATGTAAATAAAATAAAATAAAATAATCCAGATAATATAAAATAAAATATACAACATTAAATTGAAATAAATGTAGATTATACACATGCATTCCTGTCAAATGTCAAATTGTATGTGTGTATATATATGTGTGTGTGAAAAAGTGTTTATTAAAGTAAGGAGTGCAAATTTGCATTTATATCAGATTTTCAATGGTATAGATAGCTGAAAAGTTAGAAAGTGGAGTAGATTGAAGCCTGTCCATTAAAGGGTGAAGATTTGCTATCTTAATATAAACTGAGCACTGATTATATATATATTTGTGGGAGATGATTATTTGGACCAACTGATGAATGCTGGTTCAGCATGAAATATATATACTGGGGATCATTTATCTTTTTCACATGTATGTGGTCATATGTATTGGTTGTATGAGATGTAGTGAATGACTGAAGGGAGCATATGTAAAATATACTTCTATTTAAAAAATATGACAAATTCAGCCTGCATCTTACCCATCCCTCTTATGTGTATTTAAATGGACAAGGATTTATACATGAAGAGTTAGAGTGACTTAAAGTCAACATGAGCATGATAATAATATTAACATTAACAAAGGATTTGGGTGTTTATTCATCATATTTTCAATGGTATGGATAACTGAAGAGTTGGAGGATGGAGTTGATTAAAGTCTGTCCATAAAAGTGTGAAGATTTGCTATCTTAATATAAACTTAGCATTGATTATATATATATATGGCAGATATATCATATATATATATATATATATGTGGCAGATGATGATCTTGACCAAATGATGAGTGCTGGTTCAGTAAGAAATACATATATTGGTAATCAATTATCTTTTTGTGTGTGGTCATGTGTATTGGTTGTATAAGATGGAATGAATGGCTGAAGGGGAGCTTGGGGGTCTGTGTTCAAATCCTCTACTTTAATCTAGACTCCAGGTATGTAAAATATACTTTTATTTATTATAAAATATTACACCAAAATAAAGGAAATGGTGGATTTGGTGATATTTGTGAAGATTCTAGGTTAGTGTGAAAATGTAAAATGAATTGATGTACTGACTACAAAAAAAAAAAAAATATCACTATAACATGAATTACCTTTCATTTTTAGTGATGGAGACCTCAAATCCTAAAGACAATGAGACCATGGATTTTCTTTAGCCTTTAAAGTAATAATAATAATTGAATAGTATATTGCTTGGGGATTCATAAGAAGTTCGAAACTGATAGCGATAGAGCCACTCTTCTATTAGTATTACTAAGTAAGACACTACTGCCCTAAATCACATAGGACACCTCTTTTATGTTATAGAAATTTAATTGCAAATATCAAAAAAAAATATTCAGAAAATTTTTTATATTATTTATGTTTTAGTCAAAATATAATACTTCAAACAAAAGAGAAATAATATTCAATATTTCAGTAACCTTGAAATCATTCAGATTTGCTCACAATATGAATCTATTTAATTTCCCGGAATTAGAAAAAAAATGTCCTGGTATAATAATATTAAATAGAAAAATATAAAAAGAAAGAGAAATATAAAGAAATATATTTTAAAAAACCAAAAAACTTGTCACAATTAAAATAAAATAAATTTTAAAGCGGAAAAAGTTTTTATAGATTTTTTTATATCTAAAATTTTTAGTTGGATCGTATGCGTATACTTTAATCTATTAACATGATTAATTTATAATATAATTGCATTATTAAATAGAATAAAATTAAAATTAAAAAAACCTTTTGAAAAATTACATAATTAGTTCTTTCTGAAACAACCAAATTTGCATCTGAATAAAGTTTATACTAATATAAAAAAACAAAATTTTTAAAATAAAAATATTTTAATTGAACATAATAACAATTGCGCACTAATTATTCAACATTTCCCTCCAAATAATATTAAAATTGACAAGTCTTTATAAATATAGTTTTATACTGTAAATTTAACAAATTTTAAAACCGATTATAAATTGACATATCAAAAATATTGTAGTAATTATTTATTAGTTAATATCTCATGCGTCTTCAAAAAATATTTTTCACTATGCATAAAATTAATAATTAATAAAATTCATTAAATTTCTTTAAATTTTCTAAAATTTGAAATAACTTTTGGGCAGTCATACATAAAAAGTCTACAATTGATTTCTTTTTAAAGAAATAATTTTATATTCGTATGTATATACAGATATAGATCGAGTAACTTAGGTAACATGTAAAGTAATGGAATAATTTATGGCTTAGGAGTTCATAAAGAATTCGAGTGATAGAACTGGATTATGATTCGTGAATTTTGAACTTCAGAGTCTATCTTTCAGCTATTGCACCAAATCTTGCAGTACAGAAACATACTATAAACAAATGAAAACATTTGATTATCATTACTGATAGTATGATCTTGAATGCCACTTTCTTAACAAATTTATTCTCAACATACATTATTAACGTTAATAAGCTGTATACTATTATAATTTAAGTATATTCTTATTATTTTTAAAAAGGTGAATAGATCAAAGTAAGTAATTAAAGGATATATGTCTTATTAAACAACATTTTATTACAATATGTCATGAAACTAATACCTAACTACTTACCTACTTGCCTGTCTGTCTGTCTGTCTGTCTGTCTATCTATCTATCTATCTGTCTGTCTGTCTGTCTGTCTGTCTGTCTGTCTGTCTGTCTGTCTGTCTGTCTGTCTGTCTGTCTGTCTGTCTGTCTGTCTGTCTGTCTGTCTGTCTGTCTGTCTGTCTGTCTGTCTGTCTGTCTGTCTGTCTGTCTGTCTGTCTGTCTGTCTGTCTGTCTGTCTGTCTGTCTGTCTGTCTATCTATCTATCTATCTATCTATCTATCTATCTATCTATCTATCTATCTATCTATCTATCTATCTATCTATCTATCTATCTATCTATCTATCTATCTATCTATCTATCTATCTATCTATCTATCTATCTATCTATCTATCAAATATTTACATTAATAATATAAAATATTCGAGAACATTGTTTCTCATTACATAATCATTTCTATATGCCTATACAAATGTATATATATTGTAACCAACTGTTACCCAACTATCGGTCATCAGCAAAATTGTGCAAACCAAGAAATAATGTCTTCTGACCTTATTTGCTACATCACTTGTATAATACAGTTAAATCATAAATATCTTAACATTTCTATCTCAGAGTTCTAATTCTGACATGTCCAAATCAAGGCACATTTAAGTTAGACAAGAGTGTTCATTTTACTGCCACTCAATGTGTAAAGGCACCAGCATAACTATGAGACATTATAACTAATAGTCTGATTTGGATCTTTTATATGGTTGTGGTATTAAAATGATTTACATAGTGAACAATACCATATTCCAAGTTCATTAATTGATTTCCCAACTAGCATATTATAATTTCTATTGATTGAATTATGCATAAACCACAATGCTTAAACCATATTACAGGTATTTGATTATAATTGGAAATAACAATGGATTCTATTGATCACTCATTAAATTAAATAATCCTATTTCTCAAATTCCAAAGAGTATGTGATAATCAGCATTTATGATTGCAATGATAAATCGACAAGGAAATTGAAATATGTAATCAATAACATACCATTTAATGACTAGAAATTAACTGAATTGGTGATTGGTGATTTGGAATAATCATGAACACAAAAGCAATGATTAGCATACTACAAAGACTAAACTAGCATTTATTTACACTAATATTTACATTTACTTACAGATGGTACATATAACAAAACAATAATTTCTCTATTGAAACAAAATAAAATATTAAATGACCATATCTAAATTCTGATACTTGCCAAGATACTCTAAAATAATATCATAAGTGAGCATTATTTGTGTCAATACATATAAAATAATAAGTTTGATAATATAATACTTTGTCACCAATTATTCCATTTTAAAGATCATGTAATTACACATTTTTTATAAGTTTTAATTTATCCATAAGATATTTATTTATGAGTTGAAATTCATTATTTTACTAAAGCATAAAACAAACAGCCACAAAACCTTGAGTTTATTAGAACAAACCAATTGCTTTCTTGGTTTCAACAATTTGTTTAGTACATTATTTTACCTATATTAGATTGGAAGCTACCTGGATCACACATATTGATCCAACACATAAGAATAAAACTTGCTTACCTTCTTTAAGTTATTTATGATCACAACTAATGAACAAACATTTACACAACATTGGTTCTCCACTTGATGCACCAGGGTAACATTACTAACATATATCTCAAAGAAACATGTCTACAATGATCAAAATAATATCAGTCTAGGGTCATGTTCGAATATACTTGAAATAAATATCCAGGTGTCTATCATCATCTATATGGATACAGGAAAATATTATTTGAATATACTTGAAATAAATATCCAAGTGTCTATCAGCACCCATATGGATGCAATAAAATACATAATAAAAAAAAAACAATCTTTGTAATACATTATACCATCCAAGCTTATCCATTAAGATCATGACTACCTTATAAGATATTGTGTTGGGCATTTCCATGACACTCTAAAATACTAACAACTTCCTAATGCAATAATAATAGTATAAGATGAAAAGCAGTGACATCTGATTAAAGATTTATAGCTGCAAAATGATAACCTGCACCAATCATCAACATGAATACTTAACCTTATTTAACACTCATTTTCTAGATTCACTAAATTGTTGTTAATAATCACTACAATCAATTATAAATATGTGTTACCATGTACACATAGAATTTAATATAATTCCACACTAACCATTATCAACCTATAAATTATTTATATCAAGTAGTAAAATATAAGCAAAATGCACAAACTTGATATTCTTATTATTAAAACCCTTTTCACTTTAAACTCAGTATTGATTAGTTGTGCTGTTGAAATATTCTAAAATTATGATATAAAAATAATAAACTAAAAATATAATATTGTTTAACATATCCTATAATAAATAATAATAATGAATTTCACCATCACAATGTTTAACCCAATATTAAGATCAATAATATTATTTAATACCTTTGAAAACTAATGATGATGAATTTTGATCACTAAGCAATAATTAATGTAACACATAATATAACAAACGTATGTATAATTATTGAACATATAATATAAAAAAATGTATATAAAATAATAAACACATAAGCTTTAAACCCTTTCACCATCTTGCACAAGATATCTAAAATAATATTCAATGCTAAAATACATTTAGTGTTCACAGTTTGAATATTATTTAAGTTCTGGCTTCGCATTTCAATATTTTATTTGCATTACACATATTCTTAGGAAAAACTTAAATCTTTACATATTTCCAGTTACTCATACCATAATTTACTTTGTACAAAGACCTCATCATGTACTTCCTATTTCAGAATAACTCTGATTATAATTTTCTAATCTTAGAGTCTTCTTTTCATGATAACACTATAAGTAACTCTGTGTCAATTCTTTATCTTTCATCCAAAGATTTAATTTCATTTCCATTAATATGGAATTCTAGAATAAATTATTCAGGTAGTACATAGATTCAAATAAGCTTTAAAAGTATTATTTATCATTTAAGAAATGGTTTTATTTTAGCAGCAAAATATCCAAAGTACCATAGATAATTTCACAATTTCATTACTAGCTGGCATTCTCAAATAAATTATACATATTGTTAGAATATCCAAATAGGTTTTAAAGATGTTATTAATCATTTAATAAATGATTTTACCTTAACAACAAGAATATCCAGAGTATAAGATATAGTTTCATAATTCCATTAACAATTGGAAATTTAAACTTAATTACAAACATCGTTGATATATTAGGTAAGTGTTAATAAATTCCTTAATTATTTAATAAATGATTTTATCGAAGCAGTAAAAATGTTTCTGGCAATATATAATTTCACAATTTCACGGACAGCAGTAAATTTATGATGAAATAAGTGTTGTTCATATTCAAAGTAGTTTAACAATTTCATTATTAATAAATAAATAAAATTCTCCAAGCAGTATGAAGGTCTGAAGTATTAAATATGAACGAATATTATTTAATCAGTAATATTTTGACTTTATCAATTTTGTTCTCTTTTCCTTTGCTTTAATTTGTTTAAAATAGTTTAATATTATAATGCATTCCATAATAATGAATATTGTTTTCTTCAGTCATAGATCAAAAAGTCAGGACAAATGTCTCTTAGGACAGGAATTTTTGGGCTTTTACATATTCATGATAAACACACTATAATTTTAAAATTAATAAAACATATATCATAAATTTGTTTTCTCTTTTATAATACTTTAAAAAAAGTTACCACAGAATCTTTCCATTCACAACTTTCCAATGTAGATTCAGACCAGTTTCAAATCATTGGAAAAACTACAAAAAAGGCTGAATTTCAAAATAATATACCAGAAGTCAATTTTTAATTAATTCATAACAACATGAAGAAAACTACATGAAACAAAACATAGCAGACAATAAAGTCAGATAACAGAAGTTCAGACCACAACAATCAACAAAAAAGTCAGAAAAGCAATTTACATCAACAAACAAATCTAATCACAACAAAATTAAAGGCAAAAATCCTTTAAAGGATAATCAACACCTAGATCCCTTGCCTCAGACATTGGTTAAATCTAAATCTGCTGAACATAAAACAAACATACACTTTCAGTAATGAGATTTCTAAGCCCAAAAATAATTTAACTAATTCCAATAATAGATCAGTAAATCATCATGACTCTAAGGTAGAAATAGAATTGGACAGTGTCTGTCTTTCAGACTCTCAGTCCGATATGGAGTATAACAATTCAATCATCTTTAATAAAAAAAGGAAATCATCTGGAATAGTGAAAAACAGTTCAGATAAAGAAGACAACAGAAAACCCTTTTTAACTGATTCCCAAAGCACAAAGACTCATGAAATAACAATATCCCATGATCTAAACCAAAAAACAAACAAAAAAAAAAAGTGAAAAACAGATTCCTCCAAAATTAATAATACACAAGCAAATCCTAAAGAAATTTCTACCACCCTTAGTCTCTGATGAACCTCAAGACTACTGGGTAAATATTAAACCAAATTTTGCACAACCTTCTGAGGATTAGCTAGTGGTAAATCATAGGGCTTCAAACTCTAATGTCTAGCAATAAATGCTAGATAGTTGGATTAAACATGAGAGGTCTTAACTCAGTTATGAGAATACATACTATCAGACATTGGATAAACTATGTTTCTTACCACATTCTATTCATGGGTAAAACTAAGTTTCACCTTTATTCTAATAACAATATTCTGACAGAGCTGAATAAGCTTGGATTTACTCACCTAACAATAAATCATAGAGCAGCTGGAAGGATTGGCATTCTAATAAACAATAAGCTACCTCCCAAAAAATTTAAATTACTATAAGTTGACAACATCATATCTATCAATTTCACATGTGGAAACAACACAATTAATGCATTTTATGTGTATTCTCCAAACAATCCAGCTTCATATCTGCACATCATCAACACAGTTAATATGATTACAGCTAACAATAGTTACCTATCCATAATCATAGGAGACTTTCTAACACCACCTCTGAAGTCTTCATTGTCAAATATCTTCACCTCCTCAACAGAGGTTTCATAAGTGGGAAAGGTTTTTTTCCATTAAAAGCCTATTCCTATTACACTAAAAGTTATCAATCACTAATAGACCTGATGTTTTACACTGCAGAGCTGCATTATGGTTTGGAAATCACTCTTCAACCTATGGCCTTCTCTGACCACCATGCAATAGTGGTATACCTAGAAATAAATAACTGCAGTTTAGCCAAACTTAATCAGTCTATTAGAATGATTACAAGAGCCACAACGACTGAAGCAATTCCTTTGGAGGCCTACATCTTGTTTGACAAGATTAACATGCTATCTAGACCTCTGGAGGAAGCATGGTTTGCATTCATAGAAATTCTTCAAACTCTGATTTCCCACTACACCTGAAGATCAAAAGGGCCAACTACCCCCATGAATGACTTAGATACAATCAACAACAAAATAAAAGAATTCTCCATAGAGTATAGTTCAATTGAAAACCTTCATTTTGCTAAAGTCCCAATATAAGTCAAAACAGCCTTCCATTGCTGAATATATTTCAATAAAGAGGCCAAAGACATACCTTGCTGTCCAGCACTGTTGGACCAGAGGATATCTTAGGTGGGCACTGGGAGCTAAAAGAAAACAGGAGACCCCAATTATGCGCAACATTGATGGTGCCAAGGTTTCTGGGCAATATATGACTGAGCTAATTAAAGTGCATTATCAAGATCTATTACAAAAAAATCTACCAGTTGATCACTGAGAATGGGAGCTGTGCACAAAAAGACATGGTATCGTAGAAGCTAACATCAAAGATGGGCTAGCATCTCTTCCTGATAACATTCATCCAGGTATGCATGTTATACCTAAATTCTTGCTTAGCCATTTAAGTTATTTCACAATTCCCATCATTATGAATATGATCAATCATCTATCAGAAGAAAAAAGATATCCTTACATTTCATTTCTTGACGTCTTGTATTGAACAAAACTCTTTCAAAAAAAAAAATGTTATCTTTATATTTGCATGTTTATTATGAAACATATGAAAACTGATACAATAATAATAGAAAAAAATAGTTGGGAGAATTTACAGCTTATCAATTAATTATGTTGAACCACATTTAGTTTATATCAATTTTAGACTTGGCAAACCATATTTCTATATTTCACCCTTTTAATAAAACCCAACATAAAATTATACCAAATTTTAAACTACATCTATTTTAGTGAAATATGAGAGATTATAGAAAAAAATTTATTATTGATTTTATTACTGTTATGATTAATTTCAATTGCTCTAATTAATCCTGCCTTAAATTCTGTCATACTGAAACATCAATCATTATAACCAATTTATAGATCAAAATAATATATGATAAGCTAAAGAAAAATATAAATAACACATAAGAACAGATGTATTTAAATATATATATATCAGGTTTTTCCTTCAATAGCATATTAATGTAATTTACTTCAAATTTATATAAAATATATAATTTTTCTATCTTTTTAAAACACTACAAATGACAATCAATCTATTTCAGAAGAGATGGGTAGTAAGGTTACAATATATATATATATATATATATATATATATATATATATTGTAACCTATACTACCCATTATTGATATATATATATATATATATATATCAATAATGGCATACTGTTAGTTAAAATTCAAAAATTGCAAATAAATATAAACCAAAGCTAGAATATTTCAATAATGCCTTTATTTAGAAACAAAATTTTAATCAAGCATAGGTAAAAACTAACTTATACTGCTTGATTCAGATTTTGGATTTCTAACTATAGGTAATGATGATGAAATATTTTAGCATTGGGTTATATTCATTTAAAATATATATCAAAATCAAATTATGCTGCATGGATGCGTAGGTTAATTTTACACTTAATGTGTACAGGGTCAGATTTAATCTAAGATAGTTGTACACTCATTTTATTATTTTGGAAATAATACACAAAGAAAAAAAATTAACTTATAATATTGGTAGCTTGTTAGTATTTTCAATTAGTGGCTTGCTGGTTGAATTCCATAAATTAAATTAGTCTTTATTATGCATGCAACAGTTCTTTGTAGTGTTGAATCATAATGCTGCATTTTTTTTATTACAGCCTATTATTTCATTCTGGTAACTTTTTCTTCATTAAATTTTTATCATAATATTCTCTTCTGCATATTTCATCCCTTTTGGACTGATGGGTTTACAAACACTTTACTGCTCACATTTTACTTAACACTGAACAGCTTTCTCTGGCTATGTTCTTAATAATCTGCTGATATTTTAGATAATCCACTTTGTTTTTTAGATATGATTTGGATAAACAGTTTTAATATAATGTTTTTGCAAATTATTACATCTAGGTAAATTTGGTAATTTGCATAACTTTACTTACTACGCATAATTCATTATTTCTAGAATGACTATTAATGTCTTCTATATAGACCAGTTTTACACTCATGCACTATTTATTATTTACACAATTTAGTCAATATATAGCAATACCTCTGCTTCACTTTAGAAACAGATAGTTTAATTGCAAATATAATCTTGCAACATTATAGGTTTTCTTTATATGCTGAATTCTCTAGAGAAGAGCCTGTCTTCTTCTTTAGAGAAAATCTTTTCTTCTTCACACTATGATTCATCACTTAATTCAGCAAATAATCCTGTGAATCTCGGGTCAAATATTTTTCTTTTATATGTATTTCAGTATTAGTAGCTGCATCTGTTTTAATGATTAACCACTATTTCTTGACAGGCTTGACATTTCTTTACAGTTTCTTTAATGTTATTATTCATGTTCAGCCATCACTTATATGAATACGATAGTTCTTTCATGCATACTATTCTGCAACATCTTTTATAGAGAAACTGTAGACTCATTTTCTTTTCTTAATTGGAATAAAAACTCAGTCTACCATAAGAATACATTCTTGATACATAGACAAACTTTCCCAAGCATTCCAGAATTGGAGCACCATATAGTTTGGTCACTGTTTTGGATATTCTTGTTTAAACAAATCTTTAGCTAATTGCTATCTGGCATAATATTTAGTCCATTATTCTACAATATTGATATTTAGTCCTTTTAGACTCGATTTAAACAGTGGAGGAAATTTATTATGAACTTGAAATTTCAGTTTTACTCTTCTGACATGTTCAGTACTTATTTCTAGAGGTCAAAAACATAGGGATAATATTATTAGTTACTACATATAATAATACATTTTTATGTATCTGCTTGAAGATTTGAAGATTTTAGTTAGACTATTTCCATAATTTAATATTAAATATAGAATGTCTTTAGAATTTTTTTTAAAACCTTTTATTTAAATTTTTAATTACACTCATCTGTTAGTGATAGCACACAAGTTAATATTATAATGTTTTCTGTTTTGCTAGGTCTTTATATGCATTATAAACGCATGAGTTGATCAAGTTATGTCAAAAAGAAGAAATTTGTCTTTTTATTTCTAAAAAAGCATAGCTATATTTCCTAATCAACTCGGCCAATTAATTGTTGAGAACTATGCTATCGATGAAATCAGCTTTTAATTTATTTAATATGGGTGCCAGGACCTTTTATTCTAAAGAGTCCGCTGAAATCATCAAATAATGTTTCACGAATAAAAAAAGAAAAATACGTTTAAACTAATCGGTATTACATCATACCGTAACGAGAATTATTTTTTAAGATTATTATTCCTGGGCTTATTCAAACATATTTATTGGCAAAGGTAAATTACGTTTTAAATCTTATTAAACTAATAATAAATTTAATAATAAAAAAAACTATTATTAATAATGCACAAATGAAAATTGATATTAGAAATATTTTTATTCTAATAGATTAAAAAAATATTTGAAATAAATTATTTATCAATTAAATTAGAGAGAACACACTTAATTCAGACGTGAATCAATTAATAAAAAACAATATTAAACTAATAATAAATTTAATAATAATAAAAACTATTATTAATAATGCACAAATGAAAATTGATATTAGAAATATTTTTATTCTAATAGATTAAAAAAATATTTGAAATAAATTATTTATCAATTAAATTAGAGAGAACACACTTAATTCAGACGTGAATCAATTAATAAAAAACAATTTTACAATTACTGTTCACTTCCAAATTTCTTCTAGAAAGTTCCTTAAAAATGAATGTCTCTTGTACAAGAAAATTAATGTCTCTATCGGGATTGTTTAAACATACTTTTAGAAATTCTTTGAAAACGTTTAATTTGGTCACAATCAGGAGTAATGAAGCATAACTTACCAGTAAGTTTAGTGAATTCACGATGGTTGTAAATAACTATGCATAGTTTTTCAGGGTTAAAATGAGCTCACGGCCTTTGATTATTAGTTGATCTTGCGGTCCATTCTCCTAGTCGGTCACGAAGGCTTTTTTGGTGTACATCTTCAGGCACGATGTCCGCAGAAGCTCCGGTTCACTCCGACATGCCAAATTATTTTAGCGTAGAGCGATCTTGGATATATTATTGTTATCCAAGACCAACTAGAGAAACAAACAAACAAGACATTCTTCAAACTGATCTCTGCCTTTTATACTAGAGGCCCAGTTTTCTGACTTCTGCACATGCTATTATCATGGCATTTTTTTGGTTCATAATCTTGTAGATTCTTTATAAAATTTACGTTATAAAGTTCTCTTTTTTTTATCAAGTTTTTCAGCCATCTTTAATTAGCCAAAATATTTTTCTTTTAGCTTATCTTTTTACTTGCTTTTGGAATTTTTTTGTTTTCTCCAATTCTACTTTTATTTCTAATTACATTAAAAAAAATATGAAAGAATAATTTAACTTTCATTGTACGTTTTTTTTTTTTTTTTTTAAAAATTATAGTAAAAAAAAAAATCTAAATTTACTTTTATTTTTTTTAGCTTTTACCAAATGCCAATATATTTGCAACGTATATAAATAAACATTACAATACCACCAGTGCCAGGAGATGAGAATAAAATAGGGGTTTACACTAATTTTATTCTTAAGTTTTTAAAATCATATTCATGCTTTTTTTTTTTGTAGTAGCATGCTGATATATTCTGTAGATTCATTCACAAGCGACATTCGGCTTTAATGCCCACTTTTAGGTCTAACATGGCGGGAATGCAAAATATTTCAACTTTCATCTGTGTCCTTTCCACTTAAGTGTAATAGTAATGATAAGAAGCCCAAGTTATAAGCACTAACGAGCGTTGCTCATCGTTTTGAGTCTTACAGGCTCGCGGCAACTTGGTCCAACTTGATCCACCTTCCCCTTTATTGGGATCACTGCTACAAATAGTCTGATGGGCATATAAATGTGGCCTTATGTTAATATACTGCATACTAGGACTCGGGTCTATGTTTTTCCCCTCTTCAGTAACTGCCCACCCGATCAAATACTTGTGACTTACGTCTACATCAGCCATGATCATGTTTTTTTTAGACATATCAAAAAAATATACATATATTTTTTCTTTCTGTAAGTCATATTAAAAATATATATATATATTTTATATTGTAATAATCAGAGTTTCATTAGTTAGTTTTTTTCATAAATTTTTTTTTTTTAAAAAAAATACTATTTATTTTCCGGCTGTGAGTTTTTTTGGTCAACGTTGTAATGTTCGTTATCATTACAACTTATCTCAGGTTGTGGTTGTTAAATCAAAGCCCAAGTTGGGTAGCCATTATAATGTTTTCCATTTTGCTAGGCCTCTATACGCATTATAAACATGCGAGTTGATCAAGTTATGTCAAAAAGAAGAAAGTTGTATTTCTATTTCTAAAAAAACATAGCTATATTTTCTGATCAATGCGGCCAATTAATTGTTGAGAATTATGCTATCAATGAAATCAGCTTTTAATTTATTTAATATGGGTGCCAGAACCTTTTATTCTAAAGAGTCTGCTGAAATCGTCAAATAACGTCTCTCACGAATAAAAAAAGAAAAATACTTTTAAACTAATCGGTATTACATCATACTGTAATGAGAATTATATTTTAAGATTATTATTCCTTGGCTTATTCAAACATATTGGCAAAGGTAAATTATGTTTTAAATCCTATTGAACTAATAATAAATTTAATAATAAAAAATAATAACTATTATTAATAATGCACAAATGAAAATTGGTATTAAAAATATTTTTATTCTAATAGATTAAAAAAATATTTGAAATAAATTATTTATCAATTAAATTAGAGAGAACATACTTAATTCAGATGTGAATCAATTAATAAAAAACAATTTTACAATTACTGTTCACTTCCAAATTTCGTCTAGAAAGTTCCTTAAAAATGAATGTCTCTTGTACAAGAAAATTAATATCTCTATCAGGATTGTTTAAACATACTTTTAGAAATTCTTTAAAAACGTTTAATTTGGTCACAATCAAGAGTAATGAAGCATAACTTACCGGTAAGTTTAGTGAATTCACGATGGTTGTAGATAACTGCATAGTTTTTCGGGGTTAAAATGAGCTCATGGCTTTTGATTATTAGTTGATCTTGCGGTCCATTCTCCTAGTTGGTCACGAAGGCTTTTCTGGTGTACATCTTCAGGCACGATGTCTGCAAAAGCTCTGGTTCACTCCGACATGCTGAATTATTTCAGCATAGAGTGACCTTGGATATATTATTGTTATCCAAGACCAACTAGAGAAACAAATGAACAAGACGTTCTTCAAACTGATCTTTGCCTTTTATACTAGAGGCCCAGTTTTCCGACTTCTGCACATGCTATTATCATGGCATTTTTTGGTTCATAATCTTGTAAATTCTTTATAAAATTTACATTATAAAGTTCTCTTTTTTTATCAAGTTTTTCAGCCATCTTTAATTAGCCAAAATATTTTTCTTTTAACTTATCTTTTTACTTGCTTTTGGAATTCTTTTGTTCTCTCCAATTCTACTTTTATTTCTAATTACATTAAAAAAAATATGAAATAATAATTTAACTTTCATTGTATGTTATTTTTTTTTTAAAAAAATTATAGTCAAAAAAAAAAAATCTAAATTTACTTTTATTTTTTTTAGCTTTTACCAAATGCCAATATATTTGCAACGTATATAAATAAACATTACAATATATAGACAATATTTTGAGAGGTATTAAATAAAGATTAAATATTTTTCTAAAGACTTTCAATATTTAATATTGATGATGTAAATAGTCCAACATATGCAATTTATTATGTGTCTGTTTACTTGTATTGGTATTATCACCATTTTTTTATGTTGATAGGATTCCCATGCTACCAAATTTGTCTTCTTTAATTTGTATCCTAAAGTTCCATTTTCTATTAATGGCTGTCCAATCCTTAAAAGAGATGAGTGATATACTTGCCCAACTAATCAATTTCCATTTTTGTAATTTGATTACAAATTTTGACATCTAATAAATTTGACATATCCTTACTTTTCTTTATTTTTTTAACATTTGCAGCATTCAGAACTCCTCCTCCCATTGATTTATTATTGACAGGTAAATCCACTTTTGTCATTTTTGATTTTTTTTTGCAATCTTTGACCAATGACCTATCAGTCCACAGTTATGACACTTGATCTTCCCAATAGCAATAATAAATGATAACCTCATGTTTAGTATTTTTTTCTATTATCTATGCCTCTTTTATATGTATGGTTAGATTAACTTTATTTGCCATATTTAAAAATTTTAGTGCATTTTATAAAACAGTTTTATATGCCATTCCTTGTTCAATGGTAGGGTATGAGTTAGTATATACTCACTTAGCACTATATGTCTCAGTTTTTTCATCTCACATGCTCCATAACAACTGATCTAATAGTATTTTTTCTAGACAGTCTCTAAATTTGCAATCCTTCAATAATTCTCATAGTACTATATTATACTCTCATATGTTTTCATTTGATTATTGCATTTTTTCCAGAAGTGAATTCGCACTATGTATTTTGAAGTTATTGTTTTGAAATACAAATTTAACTTTCACAACAACTCCCATAAGAAATATTCTCAAGCATTTTTGGTTCACATAAATAATTTGTTGATTGTAGCACATGCTTTCCTGACATCCACAGTAGGGTAATTTTCAACTTATCATCAGTAATGTTATTAATTAACATGTATCTTTCAACATATTTGTCATTACATTATCGTACTGCTCCACATTTTCATTTTGTCTGTCCACATTATTAATTGATGCTTCTCTCAAGTTTTTGAGATTGAGCCAATTGATATGTACAGGGCCAGATTTGACCTAAGAAAGCTGTACATTTATTTTATTACTTTAAAAATAATACCAAATAAATAAGTTTAACTTCACAATAAGTTCATTACTCAGAATATATAATATTAGTAGCTTGGTTGGATTCCATAAAATAAATTAATCTTGATTATCCACACACAGTTCTTTATAATGTTGAACTATAAGGCTATATTTTTTTATTACAGTTTTTTATTTCACTGTGTTTATTTCTCTTCATTAATTTTTCTTCAGCATATTTCACCCTCTCGGACTGCTAGGTTCACAAATTCCTTATTGCGTACATTTCATTTAACACTGAATTGCTCTCCCTGCTGTGTTCTTATCATTCTACTGTCATCTTAGATAGTCCATTTTGTTTTGTTTTTTGTTATAATTTGCATAAATAGTTTTATTATCTTCTTGCAAATTAGCATAACTAGATTAATTTGATAATTTGCATATCTTCACTTATTATGCATTTTCATTATTTCTGTGACTATTAATGTCTTTTATATTGATCAGTTATGCACACACACATGTAACTTTATTTATTATTCACACAATTTAATCAATACATAACATTCACCACAATAAATATCATTGTCAATTGATTATTTATACATAAATTACTTTGACACTGGAGAATAATGCACTAATATAAGTAACACCTAGAAATTTATTGCTCAAATTATTATTATCATTATCATCCTTATTATATATAAGTTAAAAGAGATGTATATACATATACTTCATACATAGACACCTACATACATTTTTTTGTGATTCATAATACACGCCACCTATTTTCCGAAACAAAGCTTCTATAATATTCTTTATATAAAACATTTTTTTAAAAGCGCTTATAGTCAAATATATTATCAACTTGTGCACAGTGAGAAAATTAAAAATAAGAAAAACATTATTAGTTCATTACTTTTAGTTTCTGGGATTTTTTTGGATAATAATTTTACAGAAGTAGAATAATTCAGTAATATATGTATTATCTCTCATTTTAATAAATCTCTCTGACTTCAGAAAACTCATATGCTTCTAGAAATTTAAAAAAAAAACATTGCAAAGGATAATATTAATTTTAATACATATTGTATATACATACATACATTAGTGCTATCATTAAAAAAAAGAATAAAAATTTACTGGATATATTTTGAAATTTAACTGAAATCAATTTTCAAAAAACTTTCGTTTATTTATGTGATACACATGCTAATTAGAATTTTTAAAACTCTAGGAAACTTTTTCTGCACTTAATTTGGTAATCATTATAGGACGTGTAATGAGATTTTAAGCATTTGGATGAAGATATAATTTCTAAAATAGCTTTAGATTGTATAATGTAGTTAACGTAACATGAAAGGCATAAATTTGGAAAAAAAAACATAGTCATTATCATAAGATAAAGAATAACATCATTAATATCTGAAACCATTCACAAACAAATGTGACCAATCTAACTTCATGTGAAAAAGAAATATTCCAAATATGATTTTTATGGCTATATAAATGTCTGAGAATCACAAATACTTTCACATATAAAACATCTATTTTTCTGTTTATTTGACATTTTGTGATGCTGTCTTTTAACTTCTTCTGCAAAAAACTTTTCTCAATTATCCTCAATACCATTTCTGATTGTATCCTTCATTGTATTTTGCTATTACAAACTATAACCTTCCAATGCAACATTGCATTTCTATAGAATTTCTTCAATATAATTCTTATAATGTAAATATACTTTTCTAAGAAGTATTGTATTATTTATTTGTTTCAAATATCCAATCTAATAATAGAATAATTTTACAATAATAGACTCTGTATCATATTCAGAAAGATGAAAAAAATATTGATTGGTCTTATAATTGCCATTACATTTTTAAAATTTTATGGGGTAACCATAAATAAAACTTTTTTTATAAATCTTTATAATGCATTGATATGGTGCTCAAGTCTCATTTAGGCAAAATAACAACTCCATATACAATTAAAATAGCTGCAGTAGTTATTTACCTGTGATGAAGTACTCTATCTTTTAATCTAATTGCATCTTTCTACTAATAAAACTATCAAGCTATTTAAACAGCTTATATTTTCAAATTGCTATTTATTCAAACAAAAAGTAACTGGGTCTCCCATCACTGGTTGATAAAAAATTTGAGTTTTAAAATTCATTATTAAATGAAAGTCTTTATGTGTTTCACTCAAAATATATTAAGCATACTATGTATGTCAACTCTTGATGTTGCAAAAATAATATGATTATTAGCATACTGTAAATCAAGATTAAAAAAAATGAAGCTATGTTTTTGCTTTTAATTGATTCAAAATAAAAATTCTATCATAAAATCTGTATTGCAACTTGAACCCTATTTCATTATCATGAATATATATAGTTCGCAAGAATATGGTCATAAAAATTGAAAACAATATAAGCATATTTTTGCTTAACACTAATTTTCAGTTTAGATGCCTTGTACTTTTTTACCTGCAAAAATAACATTTCCTTTCCTTCTATACCAATTAATTTCAAACAATGGTTTAATAAAAATATATATAAATCCCTATTTTATTCTCAACAATTTTGTTGCATTTTCTTTATAATAAAAACATATTTATAATACTCCTTGATTTTCAAAAACCACATTAGATCTCTGGTAATCTTTTATCTATGACTAGAAGCAATCTATTTGCCAAAATCCTTGAATATACCTTTGATATAGTGGATAAGAATGAAATGCCTCAATGATTACTGCAATCATGTCTATTCCATTTATTTTTAAAAATAGGAAAAATAGAAGAATCCTTGAGATCAGGTGGCACAATTTCAAAAACCCATATATTCCAAAAAAAAAAAAGTTAAATATTTTTGAAGTTAATATATCACTATAGTATTTAATTTTTTAGCATATCCCATCAGGACTCACAGTCTTTCTATTTTTAATATTATACAGAGCTGTTTTGATTTCACTAAGCTAAATATCTTTGTCTGAAACTAAAGATGCTCAAAATACTCCCATCCACTTGTTCAAAGTATCATTGTCATCATATAGGAGAGTACTGTTGCTGAATTTAATAAAATTGTAATACTATTTACCAGGTTTATATCTTGTTTTCAATGCTTCAAAAAAAAAAGAGCATAAAGTCAATGTATAACTATTTCCTTTATAATTTTATTCCATCAATCATTTTTAAATCTTTTTATTAGTTAAACAATTCAAAACAAAGCAAAACTCTCCATACAGTAGTGCCATCTTGTGCCAACAAGAGCAATCAATGGATGGCACTACTGTATGGAGAGTTTTGCTTTGTTTTGAATTGTTTAATAACAATTATGTGCTAGTATGAGATAGTGATCACGTGATGTTTAGTGGTTTTTTTTATTAGTTGTTGAATTTTTGCCTTTAAACCTTTGTAATTAGTTTAATTCATAATACCAAACAGAAAATGCAAACATTTCCTTTTAATCAAGTTACTAATAATAAGATTATTGTCAGAATAGTAATTATGATTCTTCTTTTTAATTAATACAATATTATTGAAAGTAATTATGACTTTTTAAAATTAATAAACGATTATTATCAAAAAAGTAATTATAATTCTGCTTGTTAATGAATACAAGAATAAATTTACTTGTATTCATAACATTCCCTTTAAGAAAATTCCATGCCTTAATATAATGAACATTCTAAAAGTCCAAATTAGCGATTTTAGTATTTAATAGCTATTAAATTTTAGCATGTATAGTAAATATTTTTAAAAAATAAACACCATTTTTTTTGTGAAAAAGATTGGCATAAGATACATTTTAATGCAATTACCATTTTAATATTGGAACATATTAATGCATGATCCATCCAACAATATGTGCTTGTCAATACTAGCATATTTCAAATTTCTATAACAGTTTTGTATTATAATGTAATCTATTAAATGTCATTAGTTTCACCTATGGAAGCATCCATCTTACTTTACAGTGTTTTTTCTGCCAAGGCAAAGTATTTGTGTTAATCACTAAAAGTGTTATGCAAAAATTCAATAAAAGCAGACTATCTGAATTTACAGCATCATTATTTAAAATTTATCATTTAAATTATATTTGATTATTAAGTAGATGTTGTTAGAAATAAGATATTTTTATTCTCTGACTCATTAGATATGATTTTATAATTGATTATGTCATATTTACATCTGGAATCAAAATTAATTCTACTCTGAAATTTCAAGACATTTTGTAATTTTAGCTTTATTTAATCTCTCTTAGCATGTTAACCATAATTATTCTGTAAAAATGAAAATAGTAATCTTAATATAATAATAAATAAATTGATATATCAATATGTATGCAAACAAATTCATAATTACATATTTAAACAAAAAACGTAATTTGCTTATAATTTTTATAATAGTATTAGGCTTTAAATATGCGGCTATATATATATTCAGTTACAATGATATATATTATAATATCATATAGTCGTATAGTGGCAAATCTGAAAGATCTATAAATTGCAGTTTAATCCTATTACTTTCAGTGCTCTAAGATCATATGACCACCTAACATCAAACAATTGATTGTTGTATTTTGTTTAATATTATATACTCACAGTTTAAACATATTTAAACAAATGTTGAAGAAGAAGAAAAAACAACAACAATAATAAGAGCAATAACAACTTACTGCTATCAAAATGTAATTTATAATAATATACATCAATTTTCAGAAGTTCTATTATCCCTCTAAAAAACAGAGCCTTTCTATTTTTTTAAATTGTATATATATATTCTTTTTCATTCTTTTTAAATGCTTTTACATTAACTTTCCCTGTCTGTGCATGTTTCTGTCTGTATAATGTCCACATTTTTGAATTTTTCATAATGAAAAAAAATCCATTCTTATTCAGAACTCAAATTCACATCCATACATTTCCCAAGAAAACTCCTTAGCAACTGAGCCAATAAAAATATTACATTCATAGAATAAAATTTTGTTAATATAATATTGATTTATTTTATATTTAATTAATTAAAATAAAAAAAAATATCTGATGGAAACATTACATACATTTGTAGAATAAAATTTTGTTAATATTGATTTAACTCCTACTTAATCAATTAAATTAATTAAAAAGCCAATACATATTTTTATGTAGTAGACAATCACATGATATTTCAATTTATAATTCATTTATTAGAGGGTCTATTTTTTATTTTCACATATTATTAAATTATAATTTTTTTTTTCATATGTCAAATTGACTGGGAAGCGAACCCAGGCTAACTGTTTGGAAGGCAGCTATGCTAACTGCTAGGCCACCAATGCTTGACTAAAAATTATAATTTTTGTCAGATTTTTTGTAGTTTTAACCATTTTTTAAAATAATATGTAAATATAACTAAAGAGTAAAAGAATAATATGTAAAAAAATATTTTAAATAATGATTTTATGTAAGTAGTTGATTAAAAAGTAGAAAAATAACAAAATAATTCCAATTCTCAGTTAATTTGCTATTTTTGGAAAATATTACTGATTTTAAGAATCTACACTTTTTACAAAACAATTGGAAATTGCAGGAATATTGTCATTTTATAAAAGCATTTGAGGCTCAAATAAATCATAAAAATAAAAGACTTCAAATGCTCTTATGAAACAACAATATTTCGCAATTTCCAATTGTTTTATAACAAGTCTAGATTTTTAAGATATCTGATGTTTTCCCAGAATGGCAAATTAACTAAGAAACAGATTACTTTGATATTTTTCTATTTTTAAATTGGCTTTTTTTTGAAAAAAAGCAAACAAACAAACAACAAAAAAAAACTTCAGTGTTACATTTCAATGATTTTCTGTAAATATGGAATTATTTACAAAAAATAAATAAATATGTTTTTTACTCTTTCTTTTTGGATATATATATATATTTAAATATACAGATCTAGCTTTCTTATTTGATAATTTCTGGATAGTCTTTTTTCTACTCCTAGTATCAGTAGAGAAATTGATTTAAATATAACATTAAAAAGCAAAAATGTATATGAAAAAACACTATACTGACAATTGCAAAAAATCTTTCTATACAACTTTAATAAAGAAAGGTTATAGTAGCAAATCATGTATATGAAACTTAAAAACAACCCATTTACAATATCATGCAATAAAAATGATTCCAAGTTTCACAGTAAAGATATTAGAAATATTAAAGTTACAAAACAAATAAAGTATAAAAATTTATGCAAAAATAAAAATTGGTCTGGAGCTTACTGCTGCCTTTTTAAACTTAAATTATCAAATAATATTACATGAATTTTTACAATTATTTGTATTGTAAAGTTTGACTTTAATATTACTTCTTTATTCTCGAGGAACATTTTTTTTTTTTACATTGTAATTTTTCAATATTTTTATTAATGTAATTTTATATTTCTTAAGAGTATCTGAAATTGTTTTATTATATAATTATCAATATCTTATAAGCTTGATGATCTATATAGTGATTACATTTTTATATTTACAAACACTGATCTTTTAATCTTAAATGTATAAATAAAAATAATTATTATATGCGTTTATACATACAATTCAACAAATTTTATTATTAGTTAATCTACTAATTGCAGTTCTTTTTTCATGGAGATAGTTTGAAAGAAATCTTTCTTACTGTGTCTGAGAATTTGTTTGTTAGAATCGATTGTCATAAATCATTTGCTCCCTAGTGTGATAGTTGAGTTGTTGCTTCTTAATGCAAATGTTAACAGTATATTGTCACAGATTACTTTTTTTTTCGCCGTAGGATTATGCAGCTTTTGTTTTATTAAGGAATAAAATAAACACATTTACATTAAAAAAATAAATGGCAAGTGCTTTCTTTATAATTTCATTTGCATAAAACACTCATCAGTTCTCAATGCTTTGTTAAGCTCAGCAATGCTTCAGATTTAATTTGATAAAATGTTTTTAAAAAATAAAGCTAATAAACATTGGAAAAAATATTTATTTATTATAAAATTTTTCACATGTTTTAATAATATATTTTTGAATATTAAATTTTTTTATTAACTTTAAATTATTTTTATTTTTGAAACAAATTTATAAACATATTTTATACAAAAAATAAAGACTTACTAGAAAAAGAATAAGAAAGAGAAAAACTATTTGCATGGTTTCCTCTGAACAGTTTAGTCAGTAATAAGAGTAACTTGAGAGCTAAAATTGACAGAAAAAATTCAATTTAGCCAACTGAAGAGACCTATTTCACTCAACTTGCTACTTTTATGCTTTAAATTTTTTAATCTTCTAAAAACTAATCACAGTATAAATACTTTTCTGTATTGCAAATGGTTATGGGGAGTAATGATAATTTTTTTGCTGTACTAAACAAAATTTATCATTCTCATGCAGTAAACACAGGAATAAAGATTTAATTCAATCAAGAATCACCACATATACATCAAAATTCTATATCATTACATAAAAAACAATAGTCTTACATAATTCTTATTACCATAGCATGCATCTCTAAACCAAATTAATGATATACTATTTTCTGCAGAAGCAATTTGGTACTTAAGATTTGTGATACAATTAAATAAAGCATCATTAAAATATTTGTCAAATTAAAATTACAGTTTGTGTGTTATTGAGAACAACTTACATAAATGTGAAAACCAAATGCAACAAAAAAGTATATATTATTTTGAATGTGATTCTTATCCAAAACAGATGTTATTTTTGCTTACTGGTAAATAAATGACTAACTAATGAAGTAGGAAATTGTTGTTTTATGCTCAATATATACTGCTAGTATTTTCCCAGAATTTTCATACTTACAGTAAATAAATAAATTGTTTTAAGCCAATAAACATCACATGATCACATGGCAATATGTATAGTGAATTTTTCCTGTTTTAAATAAATTGTTATAATTTGGTGTAGAAGTGCAAACACTCTGCACTCATAACTTTGATACCATCCACTTCAAATAAATATACTAATGATTATTATTAATCATTTATTAGGTTAGAGATGAAATAAATAAATAAATGAAATTAATAAAATGAAGCTTTGTTAGAGAAATAAAAAGCTGCCTAAGATGCTTAGCAAATATTATTCAATAATATTGCAAAGTCATAGAGTTCCATTTATTTTTCTAAATTGAATAAAATTTATTTTGACAAATAATCTTTTTATTTCATCTTATTTTATGGTAATTGAATTTTCTGATCCCAACTCTGCTATCAAGCCTAATATGGAGAAAAAAAAGTTGAAAAATACATTTCTGAAGATAGTAAAATAAAATTCATCAAAAAAATATTTGACTAGAGTCCAAATAAATCAGAATGTTATTTTGGAAAATTTTTGTGAATTATTTGGACAATTTTTAGAAAATAGATAATGTTTTTATGTATCCAAGTAAAATAAAACATTTTTGAAACAGTGACATATACAGAAAGACCTGACTTATGGCAATCCAAATGCCATTATTTGAGATAATGTAATAAATGTACAAACTCTCTATAATATATTTGTAACTGTTTTATTGCTTGTTTGTTGTTTTTTAAACACAATTTCTTTTAAATAAGTAATAAAAATATTCATTTCATTATTAATGTTATAAAAATAGTATTGTTGTTGCTGTTATTACACAGCTTTATTGTAAGAAAGATATTTTGTAGAACAAATTATATCAAATTGAATATACTTAATTTATTTCTAAAAGTGTGGATCCATCCATTTATATAAGTCAAGAGCAGGATTTCATCTTTTTTTAGTTTAATTCAGAGCTATTTGTAATAAGAATGAGTAATCTATGGTCAATAAATAGGAGCACTAATAAAACATATTAGACTAATTTTTGTTAGTTTTCATTAGTGACACATAGAAGCTGCTTTTTTTTATGCTATCCTAGCTGAGAGTCAAACATTTTTGAAATTTTAATAAATTCCAACGTAAATTATATAGGTATATTGTTCTGACACTATTATCTAATGTTTACTGAATCCTCAATTTTACAATAAATAACTTTGAAATAAAATAAGTAAATAGAAATTAAAGTTATATTACATTTTGTTTGGCGTATATTTTTATATTAAATGTTCAAATATTAAAGAATATAATTCTAAATGATATTTGATTCTCTTTTCTTTATTTATTGTAATTATTATAAACTCTTTATAGTTGAGTATTAAGAAAAGATAATACTTTATATTCAAAACATTTATATTGCACTAAGTATGTGTTTGGTGGACCTCTGTCAGAATCATAGTGCTGTTTTGTTTGGCAATTGAAAATTGCATATATATGAACATAATTTGTTATGTAAACGAAGCATTTAAATATTCCAATTTTTTGACAGTGAAATGCACGCATTTGAATCCTTTACTATCACCTATGCTACTTTGTATTTTCATTCTCTATTGACTCTTTCATCACAAACTGCCCTCACATTAGTAGGATTGAAAGTATGACCTGTAGTGAGCTTATAATCAAGGGAGATTAAATTATATTTATTATTTTGTTTTGCTCTGTTGTATAAGTATGTGTGCTGGATGATGCTCATAGATCTATTCACTTGTAACTCATTATAATACACAGAATTACAAAAATGGGGCACTGCATGTAATTTTGTAAACTACTTGAGGGACGTGCTCCAATGCAATTTTGTTTTTGAATTATTTAAGAAGTTGTTTAATGATAGAGGCAATCTATAGCTGACCATATAAATGTCAGCACATATATTCTTTAGTTTTTTGCCATTTTAGGGATGCATGCTTGGCACATTATGTGTAATTTTATTTTTATTTACATTAGGGCAAAATTTGTCAATTGTTCTTATTAGCATATTTCAATTATATCTGAAATTTGTGAGATCATTAATATAAACATTAACTTTTAAACCTTTTTTTAATATTCAATTATACTGATTTTATAAGAACTAAAGAATATAATGAAATGTTCATAAGAAATAACCACAAAAATCACTATCCATCAAAATACAAATACACGCAGCAAAAGGTTGAATTTCTTATAAGAATATTTAATATTCTACTAATTTTTTATCTTCCCAATTTTAGATCGTTAAATAATTGTTCATAATTAAAAATAAAAAAAACTACTAATGTCAATTATAAAAATTTTACTAAAAATTTTGATTTGGTGTAAGTTTTTATTTTATTTTACTTTTTTCATTTCAGTTTTTTCGATTTAAAACATTTTTTTCTTCTCTATTTTAATTTGAAAAAATCTGATGTTACAGATGTATGATAGATACTTCTTAATTAATATTTATATGTACTCCTGGTTTTTTGAGTGACTGCTGTTAAATATAAAATACTGACAAAGTATCAATACTAAATCTATATATAAACTAAACATCACATGATCATCATTTCTTTTGCTTGCTCATAACTGTTATTAAAACAGGCAAAACTCTCCATACAGTAGTGCCACTTAATACAAGACAGAGTAATCAATGGATGCCAGAAGGCTTGTGCATAAAATCCCTATCTACTGCCTACTCATTCAATATCCCCAGATTAGTTTCTAGCTTGTGGCTTTCATCAGTGAGGAGCTCAGATCCAAAGCTCCTCACTGATGAAAGCCACAAGCTACAAATTAGTCTGGGGATATTGGATGAATAGGCACTAAATAGGGGTTTTATGCACAAGCCTTCTGACACCTATTGATTACTCTGGCTTGCATGGGGTGGCACTACCATATGGAGAATTTTGTCTGTTTTATATATAAACTAAATAGGCTGCAGCATAAAGACTATATATAAAGTTCTGAACTAAACCCAGATCATTTTCTGCCATTATTTTTACTGAAACATGGTCATAATGCTGCAAGAAAAGCTTTTTTTTTTTTAAAAGAATTTTGTATATAAGACAAACTGAGAAGTTGGCATTTAATGATAGAATTGATGAATGTATGAAAATTAAACAACCTTTAAAAAAAAAATAATAGTGTAAGCATTTTTGCAAATAATATATATGATGATGATGGGGGACAAAGAATCATGCCCTGAAATAATTTTTTTCTCTTTGGCTGATAAATATCAGACCCTTTTCACAATTAGTAAACTGTTTAGAACATTATTAAAAATACAGTTTACACATTTTTGTCTACTGTATCCAATTTTTACCGGAAATTAAAAAAAACAAAACAACAATAAATGAATATTGTATTACTTGATTATTAAAAGATAGTAAGCAAATTTCAATTTATTTTGTTTCCCATCTAAAAATGTTGATTACTCTGCAATGATAATGCTTATATTTCAAAGTATTTAAAACAGTACCATTCAGATTAAACCTAGGTAATAAATAACATTATTGAAATACAGAATGTAACTTCTCTACTTTCGCATTTAAACACTTCTTACAGTAACTATTTAAAGTACATTCAATTTATAGTTTTAAAATTCATTTAAAATAATATTTTAAAATCGTCAATTTAAAAAAAGAAAAACTTACAAAATATTGTAAACCGTTTATGTTCTAATTTTTCCTTAACAATCACGTGATCAGATTAAGCTCCAGCGAAAAATAAAATTTAATTATTATGTGCATTTCAAAGAATTTTTTTACTCTTTTGTAAGAAATTTGCAATTCACTTTCTCTTTTTGCATTTTAATTTGACCAAAATAAAATTAAAGTTCTTTTTTACTTGAACATTTCTAGGATTAAATGTATTTTTTCTTTTCCTCAATCATTTTTTTTCATACTTGCATTTTGTATAATTTCTCCTAGTCGCATAAAATTTATTTAATAATATTGCAACAACTCCCTCCCTGCTTCTAAAAAGTTGGGGGGAAAAGTAAATTATTAACTTAAACAAACAAACAAACAAAAAAAAAACTCATTTGATTATAAAAAAAAATTCGCAAATTTAATAATGATTATTTGTTAAGAGTAGTAATGCTATAGCAAATTACATAATAGTTTTTCTTTAAATATTTTTTAATAACAAAGCAAAGCATAAATATAATTTTTTAAAAAAAAAATGTTATTCATTTAAAAAGCATGCTGAAAAATCGGCTAGAAAATGAGATGAATACAAGTATTTTTTATGAGATAAAGATTTTGCACAGTGATAAGTCTTGTGTTTACAATCGGTGATGATGAGACTTAAATACTTTAAATCAGTGCTTGAAGTAAGATTTGGGAGTAATATTTGAGTTGGTAAAAAATAGAGAGGATTATTATAAAGAAATCAATTACAATATTAAATTAAAATTTAGATTTAAATTGGAACACAATGATAACAACAACAATAATGATGTTTGGACATGGAAGTATTAAAAATTTAATATTTTTTTAAAAGTAGCACAGTTACCAAATATATTTACTTAAAGAAAATATTATTTATTACTGCTGTTTCTATGGCGAATGAATGTATGAATGAATCATATATCATTTGTAGCTTTAGGAAAGCAAATATTTTGGGAATTGTAATTTTGATGAAGTTCGATAAGTAAATAGTAAATAATTTCTTTAATAAGGATTTTGCTAAAATGACCCTTACAGGAAATTATCATCCATTGACAAATATGTTAGACCTAGATTTTATATATACATCCAGAAGCTACCTTCTTTTATACTTTACAAATGATAACCAACACACACTTCTCACGTAAAATATAAAAAGTGGTACTGCAGAACACTAAACTTAAGTTAAAAGCATAAGAATTAATTTAATAGAATTTAATATAATAATATATAAAATGTCAAAGAATACTAATGAAATCTAATTTGTTTAATTTTTGAAATAAAAAAAAAAGATAATTAAACTGCTAAAAAAATTATTCCTGTTTCAAAGCAATTTACATTTAACTTCGACTCCTTTATTTTCCCTAGTTTCGAATCGAAGTTTTAAATATAAAATGTTAAAATAAATTAAGATAAACGATTCCAAGAGCTTCAATAAATTATCATCATTGATAGTAAATATTGTCATTTGGTCTTAATATTCTAGACATTTGAACTTCTGTTTAGCTCAACATGTGTATACATAGAATAAAGTTTCATATCTTTCATATAGATGACCTGCATTCAAATCCAGATGAAGGGAACTTTTTTATTAAGCTTGAGGTTTTTCTTTCAGGTAGCCATGTCATGTATCCACCAATTTTTAGATAAAAAATAAAACAAGAATGAAAAGTGCACAGGCATTCTTTACCCATCAATTGGCATGCTTGATGAGTACTGACTTCTCATTTATTATTTTTTTATGAGGAACTGTTTGAAAAGCCTTTGTCTTATAGCAGGTTATTTAAAAACTGTTTTACATTTCATCTTTAAATAATATATTACATTATAACATGTATTGTTACTATATCCAATTACACCCACACCTGGTATCACTATTCAATATCATAATAGAAAAAATGAACACTAATATTCTCATATGTAATCATTTCTTTGTATAAATCTCTGGTGAGAATAATTTATTTGTACAATTCTCTGGTGAGTTTTATGTATATAAGGTTTTATATGTGTGTGTTAAAACAAATAATTTTTTTTATGATAACTTCTATGTGCAATTAACAATAACATTGTTTAAATTGGTCATTGTCTGGATAAGGAATGTTAATTTAAAATCATTACAGAGGCATTGCAAGAAATATATGAAATCCTATTTTTTTTATGATAGCGATAATAATTCCATCATTTCCCAAAGATTTTCTTTTCTTTATAGATTTAATTATATGTCAAACTTCTTCATTTAAAATGCTGACCAATTCATAACATATGATAGCAGTAAGAAATATTTTGTTTTCTTCTTATTTATTAATATATAATTTGATACAGAATTCTTGTACTCATTTCATGATGCCATCTTTCTTTTTACTAAGAGTTTCATATTTTTTCTTATTGCAGAAATAATTTTCTTCCCATACCAAGATGTTTTTTTTACAAATTTGAGCCATTGACTATCTTTTATAGCTTTCATTGCCAATTAACAATTACATTTTTTAATATCATTATTATTATTTTTTGTATCATTTTACAAAACTATTTAAATCTTCTTAATGGATTATTTTAAATACTTTTCATATTCCTTTTTTTCTTTATAATTTCATTGCATTAGTAGAAAATTAATGTTAAGATGTCACTTTTTTTTTTGTTCTTAATAGAGTATCATATATTTTCCAATTGATTTCAGTCAAATCTGAAACATCTTCAAAATCTGTTATATTTTAAAATGATTTGCAGGTTCTAATTTAAATTCATTGGAGTATTTCTGAAGATTAGAAATATCCATTATTAATACTTTTTTGTCTCTCTAGTTTTTATTAACACATATCATACATCTCACTAATCAGTGATCATGTTCTGTGTTGAATCTATTAAGAAGATTACAACCTTGAAATACACATTTTCTGTTAGTCAAAATATAATCCAATTCTGCTGAATCTTCATTTAAATGATTCTATGCCTATTTCTATGTAATATTTTCTCAAATAAAGAATTTGTAATATAATGTTTCTATTTTTTTTTTTTGCAAACTCCATATCTTTATCTTCTCTCATTTCTATCATTGAAAGCAAATTATCCACAACACATCTTTCAATCATTTACTAATTCCAGCATTAAAATATTCCATATTTTTAAAACATTTGCTCTGATTAAAAACATTTTGTACATTTACATATAAATCTTTTATTTCTTCAGCACAATAAGAACTTGAATTATCTACAATTGGTATCTTTTATTAAATCAATTAGCCAATTTTGCAAGTCTGTTTGATATATCATCAATTTCAACAATGTTGTCTTTCACTTTTTATTTATAATGAAAATCAATCCATTTGAGCTTTTAATATTGTTTCTTTGTAGTGAAGTACATGTTTACTCTTTAAATCAATTGTCTTTTCACCTTTTTTTTTTAACTTCACAAAGTTCAACAATATCCCATTTAATATTATATATGTGAAAATTATCTGCCATTATGAGTACATAAATAAAAGGTTGTTTTTGGCATCTTCATCCATCAGCTGATGCTTTAACTGTTAGTCCATAATTTAGTTTTGTGTCATGATTGTAAATATGTATTTTAAAAAAATAAATCATTCCCACACATCCTATTTTCTAGAAATTTCAATGGTTATTTTAGTTTAAAAACTATCAGAGAACTGAGAAGAAAGATTGTAATATTTTATGGAATAAACTCATCATATTGGATAATGTATGTAATGAGAAATCCATAAAGTTTTCTTATTATATGAATTTCATATATTATATGTATAAACACACACACATGAACTCAATGATTCATTAGTAAGTAAAACTGGAGATAGGATATTGCAAGAGTAAATACATTTTATATGAAAATATTAATGTTTTATTATATACAAAATATTTACAATTATACAGATCATTGAAGTTTCAATATATCTCCAATTTTGAGTTATATTAACAAAGGTATATTAATTCCATTAAGAATATCTATTTTATTTTATACGAATTAATTTTTTAATTGAGCCTAAATTCTTTGACTATTCTTTTTACCTTATTATTTTTCTCTAATTAACTCAATCTTAAAATCCAATACCATTATATTTAGTGATATTTGAGTAATCTATTAATATTAATAGATTATAATATTCCATAATATTAAACTAACTATAAATTAATATATTTATGGCTAATTATTTGATATGGTAATGCTTATTCTATTTGCCCTTATGGAACATTATACATATTTTTCAAAGGATAACATTTTAATGCACATATTTCAAAATTTGGATCAAAGTTGTGAAAGTGAATTTTATTTTCCAATTAATGCTTTATCAATTTTCTTGATGTTTAAGTAATCTCTTAATTTAAAGTTTTAAATTTCTTTACTAATAACCAAATATTTAAAATAATATGTTTAAGATATAAATTGTTCATAATGTATGATTAAATTTGATTATCAATAAAACAAGTCATATATAATGTGACATTGCTTTTATAAGCTTGTAGTTACAAAAATGTAATACAGAGAGCGTACCAATAGCTCAAACATGCTCTTAATTGATAAATGCGGTAAGAGAAAATATTTAAAATCTCTATCTGAAATACTCTTATCCTCAGACCAATTGGTTTCAAGTTTATAGATCACCTCAGTGAGGAGCTAGAATATTCAGACATTAGATTTAAAATATCAACTCAAAACCCAGCACCTATTTTATATGTAATATTTAAGTAGAAACTCTGAAGTTTTTGGACATGAAAATGTCTTTTACTCCAGCTATCTAACTTAAAATAGCTATATGGGACTGAACCAAATTCAGATCTACCATATATTAATAGCTTCAGCATAGCCAAAGCCATAAAAGTAAAATTATAATTGTGAATAAAGCAAGTCATATATAACATGACATTGCTTTTATAAGCTTGTATTTACAAAAATGTGATACAGAGAGCATACCAATAGCTCAAACAAACTCTTATTTGATAAGTGTGGTAAAAGAAAATATTTAAAATCTCTATACTTTTATCCCCAGACCAATTACTTTCGAGCTTATGCATCTCAGTGAGGAGCTAGAATATTCAGACATTAAATCTAAAATATCAACTCAAAACCCAGCACTTATTTTATACGTAATATTTAAGTAGAAATTCTGAAGTTTTCAGACATGAAAATGTCTTTTACTCCAGTTAGATATTAATATATGGTAGATCTAAATTTTGTTCAGTCCCATATAGCTATTTAAGTTAGATAGCTGGAATAAAAGACATTTTCATGTCCAAAAACTTCAGAGTTTCTACTTAAATATTATGTATAAAATAAGTGCTGAGTTTTGAGTTGATATTTTAAATCTAATGTCTGAATATTCTACCTCCTCACTGAGGTGAGCCATAAGCTCAAAACCAATTGGTCAGGGGATAAGAGTATTTCGGACAGAGATTTTAAATATTTTCTCTTACAGCACTTATCAATTAAGAGCTTGTTTGAGCTATTGGTATGCTCTCTGGATTAAATTTGAGTATGTCATGGATGAAATATAATACAGAGCTAGTTGATTAATAATATGACTAAGAAGAAAATATAGTCATATCATCAAAATATATCCATTAAGCAAAACTAACTATATAATAAAAAAATTTCAATAAGGTTCATTTTCTACTTAAGTTATATATATAAAATAGCATCTCAAAAAAGATATTTTCATAGGCACATATGCTAATTGCATATGACAAAATACTAATAAATCATTTTTCAAATATTGCAATTCTTATAAATAATAAACTCTTTAACATTTTTCACTGTAGATCATGATAAATTATTCATGGCAAAAAATATAATTAAATCTATGATAAATTATACTTTAAACTTAAATAAACTGACTGGCTTTTAACAAATACATTATGTGACTTGAAATATAGCATAACTTAACTATAAACTATATTTTTATAATATAAATATATGTACAACTTTGCATTTTCCTTCTTAAATTATTCTGTGAATATTCAATACTAGACGTAAATCACCTGCATGCAATAATAACAACAAAACATAAATTATGTTTTTTATTTTTGAATATTAATTAAAATGATTCTTCAATACTTATAACTTCTTTCTTCTTTAAATTTAATGCATTTAAAAAAGTGAGATAATAATTGTATGATCTAAATATCTTTATAACTTATCAAATATTAATAATGCATAAAATTTATTTCATATTTAGTAAGGAATATTATCTATTTCCAAACTATATAATTAATAAGTAAAATTATTTCCACCCAAACATATCATATATCACTATTTTATGCACTAATGATGAATAGTTTTTATTACAATAATTAAGAAATTCATTTAATTAATTTAAAGATTTAATTTTACCTTATTTATAAAGTAAATCTTCTATTTAACATTTATAAAATTATTTATTATTAGTGAAGTAAATCTACTTAATAATACTAGTGATTTTTGTTAATTCATTCACATTTTACAAGTTGATTATAAATTCTTCCTTATTTCTCTTTTATAATGCATTAAAGTGATACCATAACTTTTGTTTAAAATTAATATTAAGAAATCTAATAAAAAAAATTTCATCTTTTTATATATAAAATGATATTGAAACATTTTAAATTTATATTAGAAACTCAGCAACATATTTTAGATCTTTAATCAAAGCCAGTAGTGAATTTATTATATTAGCTACTTTTTAATACAAAGAACACTTCAATTATTCTATATACTAGATTTCATCCTTATTTAAAATATATTCTGTCCTTCATCCAAAAAAATTATAATATAACACATCTTAAATATTATACATTTTCTCAATATATAATAAAGTTAACACTATTAGAGAGACATTTTTAAGTTATATTAATAACCAAGTAAATTTACATAATGAATTATTTATAGTTTTTTCTCTTTAGATTAAAAAAAAATTTATATAAAAAAAAATCATTACTTCCATAATGTAATTCTGGCTGGAGAATTTCAAGCAATTTTCGGAACCATGAAACCAATTTTGTGTTTTGTTGTCAATTTTTATAATGAGTTTCTTGCATGCAAAAATTTTAATTTTTAGTTTAAAATCTTTAATATTTTCAGAAAACTTTTATGAAAGCTTTAGATTTTTTATTATAAAATGCTAGCTTATATTGTAAACACAATTGATACAAACTTTCCATTTTTAAAATTGGAACCAGGTTATTTTGTAAGTACATTTATAACTGAATAAATAAAATATTTACCAAAGTGCTAAGAGATACACAGAACATTGATCAGAGTTTAATATTTACAGATAAAAAATAGAAAAATTCAAGATTTTTTAGTATGATTCTCCAAAGTGGACATTTTATTATAACTTTGAACTAATATGTGAAGATAGTCAAGTGTTGGTGGCCTAACGGTTAGCATAGCTGCCTTCCAAGCAGCTGGCCTGGGTTTGCTTCCCGGTCAACACTTTGACATATAAAAAAAAATATGTGGAGGTAATCATTTTTTTTCTTTATAAGATCTTTGTAATAGCTGACCCTTGGGGCTCTATAATGAAAAATAACTTTTACCTTACAATTATTAATTTTGAAGAACATTACACAATTTATAGCAAATCATAACTAGTTAAACGATAAGATCCCCCCCCCTCTTCAAATAGCCTTTACAGTAATGAGTGCAGTAATTATCAAAGTCTTAATACATAACAAAAGATTAAAAAAATAACAGGCATTCTTTTATTATTTTTAAAATTATATCAAAAATTAACTAAGATTTTATTTTGGCAGTCAAAACAACTTTTGTATTAACAATATTAAATACTGAATTATTAATTAATCTTGTTTTGAAAAATATTTTTAATTAAAAAAAACATTGATCCTAAAAAATGTCTAAACAGATCTTTTTATTTCTGATATTAAACTAGAATAATAAAAACAGAATTATAAAAACAGTTTTATTTAAAACTGAAAAAATTATTTATTTAAGAGAATATTTTGTAAGGAAAAATGATTTTAACATTTGAAGTTATGATTTGCCTAATAAAAACTTTAAAAATTATTTATTACATCAATGTTTATAAAATTTAAATTTTCACACATTTAGATTCACACATACATGCAAAAATGATTTGCTGCATCAGAATATGAGCGTACATAAATATACCTATAAGATGTTTGAATGTATATACTATATACAATGTTTGAATAAAGTTAAACAAATTATTTTTTCAATTTCTTTGCTACTCACTTCTCTGTCTTTGCTTCATATCTGTAACTCACTATGAAACCATATGCAGTAATATATATAATATATATATATGTACATTGTACCATTATTTTGGATACTATGTGTATTAGCATTAATTTAAAAGAAAATTATATTTAAAAATATAATTTTAATACAAATTTAGTAGATTTTTAAAAAAAATTTAATAAACAATAGTTATTATATTTATGTAGCTACTCTAGTGAAAAAAAAAAAACTACATGCCGATTTGGTTTTTTGATAAAAACAAAATCAGACCGCAATTAACTGTAATTAAAAGAAAATGTGAGATGTGACATTTGTTCAACTCTAATTAAAGATGACCAATTGAAACTGATTGTCAAGATGAACTTGGTAAATAAGAGAATGTGAAAATTAATGGACAAAAAAAAAATAAAGTTGGGGGAAGTTAAATCTGAACAATATAAAAAAAGGAAAGGTGTAAACAGGACCTGTGCGATGGACTCTGACTTTTGAATGTAAAAAGAAAGCACAATCCACAGAGAGTATTTGTATTCTTATTTTGATGCTTATTCTTATTCGCATTCTTATTTTATTCTTATGCTGCTTCTGAAATAACAGGGTTTTTTTTTTGCACTGCTGCATAAAATTGTTGGAGGATTCTGAAGAAAGAAAGTGCATGCATATTCATTATCTACGGATTTGATCTTAATCAAATACATTGCTAAATGGATACAATTGCCAATGCTTCCTTCTTCGCCTGAAGTAGATAGAATGTTTTGATTCCAGTGCCATGCCTACTTAAGGATCAAATCCCGAACAAACCAATAAAAATAAACCTACCCCAACTTTACTGAATGGATCTCGCAGAAAAAAAATCCATGGCCATGGCATACCACATCTAGTATTAGTTTATCAGAAAGTTCTAGTAAGATAAATAAGAATTGTATATTCATGTTCTGATTTTAACTAAAATAGACAAATTCTTAATACATGAACTGAGCTAGTATTTAATATTAAGGACTTTAGAACCAAGTTAATATTCATAATTAATATGGTTATTTATAACTTTTAGATATTAATGAGTTATTTGTAACAATACTACATTTATATAGGTGTGTGTTTTATGTTAATGCTAATAATCTGTCATAGGGTAGAATTAATAAATAAATTTATAATTCTAATCTTTGCTTATTTGTTTATTAAATTTACGTATTAAGCGCCAGCTAGCAATCTTCCTTTTAGAGTTTCTCATTTATAAATGCCAATACGCTTGATTAATAAATCTTTGTACATCAAAGCTGATACAAGAACTGGTGGGACATTTTAGTCTCAATTAATTAACTATGTGGCAGGTACTTTATGGACATTGTCCATTAAGCACTGATATCCAGAAATAATAAATAAATAAAAAAAATTGCCATTAGTCATAATTTGCTCTGACATTATATATATGCGTGTGTGTGTGATGGATTCTTAGGAATAGATTAACCAGAAAATACAGCCGAGTTTTTTTTAACATTTATTTCTTTTTGAATAGAGAAAGGGAAGCAAGATTTGGTTAATCATATATGCTTGTAAATAGAGTATGTAAAAGTGCATAAAACCCTAAAAGGATGCTGACAGGGATACTATTCCTAAAGTTATATATAATATTCATCGTTTTTGTAAAAAAAATTGTATATTAGTCTGAGTAGTTGAGCTTAAATGAAAAAATAAAATTTTATAAAAGTAGAGTCAAAAAAATATTTTAGTTCTACTTTATATATCCATGAAAAGGATACAGGCCATAGCATTAGTTCTGATGAGACTAAGGTTGTCTTCTTTGAAAGAAATGAAATCAAAAGAAGAATTAAAGAATCATTATTATTAAAATTTTATGATTTTGTTTAAATTCTTTTAATATTAAAGGCATGTGGGATGTAATTGGGAATTGTGGGAAATAGTACATATTTCTATGTTTTAGTACTTTGCACATGATAAGTCTGCTTTGGCAGGAAAAACATTGGTTGTGGACTAGAGTTTTTTTTTTTTTTAGCTAGTCTTGTTTAATTTTGAATTTGAGCTAACTTTAATTATTTTATTGACTAGTTTGATTTTAGTCTTAATATTTATAATATACATATTTATAATGACACAAAGATTTTTATTGGTTACAGATGTAAATATTATACTTTGTGTGTGTATATATATATGTACATTTTGAATTGAATATTTTTATGGATTGTTACTATAATAAAGAATAGAAATGATGAGATAATATCCATGTAAATAGAAAGAACCTTTAACCTTTGATGTTACCAAAAAATTATCAATTATTGCTCATTAAGAATCTGGCCAAAACAGTTTTTTCATGAACCTATAATAGCTTTTCTGTTTGAGTTTTCTTTGACTTCAAACCCAAGTTTTTATATGGATTTAAACCTAGAAAGCTGTTTTTATAAGTATGAGAATGTAAAAAATAGAATATATCTTGACATTCTGCAAATAATATTTTAAACTTATCCAAAAAGTTATATACATTAAATTAAAGATTTCCATGTTATTATAATAAAAAAATAGCAATAAGATAATATGCAAGTAAATAGAAATAACCTTAAACCTTTTATTTTACCAAAAAATTATCAATTACTACTAATTGGCAATCCCTGACATCAAACCAGTTTTCATTAAACTTATAATAGTTCTTTTGTTTGAGTTTTTTGTTAAAGTAAAATGAGCCCTCTTTTACTTCAAACCCAAGTTCTTATATTGGATTTAAACCCAAAAATCTATTTTTTATTCTTTATTATAACAACAATCCATGGAAATATTTAATTCAACACATACAATTCTTTGGATAAGTTTAAAATATTATTTGCAAAATGTTAAGAAAGATACTATTTTTTTACATTCTCATACTTATAAAAATAGCTTTTTGGGTTTAAATCCATATAAGAACTCAAACAAATAAGTTATTATAGGTTTAATGAAAAACCTGGTTTAGCTTTAGAAAGTCAATTAATAGAAAGTGATAATTTCTAGGTAACATTGAAGGTTAAAGGTTATTTCTATTTACATGGATATTATCTCCTCATTTCTATTCTTTATTATAATAATACTCCATGGAAATATTTAATTCAACATATACATCTCTCTGGAGAAGTTTAAAATAATATTTTCAGAATATAAGGAAAGATGCTATTTTTTTACATTCTCACACCTATAAAATATAACTTTCTTAGTTTAAATATATATAAGAAGAAATTGGGTTTAAAGTAAAAAAAAAAAAAACTCTTTTGCTTCAACAAAAAAATCAAACAAAAGAGCCATTGTAGGTTCAATGAGGTTTGGCTTCAGAATTTGTCAATTAGTAGTAATTGATAAGTTTTTGGTAATATCACAGGTTAAATGTTATTTCTATTTACACACACACACACACACACACACACATATATATATATATATATATATATATATACTTACACACAAACTTAACACAAACATATTTAAAGTCTACAGATATGTACATGAATATACAAACAAATATAAGTTTGTTTTTGGTATATTTTCATTCCATTTAATTGTGTTATATTGACCAAGTGTTTTTATGGAGGGAAAAAATTCTAATATTATCAACCACTTTTAAATTATCACATATATAATAATCTAGTAAGGTAATTTACAGAAATTGGTCTATATTTCTTTTTATGTAAAATGTCAAATCTATATTGATCAATCATAATGTATAAATTGTTTGCAAATTCACCAGTATAATGATGTAAGCATCTTGCATTCTATTAAATATATCAAATTTTTATTTTTGATATTGAAATGTTGAGAGATAAATTATTTCAGTTATTGATGGTATTATATTTTTTGATCATTTTTGTAATATGTTTACATGTAAGTCCTCTCCCTTCATTGAATAAAACAATCCCTTTTTTGATGTTGAATTATTAGAAAGATTGTTTAAAGTTATTAGACTTTATGTACTTTAGGATTTAAGTTAGATAATTTTTAAATAACTTGTGAAATTTAATATTAATAAATTGCTCTTAAAAGTAAGAATTAATTGGAAGAATATTTAAAATATTTTTTCTTGTGTAATTAAAAAAAAATCTTTTCAAATTTTAATGTTGCATTTTTCAACAATATATTGGTATATTTTTAAGTTTATTATATAAAAGTTTAATATTTTGTTGATGTTTTTATTACTGAAAATTTCATTAATCTTTATAAATTTACTGAAAAGAATATTAACTGTTGAGTATGATAATATTGTTGGCTGTAACAGTCCATTGGTTTTTATAAACATCAATTGTAAGAATGTTATTAATAAAAACAATTTTAACATGAAGAAAATGGATGTTTGTCTTAAATAATTTTATTATAAATCTATGATTTTGTTAAAAATATGATTTTCTAAATCCATCAATGAAAATTCACCAAAATCTTTTGCAGTTTTATAATTTAGATATTTTCTACATTTAGTTCCAGTTTCTAAAAAACAAACAATTTCTGTCTTAAATATTACTATTAATTTTTATTTTATGAATTCATATTGAAAATGCTATATTTTAAACAAACATTCTTTGACAACAGTTTTTTAAAAATGCATAAATAATTATTAACTTTTTTTAGATTAATAATTATAATATTTTTTAAAATCATAATTATAGACTTTTTAAATAACAATTAAATAATTTTTTTACTATTTATACCTGCACAATCTTTTCTTTTCATTTAACAGCTAAATTTCTCCACTCATGTACAAAATCTATATAATATGTTGGATCTTTAAAAACTATAGTTTTTTAAAAACCAATATATTGTATAATTCTATATAGTGGGGGAGGGGGGTATGTAAATTACTTTTAATATGCTTTTCAATGAAATAGATTTTGTCTAAATATAAAATACCAATGATAATATATCTTATGAAAATTCACAGTATAAGTGATGTAATTCAAAAAAGCACTTTAGCAACAGTTTTTAAATAAGTATGTAAATGGTTACTAATCATTTTTATAATGTTAAATAATTATCAATTTTCTTAATTCTAAAAAACGATTTTTTTTTATAATAAAAGACATATAAAAGATCACGTATCTTTTACTATTTACAGATGCAGAATATTTTCTGTTATATATTTTTTTCCAATAATTTCAGCATTATAATAAAAGTATAAGAATAATAATTATGCTTTTTAACATATATATATATTTTAAGAAGACAATTGTATTTGTTTGTAAGGTTTGAAAATTATAACCTAAAGGAATCGAAAATTATGTACATTACTATGATCATATGACTTTCAAATCTTAGCTACAATTGTTTTAAGAAAGACTATTATTTTTATAGATAATTAATTCATAGCCAAACATAAAGTTATTTATTTATAAATAGTATTCAACTATTTATGACTGAAGGATAAAATTTTACGTTAATATAAACTGATCCAATGAGAGATATTTATTAAAGAAAAATGTCATTTTAATATTATAAAAAATTTAGTATTTATGAGTGAAAACTAAATTCATGATTTATCTTTTATTTTGTTGAAGTATAAGAGTTGTTTTCTGCTCAAAGTATTGTTTTAATTGCTCAGTGGATACTATAATCAAGTAGTAACATTTATCCTTGATGATGTCATTTGCAATTATTTACCACTGTCAATTTTAAAATCATGGCATAACTTTATTAAACTATTACATCATTATTATGTATGTATACACATTATTGTAATCAAAAATAAGGCTCTATTTATTTTACTAAAAAAATAATAAAATAACAATGGAATTAAAAATAAAAAAATAATTATTTAATAAATGCATAATTAAATCTAAATTTTAATACAATTCAAATTGAATTTTTTAAAAGTGTAATTGCACTAACATGAAAAAATAACTGTTTATTTTAAACTAAAAATTAAAATTTGTTTTATTAAAAGTTTTATAATACAAAACAAGTGAACTTTTCATAATAAAAGTTGAATTATAAAACAGCTACCAAAGTGTTAAACGTAATCGCTGGAACAATGTAAATAATTAAAAAAATATTTGCAATCATTCCTATTTTAATCAAATATAAAACAAAAATGATTAATATTTTTCTTATTTTCTTATATATATAAACTTTCCCCAGAGATCTAAAGTTTAATAACCACTAATTTATATTTGTGGTTAATAGAGCAGTGAATGAAAATAATATGCCAAATATTTACATAGATACACACTAGCAAAGACAATTTTCCAACCTCCTTTCAAAAAAAACAAAATAAAACAAAAACAAATCAATAATAATAATGCTTTTGTTCTTTCTATAAATATGCTTTAATAAAAACTTATTTACATTACAAAATAAGAAAAGCTTGATAATAAATGAATATGATATTCATCTCCAGCATATATTTTTTAAATTTATGTAATCACTAAAAGATTATATTGTATGAAATATTATGAAATAAAAAAGCTTGTTGAGATAAAATAAATAAAATTTAATTATTTGGAAAGACATATGATGTTTAGGCACCAAAATGGTAGATAGAATTTTGATCCAGAAATCTTTAGCATTGCATTCATTGTGCTATTTCTGCCCTAAACTGCACAAAGCCACATGCAAAATTGTTTTTATATGCTTTTATTTAACTTGCTCTGTTTATCTGGTAGTATAAAATTTCAAATACAATTTTCATCCATTTTCTAATTTCTGATCTAGTTGAAACTTTGCATGTATATGTGTTTTCCTGATGACAAAACATTTTTTTAGAGTTTGCAAACAGTTTAAGTTAAAAATGAATGAAAATTAAAAATTTTAATTTTACATGTTGTTGCAAGAAATATCTAGCAGTGTTCCTTTTAATTTAAAATTGAATGATTAATTGAAAACTACTTTCAATAATTCAATGTTACATAAAAATAAAAAGTAAAAAATAAAACATTTAAAAAATGGGAAGAAACTTTTCTCACATAAATACACTAAAAACTGCAAATAATATCCATTTTTTTATATCAATGCTATAATACCCATTTTCTTATATTTAATGCCAATTGGTTGACATTGGTATAAGAAATTGAATATTATTTGAAATTTATTTAAATGATTCTTTACTCAATGCTATTATTTGTGAAAGCTGAAAAATATCACATGATCATCATTTTCTATGTTTATACACACTGTTAAAACAATGACAAACTCACCGTACAGTAGTGTGACCCAATACAAGCAATAGCAATCAGTGGATGCAAAAGGATTTGTGCATAAAATTCCTATCTAGTGCCTACTCATTCAACATATCCAGACTAGCTTCTAGTGTGAGACTTTCATCAGTGAGGAGCTTTGGATTTGAGAGTCCTGCACCTAGATCTTAGAATCACAACCATCCAGCAGCCCCTTTTATTCTTTTAGTTACCAATAAAGCTATGAGTTCAAAATAAAAACATCCATTGTTTGCATACTGTAAGAAGAGTTTGTCATTATTTTAACAGTTTGTGTAAACATAGGAAATGATGATCATATGATGTTTAATGGTTAATACCACTCTTATCCATGGGATTATGGTGACTATGGTTATTAAAGAACTAATGACAACAAAATATAGAGATACTAAACTGGGTTCAGATCTGTATGACTATACAAGAGAATAAGCTTGGTTTGAAAATATAATGTGTTTTCATTTTGATCTCATAGCTTTATAATTAATTAAAAAGGGTAAAAAGTGGCTGCTGGAAGATTGCATTAGATCCTAAAATCTAGGTGCATTGCTCTCAGATCCAAGATTCTGGCCCTCACTGATGAAAGTCACAAGCAAAAAACTAGTCTGAGGATATTGGATGAATAAGCCTTAGATAAAGGTTTTATGCAAACCTTTTTGTATCCATTGACTATTGTGGCTTGCACTGGGTCACTTTACTGTATGAACCATTTGTCACCGTGAAAGCTGAAAAAAATGTATTTTTTTAGTTTTTAGAGAATTTAAGTAAATAAAAATATTTTTTATTCTTTTTAAGTTTTTTTAATTTTTATTTTCAGTTGAAAGAATGTTTTCTATGTTTATTTTTATTGAAAGCATTATTATCATCTTAGAGAACTTAATGCTTCTTTATAAGACATGACAATATTCATCTAGACTCTGCTCATATATTATATAATTTTACCTCACATTACAGACAAGTTAGCAGCTGTTAAGGTGGTTCTATACTCAATTAAAAAGATTGAATTTTTATTATTTTGTTAAATCATTGTATATATTTTTAATTATGTAAAAGATTGTTAAATAACATTTTTTTAAAAATCTCACAAAATTAATAATATCTTCTTAACAGATATGTATATATTAATAGTAAGATTTGTAAAAAAACAATGATATTGTTTATAATTTTTATCTGTTCAAAATATAATTATATGTATACTAATTAACTATATAGAACATTATAATTGAACCATAAGTATGTGTTTTATCTGTCATATTATGAAATAAAATAAGTGAAATCTGCTTAATACAAATAAGATTAAAGTCGACTGTAATGTGTAGCTAGTGATGGTGGGTTTAGATGGTTCTCTGAAATTGATCCTGTCATTCTTATTTATATTATGCAGTTCAGAATTAAGGTACAACATTTTATATGTTAATTAAATAATGAACCAATGTTAGACATTTAATTGAATTCATTTATAATAAAAATATATTTTAAATGTAATAGTATTTTTTTGCTTTTTTCAATTACAGTTGGTCAATTTACTTGCATTGATTTTGTTCAAAATGGTAATAAAGTAAAATTCAAATAAATAGATGATATTGAAACGAATAATCCATTTTATCATCAAATGTGATTATCTCATGAAATTATAAAACATTTCATTTTATTAATATTTATCTAAATAAATTAAGAACTAAATTTAACACTTCTGTTGAACAAAACATTTTCTATTAAATAAAAAAAATAGTGTTAGCATCAAATGGATTTCTGTAATATGTTTTTTTATCTTAAAAATGATTTAGAATTTAAAATTCAATAAACTATTTTCCATAATTCATTTTTAGAATTTTTCCATTACAGTACTTCAAAAATACTGCAGCTGAATAAAAAGAAAAACAAAATTTTAGTTTGAATATTATTTTTTAGATAAATTATATAGATGTAAAAATATTGTAATTATTCTTTTATTCTATATTAACTTTATGCAATAATTTATGTTTAAACAACCCATATGAAAATTTTAATCTTTAAAATTTAAAAACTGGAAAAAATCTTAACAAGATAAATATATAATTAAGCATAAGATCAAATGATGGGCAAAAGTCATCATTTAGAAGATTTAAATATTGTATATATCGTTGAATCTATTATGTTTCTAGGTTGACTGATAATTCATTATCCGCTAATACATAAAATGTGTGTTTTATATGAACTCATGAGAAATTTTGTAGGGAAAAAAATTAGGATACTATTAAATGTGTACATATTTTCAGTTTGTGAATTGTGATTTAAACATAATAAATTTCTTTACTATTTAGATCAATGAATATTCCAATAGCTTTAATATTTATACAAATAGGCTATTGGATATGGAAGATACACCTTAAGCTAGCTATAGCTTAATATTGTTTATATAAACAATATTGCAGTAATAAAGTTTATAATATGCTGTTATGCTTTAGGGACCATTAACATAGCTTTTTTAATGTGTATTTTAACAGTAAGTTTAAAATATAAAGTTAATTGCAAGATTATAGAATGTAAGGTCAGAAAAAATATTATTTAAGAGCTATTAGCATATTTTTTCAATGCCTGTGATCATACGTTTATACCGAGTTAATGATAAAATTCTATAAATTATTTATAATAAAAAATATTGAATTTCAATTTTGTTAAATATGAAACTAAGATTCATTAGATATTTACATATTTGTCAATCTTTAAAAAAAATAACCACTTAGCTACATAGAGGGTACTTTTATCTTATAAATATAAATTTAAAACAGCTATTTATTATAATAATTATAGGTTGTTATATTGTATATGTGGATTATACATTAATTATTTTTTTAAGTAAAGCATCACTTATAAAGTATTCCAAAGTCTTCACTTGATATTTCATCTTTCCTTCTTTACTAAACCTTTAAATAAAGGGTCTCTATCTTTATATATATTTTGATACAAATTACTACAACAAAAAACACTCCTAAATTCAGTTTGTTCCTGCAGTTACTTTTGAGATCAAAATTCTCTGTAAATGTGTTATAATGATTTTAATAATGTGAATTGATGGTAGATATATATTTTTTCATCATTTTTAAATATTAATATTACTGCATTCATCAATTATAGGTATATTTTTATTGTTAGATACTTCTCCATTTCTACATCTGCTTTTTTAAAGATAATAATAACTCCATCATTTCCATAACTTTTTCATTCTTTATAAATTTAATTGCATGCCACAACTCTTTATTTAAAATACTTAGCATTTAAAAATATATTAAGCATAAGAAATGGTGATCATGTGATGTTTAACATTTTAAAAGATATGTTTATAATTGTTAAAGTTATTTTATTTTCTTATTCTATTATAATTCTGATTGAAAATTAAAAATTACTAATATTCATCATCATTTTCAACAATTATCAATCCACTACAGAATGAGTCTCTCCAAGTTCAATCCATATTCTCTGATCTCTAGCCTCTTTTTTTCATGTCCCCCTAGCATATTTCCTTATTTCATTCATCCACCTCACATGCAGTCTCTTTCTAGTTCTTTGACAATCTCTTGAAATCCACTTTAAGATTTTAACTGTTTATCTATTATCACTTCTTTTAACAATATGTCCAGTCCAACTTCATTTAAGTCCCTTAATTCTTTCAATGATGTCAGTAACATCTGTTTATTCTCTCACCCATATATTTTATTTTTGATCTCTTCTTGTTACTCCTAACATACATCTTTCCACACTTTGTTGAATGATCTGAAGTTTCTGTGTTGCACTTTTGTTATGTCCAAGTCTCAGATCCATAAATAAGAACTGGAATGCACATTTATTAAAAAAACCTGTCCATATTTTCTTATAATATTAAGTTATTTCTATCAAAAGCACTCCAACCAAGTTTAATTCTATGATTAATTTAATTATTGTTTTAAATATTATTTTTCAAAATTCATTAAATGATTCCACAGACTTTGGATGATAGATTGTAATAATGTTAGAGTAAATAATATTTAAAAACCTACAATTAAAGAGTTTTGCAACTATTTATATATTTACATACTGCATTAATATTATCTTTTTTCTTGTATCACTTTTAAAAACCCTTTAAGATATTTATTTCATAATTACCAAGTGAACTTTAAATGACATTGTTATCAAACTATTACATAGTAATAATGGCAATAACTGTTTCCCTATTAAGATTTCAAGGATAACTTGTCTCACTGTTTCACAATCTAGGATCTTATAGATAACAGTTTAAATAATCACAGAGGTAAATGAAAGCATTTAGTTAAATAATCACTATACATATTTATTTTAAAGATATTTTGCAAAAAAAAAAAAAAGATTTTTACAGTAGTTTTAAATATCATCATAATTTAAAATATTTTCTGAGAATAATATAATGAAATCATTTATGCAAAAGAGTTACAAAAAAGGTACTTAATTAAAAATGAATGAAATAAAGTTACATATATGTAATAAGATCATAATTAATATATTATTCTACATATATATATATATATATATATATATATATATATATATATATATATATATATATTATTCTTTAATTAAACATATGAATTATGGTTATATTACATGTACATGTATAGTATACTCATTTATAAATAAAGATCAATATAAATATCATTAGATATTCAATGAGAATAAGAACTATTAAAATTTAAGATTAATACAGCTACTTTTAGTGAAACTCATCTTCTAAAACAAGTACTTTTAATAAAATTTGTTACAAATCTTTTTGTAAAGACAAATTAACTAGTGAAAGGTAATTGTGTTGTATTGAATTTTCCATAAAGTCGAATTGATTTTTTCCTACTTTTGGAATTTCTCCATACATCACTGAACGGTTAATGGTGTTACAATTTTGCCTGCTCAATGGTATATGTGCTCATTTTTTTATTGTACACACTCCAATGTTAAAATCTAATAATTCAGAAAAAAAAAAAGCTTTTATTCCTGGATAGATCGCATTATTTTAACAATAATACCTTTAGCAGTTCAAATTTTTATTGTTGAACATTTTTTTTAAAGATGTTGGTATAAATAATAGAATCTGGACAAAAATTGTTGGAAAATAACAGTCATTCAAAGCAATAGTTTTAATAAATTATATTATAACTGGACATTAGAATACAGAAAAAGTTCATATTATATAAGCCATTACAAGAGTAGATTGTTGGACATATAACAGATTAATATCCAAAAGTTAAAATGATAATTGCATTAAAAATAGGTCATATTTCAATCATATTTATATAAAAACCAATGCCTGTTTTTTTTTAGAATATTATAGAATTATAAAGTATTCATGCTAAATTTCAACAGCTATTAAACATTAACATTGCTAATTTGGATTTTTAGAATTGGCATATACTGAGGGATAGAATTCTATTAAGGATTATAATATGAATGCAGATAAATCTATTCTTAAATTCAGTAAAAAGAAGAATCACAATTGCTTTTCTGATTTTATTAAAAGCAAAGATGGAATAAATTGAACATGGAGATTTATAGCCATTGTCAAGATTTAAGACTAGAAATTCAATAAATGATGAGAAGATGTAAAAGTGATAGATGGATCAAAACTGTAAAGAACATGCAAATATTTGCTATATGATTGTTTTAGATTTTTTTTTGATGCATTGAAGTTATAATATGAACTTGAAAATAGTATCATAATTCTATTAAATCTATCAATTGCACTCTCTTATATAATAGCAATAATATATGTATAGTAGATAAAGGGAGTATTTTGTTCATTTTTGAATAATTAAATAATAATTGAATTGGCAGCCTTTAATATATTCATTTAGTAAAATTACGGTGTCTCTTTATAATCTTAAAAATAGAAAGTTTTGCAAGTCCTGATATAACATCTGGAGAAAGTTTACAATATAATGATATGTTAATTTCAGAATTTCTGGAATTTTTAAGGAATATAATGACTCATGCTGCCTAATATTAAGGCATTTCTAATGTTTAAATTATTAAAAATAAAAAGAGCAGATAAATTTGCCATAATTATTGTGGTATATTATACTTTCCATTACTGTGTTTAATAATTTTATGAAATAGGTTATTTCAAGTCATATATAAATAGTTTCCAGATACCCAATGTAGTTTTAGAGAATTAGGAAGCACTATAGATATAGATTTGTTGTCAGAAAAATGCAAGCAAAGTGTTGAAAATAAAAAAATGGTTGTTTATCTAATTTATTTATACCATATAGATTCTACATGATAAAATAAGAGTAAGTGTTGATACTACAGATTATAAACCTGTGGCATTTGTAATGAAAAATAGTACTAAACAAGAATATGTAGTAGGTCCGATTTTGTTTTTTTATTTTTATGATGTAGTCTTTGAGATTCTTTATAAGTAGCTTAATAAAACAGAGATCAAAAAGCAGTGCAGATTTGGTAGCAGAATTTTAAATTTAGATTTATTAAAAATAAAAATAAGAGTGTTATCTTCTTGGATTCTGAATTTATATACTGATAGTTGTGCAATTCTTATTAATTAAAAAATATGATCTACAAATTGTACTTAATGTTTGAGTTAACATATAAAAACTTTAATTTAACAATTAATGTTTAAAAACTCAAGTTCTTTATCAGTCAGTGATGAAAGAAAATCTTCAGCAACTTTCAGCTTTTTGGTTATTAAGTTGACAATACAAACCGATTTAAACATCTTAATAACTGTTTGAATAGAATAATGAATGCAGACAGATTTTAACATGCTGTTGCTACAACTTTTATCAAATAAAAACAAATTTGGTATTTTATTCTATTGAAATAATTATTATAATTAAATTAGTTATATATAGAAGAGTTACTTTAACTAATTTATTATATGAAAGTTAGACCTGAACATCCATCAATCTAACTTAAAGATATAAGAAAAAAATATTTAAATATGCTCTATAAAATTTTAAAAATACAATATTAATTAATACGGTATTCAACATTCTGGATGTGATACTATAAAGGCCATTACCATAAAATCACATGACCATTGGACTATATATGTGAAATGAATAAAATGATAATTTGTAGTGGACTTGAGCATGATTTTTTGGGGAAATGCAGACCCTGCTTACATTAAGGGATTATTTCAAAGTTATTGGAAAAATATAGTTGAGGATATTATAGTGAGGGACTATAATTAAACATGGAGCTATAATTTGTCTTTGCAAAGAAAACTAAAAGACAGTATTACAACATATCCCATTAACAAAAAATGAACCAATATATTCTATATATGAATGTATTTGAGATCATGAATTGATTTTTAAAGTCAGCCTAAAACTTATCTTTAACATATTTTTTGTTTTGGCTTTTTATTTTTATTGTGTTGGATAGACCATGTTGTTTGTGAGTGGATACTATTGCTGTAGATCAGGCATATTTAATAAAACCCTTTAATCATCACAAATTATTAAGAAGATTTTAAGATTATTTTAGGAATAACCATTATCATACTTACAAAATACAAATGCTATCATATGATGAAGTTACATCAGAGTTGTGCATACTCATTTTAATGTATTAAAAATTACTCTTAACTAATAATATTAAAATAGGCAAATCTCTCCAAACAGTACTGCTACTCAGTGCAAGCCAGAGTAATCAATGGATGCCAGAAGGCTTGTGTATAAAATCCCTATCTAGTGCCTACTCATCCAATATCCCCAGAATAGTTTCTAGCTTGTGGTTTTTGTCAGTGAAAAACTTTGGATCTGAGAAATCTTAGGATCTAATGCAACCCTCCAGCATCCATCTTTTATCTCTACTTAATTACAAACTATGAGTCTAAAATTGGAAAACACAATAATATTTTCAATCCAAGCTCATTAGCTTATATAGTCATATAGATCAGAAACTCAGTTCAGAACCCATACATTTTGGTGTCTTTGGTTCTTTAATAACTATAGCCACCACTATCCTGTTAGGGAGGATTAGTATTAAACCACTAAACATCACATGATCACAATTTTTTATGCTTTCTCATAACTGTTCTTAAAACAGACAAAATTCTCCATACAGTAGTGCCACTAGGTGCAGTGCTTTCAGATCCAAAGCTCCTCACTGATGAAAGCTACAAACTAAAACTAGTCTGGGGATATGGGATAAGTAGGAACTAGATAGAGATTTTATGCATAAGCCTTCTGGCATCCATTGATTACCCTGGTTTGCACTGAGTGACACTACTGTATGGAGAGTTTTGCCTGTTTTAATAACAGTTATGAGCAAGCATAAGAAGTGGTGACTGATGATGTTTAGTGGTTTAACTAGTAATATTATGAACATAAGAATTTGTTAATAATTTGTCATTAATATGTTTACAGTCGATTTATATATAAAAAAATATTCTAAGACAATATTGTATTTTAAAGAAATATTATTTAATAATAATAAACAATCACAAATAGCTGCATTATACAAAAATAAAGATAAGCAAATTACATTAATTCAAAATTACAAAATAATATAAAAAGTATCGAAACTTAATTTGCAATTAATATATAATATTAGACAATATTTTATTCAAATTATGTTTTCATTAGATGTAATTAATGCGTAATTGTAACAAATATATTTTTAAAAATATATTTCGTATAAGTTTTTGCATAAAAGTCTACAAACTCAAAAACTTTGCATAGTAATCAAAGTCTAGATTAGTATTGTAAAATTTTGTGTTTAAGAAAAATAATCATTAACGCTAACAAAGCTACCAGTGTAGTCTTGCATTGGTGATCGAGAGGTCAGCGCGACTGTCTTGCACTTGCAGGCAGTTGCCCGGGTTGCGGGTTCGCGTCCCGGCTGATGCTACGACACTTAAAAAAAAAAAAAAAAAGCTACCAGTGTAAAAGCTTAATTTGGCAGTTGCAGAAAAAAAGATATAATTTATTACAAATAGTTTTATTCTTAGAATTTAATAGCTACTAATAGCTATTGATATTTACATGTCTCAAAAGATATAATAAACTAAGACACAATAGTCTTCCAGACATCAGCATAATCTCCGATATATCGCTTATAGAAAATTTAGAATCAAATAGTCTACTAAAACCCAAGAGTTTTGCAAAAAAAAAAAAGATAAAAAATTCAAAAATCGTAAGTAAAACAAAAAATAATGATATGAAAAAAATTGCTGACAACCTCTGTGTTCTTCATGAAGTTAAAAAAGTGAATATACTAAAAAAGACACTAAAGAAAAATGTCACGAAAACCAATAATAATAATAAAGTTCTGACAATCTCAGAAAAAAAGTCCCCATAGAAATTGTCAGAAAATTGCTACATGGAATACATTCAAGAAAATGAAAATAATGAAATCACGCTCAATACTATCCTTTTTAGTAAACAAAATACATTTCGAAAATTTTAAATCTCTAATATTTCTCAACGATAATAGTATTTCAATTGCAATTAACCTAGGGGAACTCTCGAAAATAAAGAAAAAAGAAAAAAATTATCTTGAAACAAACAAGCAAAAAATTCAACATTTAGTTCTAACAACAGTACAAAATTTTTAATTTTTAATTCTATTAGAATAAATGAAGAAACTATTAAGCCTAAACATGCATCCTTCCATAAATTAAACGATTACTGGTGATAGATATTTTCAAATAGTCTCTCACCACATCAATCATTAGCGTGATAGAAAACTATGATCCATCAGATAATCAACCACTACTATTTCATCCTTCGCTGTATGATTATTTAGCAGATCAAAAACATTAAATTAACAACTATTTTCTCATCAAGATCATTTATAGCATTAGAATATTTTTCAAAACAACAGAATGAAGAGGCAGAGAAGATAATTAAGCATCTAAATTTAAAACAGTTATACTATGTAACTAAAGACTCGAATCCAATTGTACATGGTTGCATCCTGCATGCTTCTCCTGATTTCAAAGAACTGCTACCCAAAAATATAGCTGAAATTGCTCAGGTCATAAGTGTATCAAAAGAACTTACTCCAAACATAAAATTTGAAATTCCAAATAACTCTTAGAAGATCACATTCAAAATGAAACAGGACATGTATAAGATAAAATTCCATATTGTATTTTTATGTGATCAATTCCCATTATAGTTAGTATTAAGGATCGGCAACTCCTTTGCTTCAAATGTTCCACAAAATGGACATATTGCTTTTCAATGCAATTTTGGAAATTGCAACAGTTGTGCAAAATTGATAGATTTGGTCACTTGTGCAATAATAATCATAAGACTACTTCATGACCTAGTGTAGCTTTTAAAAATAGCATGCCCACTTTATACATAAGTTACATTAACAATAAAACCTTACCTGAATACAATCCACAAGTACTGCCTATCAAGAATTTGATGTGAAACAATCCAGTCAAGTATGTGACACCAATAACATTTTAACAGATATACCATAAGTACATTGCTGTTATGAGAATCAATCTCAAAATTCACTTACTGATAATCATTTACAACAATCTATGGACTTGAACAATGGTTCGTACACCAAATTTTCTGTGTCCTAACCAAAATATACAAAAACATTATCCAGAACTAAAAATAAAAACAAGTTGTGAACACACCTAATAAAATTACCTCTTCTGCCAAAGAAAATAGTAAAAGAACTACATTACCTGTTTCTGACACCAAACACGCCAGCAAAAAGTGTCATTCCAACTCTTCAAAAATATAATATATCAAGCATAAAAACAGCCACAATAAATATGCAAGATCTTTATTCATACAATAGGACATCACAGCTATGTCAATTTCTAAATAATCATTATGTGGATATTTTTGTCATTACAGAAACAAACATTACTTTATCAATCAAATCAATCATTGTTAGCACTCTAAACAGTAAATACATATTTTTTACATAAGGCCAACATCAGACTAGCACAAAAAGTAGTTGTTCTAATTACTACACAATTTCCACTGACAAGGTTAAAAATAATATGTATGCCAGTTAATGCCATTATTATTCAATCACAATTATAGCAATATATTCATACCAAAAGCAATAGACATTGTAAATATTCTCTTCATTGCCCAAAATAAAATCCTATATAAGCCTGGTTTAACTATCATGTGTGGTGATTTTAATTGCTCCTACAGCCTTACTACCACTACTATTACTCTATCCTCCAAATGCTGTGTCATTTATTGGAGGTAGGACCTTCTTTCATTGACCTCTTTTTTGTTTCTTCTACTGACCTCAAAATTTCAATTCACCTGTCTAATGTTTCATTCTCTGACCATATCTGTGCAACTTTCACACAAACTACCCTTTAAAATAAACCAACAATTTATAAATTTATAATCAAGTGGCAAATTCCTAGGAAATATCTCTAATGTATTAATTGCTAGTAATTATTTTCATTAGCTGCAAAATCTCTCTTTGATTGAAATGTGAACACTGCTAAAAAGATTTCTAAATAATTGTTGTTCTGATTGACTAATAGATTATCATTAAAATAATCTTATATCCAATGTATTGATAACATCAGTTGAACTCTTTAAGCTATAACAAAATTTAATGAGGCAAAACTCCTTATTCATAAACTGCAAAGTAAAGCTAAACATCTAACTGCTCTTTAAAAACAAAATACCATGGTAATTAGACTTATAAAACTAATCCCTAATCATTCAGCACTAACAAAAATTACACTAAATTTGAAAAATCAACCCACCCTTATGCTTACTGTATTTCCAAATCTGTTGATATTGAATTTCTTAATCATTTAAAAAATAATCCTAAAGCAGTTGATTATCATCTATTTTCTACTAACTGCAAAATACATCTTCCTCAAAATTATTACACATCAAAGCAATAAATTCTTGATGAAATTATGCATTTACATTCACACACCTCAATAGCAAATCTTATTCCAGCTAATATTTTTAAGAATCTAAATTATATTATCTACCCCATTCTACATAAGTATTATAATAAACTTTGTTCACATGAATGTCACATACGTAGACTCTCCTTGTAATTTTATGCCTTAGAAAAAACTGAAAAGCTTTATATCCATCAGTAAATCACCTGATTCTTATCATATTGGAAGATATTGATCAAAAAGTCTTTGCAAGAATTATTCTTAAACAACTAAATGACCTTATCCGCCCTAAACTTTCCTTATCACATTATGCTGTTCAAACCCACTGTGTATCTTAAGCTATTCTATTAGCAATATTATATACAAAATAAAATATTATGTTGCATGCCAGGTTGACTTTAAGGCTGATTTTAATCTGGTAAGCTGGGAATATTTATTTAACACATTAAGCAAACTTCTGCCTAGCCATACATATCTAATTATCGCTATAAAAATTATGTTACCAATAGATTCATCAAACTAGAAAATTACATGTGCCTCTCATCATCTTTTAAATCAAGCCAAGATATTTCACAAGCCTCACCATTTGTTTTACTATTATTTGCAATATATATAGATACCATAATCAAAGAGATTACTATTAAAGTGATATCTTTTATTGATGATACCCTGATAATCTTCAGAGACCTACAAAATATTCTTTTTATTTTTCATATTCTGAAAAAATATGAAACTCTAATATGATCTACAATACAAGTTTGTAAGTCATCCATGAGGCAGATAGCTACAAGTTGCAATCTATTTTCATTCTTCACAAATACACACTCATCATTTCTTAGAATTCCAATTAACTTATCCACAACACAATTAAGCCATCACTAAATCATCTGGTAATAAACAAGTTCAATATAAAAATAAAAGTCTCCTACCCAAAATTTCTTTGTCCTATAGTAAAATTTTGTACTGTTAATGCTAATCTGGGTGGTATATTTGCTTACTATAATCCATGTATGAATCTTTTAAGGAGTATTATTAAAAATATCATGACCATAATAAAATCATATATCTGAAATCAACATCACATCTATCAATTACAAGTGCTTAATTTCCCTATTTGCGAAGATTGTATTAACCTACTATGTTCTCAATCATTTGTATCCTACATCAAAGCTAAGATGTACATTGCAACCACAGTTAATCAAACCCTCAAAGCCATTCTCCCATTTATAATATTGCTTGCTCAACTTTTATATAAAAATTGCTTTTTTTAATACTGATCACACTATTGAATATGTAGATCTATTGGACAATTATAACATCAAATGGTGTTTCATTTAAAGATCTGAAAAAAATTATATACTCTGGCAGATATCTATGGTCAATTCTTCCAAGTGTCAAAACTTTAATCATATTCCAAAATATGTATGTTTCTCAATCTTGGCTAAATTTTTTGCATAACTTATTATTCAACATGATTCCTACAAAAATCTTTCTCATTAACCATTTTAAATTAAATCTGGATCCCACATGTATATTATGTAATAGTAATCCAGAAAATGTGATACATATTTTTGAAACATGTCCATACTTCTCATCTTTAGGACACTTCATATTCCACAAGCAAATAATTAATCTAAAAGAACTGCTTGAGAAAAATATCAAAATTTTATGTTTTAATAATATACTTTATTGTACAAAAAATAGATTACGTAAATTTACAATTGTTTTGCCAGTGTTATAAGGGCATGATGGGTCTATCAAATGTGTTATCAATTAGAAAAAAACTTACAGCATTGTTCAAATAGGTTTACAAATTATTAGTTACTGGGTACATTTTAACATAGACCAGGGTGGGCAATTGTTTGGCTCAGGCGCCACATAGGTTGGTGGAGGACTACATTGGGGGCCATTTTATGGAAGTAAAGGTTAGCGAAGGACCACACTCTTTTTTTTTCATGACCCAATAAACACACTGCTTTATTTCCTGTATTACCAAAAAATATTTGTTTTGTCCATTCTTCATTAAACACATGACATTCATCACTGATTTTACATTTTTTTGGAGGGTTCATGGTTTCACTAAAGTTGGAAATGTATATATTTGCTAATGCAAAGACAAAATTGAAATTAAACAGATCAACTGGAAAAGCACTGCACATTGTATCTACACTGCGCATGTGTATTGACATGGCTATCCTAGTGAAAAATACAAGACAAATCTTTGGTTGTACATGGAAAGGAAATCTCAGTTCAAGGTGAATTTTTCTGATTGTCTTGGAGGGCCACATAAAAACTCTTAGAGGGCCACATGTGGCCCTCGGGCCACTATTTTCCCACCCCTGACATAGATGATTACAGTACAATTAAAGGAGATATGATTAAATAAAAAAAAATTACAGTATAGAAATATTTACATTAGCAATTATGCATTTATTATTTGTAATGATTTCTTTTTTTATTTATCCATGTGTTCCAAATCAAAACTTGCTTGTTTATTAAAAATTACATTGTTGAAAATACATGGTTTAAAACTATATAGCTTTCGAACAAACAGATAGATATTATTGTTACAGTTCAAACAAATTGTTAGGCAGATACCTGATAAATGTAAACTTGTAAACTATGTATTTGCCTATATTGTATTTTCATTGTCTGGGGTTTTAGTTCATCAGTTTAAATACTTTTTGATTGAATTAAAATATATCCTTTGGACTATTCAATACATAGATGTGGTGTTTAAAAAATTGCTGAAAAAGGAATATGTAAACAACAACAACAAAAAAAATTAATAAATGTTCTTGTTACAGCAAAGTCTTTTTTTTTTTGAGGTTATGACTTGTTTCAGGTTTTTAATAGTGACCATCGATTCAAGAAATGGTTATTGGAACCCAAATTTTTTGACTTTCCTTTAAAGCTAAATCTTCATGCTCTACCTACCTCCTATTTCCTTAAATACCACAGGTTTTACAACAAAATTGATGATTTTTGTTCCTTGTGCCACAGGGAAAAAGAAACACAACAGCACCTATTTTACACCTGCACAGCTCTGACAAATGCCTGAGAAATTATGATTAACACATATAGACAAAATATCAAAATTTTCATGTATACAATGCCATAGTAATTATTCACACTATTAGAACCATTGCTCACTGTGTTCTTTAATTTTAGACTACAAAAAATACAATGTTCTAAAAAAAAGGAATAAAGAATGGTATAGTATATATTTATGTGCCCTAAAATATATATTTAGAAATACTATGAAAAAAATTTGGCAAAACAATATTTTTCTAAGTTGTTCATTATTTTAAAATGATATAAATTATACTTAAAAATTGAATCACTGTATCAGCCTTCAGACACTAGTCAAAATAAATATACTTCACAAGCTGTGCATCTTATATCATATAAAAAAAAATTTCCTACTGTACATATTTTAATGCTTGTACATAATTTGTAATTAATAAAGTTTATATACATAAATGAAAAATAATCATTTTAGAAAAAAAATTATAAATGGTCGAATAATAAAATTCATTGTTATTATCTTCAGTTCTATATTGGTAAATAATTCATTATATAGTTTAAAATATTTATATTATATCTTATATGTATAGTGGTATTCTAGTCAAAAGGTAGTTCTTTTTCAAGCTACTTCTATTATTATTTCTGAATTATTATATATTACATAGTTTAGCTTTTCATCACAAAAAGTTTGAATGCTAGCATATCTGGACCATGAGGTACAACATAAAATATGACATGTTACAAACTAGCATTTCATTTGTTTTAAATTAGGGTAAACTGTTACTAAAAGATCTGAAATGATTCAAATTATATATAGCAGTAAGCAATGAATACGATTCATAGTCAGCCATAAAGTCTACAAAAGGTTGATAAAATTAATTGAACTGATCCCTGAATGTCTATCAGACTTGTTGAGGAACTCACTGTTATCCTCAAAATCACTGTCTATTACATTTTAACAGAAGATTGGAATGCATATGCTCTCTTTGTATTCATTTGTTAACATTCAATCAAAAAGACACTTGAGTAGAGCACTGCAGAGTCATGAAAAGAATCATTTCTATGGATCTAGAATTATTGTCAAACATTATAACAAGTGATAAGAAATGGGATTACTAATATGAGTCATCAACCAAGTACCAGGATGCAACATAGCAATTACAAAAATGCAGAAAATTAAAAATAATTGTGAATGTAAAAGAAACAAATCAAACACTACTCCATTTGCATGTTGTGAATTAGTCATGGACCAAAATTTTTTTCCAAATAATCTGAGTAACTTAAGGAAGACTTGGCCCTTGTTGCACAATAATATTTCTATCCACAGTGCCAAGTTGGGTACAACTTTTAGGCAAAAAAAAATTATGTCATCCTTGAGCATCTATCTTATTCTCCTGATTTAACTTCTGCTGACTTTTGGCTATTTCAAAAATTAGGGGTGATCATGAAAGAAGATGCCAAAGTTCAATTCACACCATTCTGAAGCTTACAACAAAGTTTCTGTAAATGAATTCAGCAGATGATTTTAAAGATTGATTCAAATAGTTTTATAATCATTTTCAGTCAAGTATTTGAATAAAAACAAAACATAAATAATGTATTTTATTTTACACCAGTTATCTTTTTACTGGTGTATACCATCCAGATATATAATGATAAAAAAAAAAAAAAAAAAGCCTCAGTGTTCAGCATAAATTTTGTTCTTATAAAAATATTCTCCTTCATGCTTGTTGCTAATGTAAGTTCACTTTTTTCTAAAAAGTATTCATAAAATAATATTTGATTTTTGCATATATTAACATAGAAAAATAATGTTAGAAATTTACTATTTAAAAAACTAAAGGTTATTGATAATAAATTATTTTTATTTTGCTCAGCTTCATGGTTCTAATTACATATGTCTAACAATTTCAACACTTTTTTTACCATTAACAATATAAAATTGCATTAATATTTTGATACTAAATATAATTAATAAAATTGGGAGATTATATTTGAAAAATATCTATAATTAATTTAATTATATGTTAATACAAAATTGCAAAAAAAGAAAAACCTACATTTTTTTCAATCACTTTTATAACTTGTGTAAAAATTTATTATTAATTTAGCTTCAAAATAAAACTGTTAAGATTTAGTAATAAAGGGTATTTATTATGCAAATATGTTTTATGTGCATTATATAAATTAATTAATTGCATAGCCACAAAATAAGGGCAAATTCCTGTGTTAGAATAGCTAAGAAATGATAGTACATGGAATTAGAAGGGTTTAAATTCACACTTCCAAGCTCCCCATAGCTATCTACTTTATTTTATACAATCAATACACATGACCACATAATGTGAAAAAGATAAATGATCTCCAATATATGTATTTTGTGCTGAACCAGCACTCATCAGTTGGTCCAGATCATTATCTTCCACATGCATACATAATCAGTGCTCAGTCCATTAAAGTTTGATGATTTTTCTATCTTAACATAAACTGAGCACTGATTAAAACATGTGTAGGAGATGATGATCTAGACCAAATGATGAGTGCTGATTCACATGAAATACATATATTGGAGATCATTTATCTTTTTTACATGTCTGTGATCATGTGTATTGATTGAATAAGATGGAATGAATGAGTGGGGGGAGCTTGAAAGTCTGAATTCAAATCCCTTTTAATTATATTAAGTTCAGTTTAGATAATGCATTTAAATATTATATATATGTTAAAATATACTACATATAAATTTTAAATTATAATAATAGTAAATAATAATAATATATAAATTAAGCCAAAGTACTTTTGTTTACATTGTAATCATTATTAACTGAAGTCATGTAGATAAAAAAAAAAGCACACTGTCAATTTATTATACACTTTTTAAATTTATTTATAAAAATTTATTTAATTTTTCTATTTTTATGATATCTTACTTCATTTAATATTCTTGTGTGATCTGGGTTAAAGATTTTAAATTTCAAGATTTTTCATGATCAAAGAAAACAGTCAATTTATTATACACTTTTTAAATTTGTTTATAAAAATTGCTTATTTAATTTTTCTATTTTTATATCTTACTTCATTTAATATTCTTGTGTGATCTGGGTTAAAGTTTTTAAAATTTTCAAGATTTTTTCATGATCAAAGAAAACAGAAGCAGAAATAGACTGATTATTTATATTTTTTATAACATTATATAGTAGTTGGTATTCTTTTAACCTTTTTTACAAAGTATATATTGATGCTCCAATATATAATATTTTGCATTAACATATAATTTTATATATAATACTATTTTTTTGCATTTTACAAATAATATTTTTAGAATTATTAATCAATCAGATTAGATTTGGAAGAACTTAAAATAAAACATTGTATTTAAATAATTTTTTAATAAATTTAGATTGAATATTATTTAAAAATTGCAGAACTATTCATTTTTAATTTTTTTTTACATTAATGTTGTAAGATTTATTATTTAACTTATTTATTGTAAGTAGAATCCTCTTTTATTCTATCCTACATTTATAAGTTCTTGAGTAAATAGTTCAATATTTTGAATTTTATCACTTTTATAACAATATAACTTCTCATTATAATGCAATGAAGATTTAAAGCTATCCATTTAAATATCATTGGTACATTTTATTTAAAATAAATATAACTCCTTCCTTGAATAAGTTTGAATAGTTTAATCAATCATTTTCTCTAAATATTTGCAAATCTAAACACTTTATAATTTCATGGTTCTTTATTGGTAATCCAATTTAAATTGTTCAAATTGTTTATAGCCCTAAAAGTATTATTAAAACAGTATTACTTAAACAATTGGACAACTTAAATTGAGCTATCAATAAAGAATATTTTTAGATTTACAAATGTCTAGAGAAAATGATTGTTTGAATTATAAATTACTTATCAAGCCTATTCAAGAAAGGAGTTATATTCATTTCAAATCACATGCACTTATGATACATAAAATGGCTAGATTTAAATATTTTTTACATCATAATGAAAAGTTATATTGTTATAACATAATATAATTCAAAGTAGTGAACTATTTCCTCAAGAACCTATAAAATGTAGGATATGATAAAAACAAAAACAAATTCTATATACATTAAATAAGTTTAATTCAAATCTTATAACATTAATATAAGTAAAAATAATAAAAAATAGACATCTATACCATTTTTAAATAATATGCAATCAAAATTTATTAAAAAACTATTTAGTAATAAATACAATGTTTTATTAAAAGCTCTCCAAATGTAAATTGATTGATTAATAATTTAAAAAAATACAATTCCTAAAATGTAAAAAAATAATATTATATATCAAGTTATATGGATACAAAAAAATCACACATTGGGTAATTGACAAATACTTTAGAAAAAAGACTAAAAGAACATCGACAACTATATAATTACATAAAAATGCTTTAAATGATCAGTCTACTAGGGTCTCAATTTTTTTGATCATGAAAAATCTTGTAATTTTAAATTTATCTTTAACTCAGATCAAAAATATTAAATAAAAAAAAAACATTATAAAAAAGAAAAAAATTAAAGAAGCAATTTTTATAAACAAATTTAAAAATTATATAACAAATAAACAATCTGCCAATAATAATATTCCCAGTTCTTGGAAAATCATGCACTATTTGCTTTTTTTTTGTCTACATGGCTGCAGTTGATAATGATTTCAATATTGTTATTGTTATTATTTACTATTATTATAGTTTAAAATGTACATATATATATATACACACAATAAAGTGATTAACCATTCAATTGACACAATATTTATTTATTATTAAACGCTATATATATATAATTGATATTTGGAAAAAAGTAAAGATTTTAAAAATTGCACATTTATCAGTCCTATATTGTGCAATATATTAAGATTATTATAAATTATTCACAGTAAAACATTAGATTCAAACCAACACAGATATATATACAAACATGTCATATTTAAACTTTATTCGAATATTAAAAGAAGTTATAAAAAATATAAGTTGCTATTTTGTATTGAATTTGTAGATTACAAAAATTGTCAAGTTTTAAAGAATATTTATCAAAATATAAAAATAATGATTAGGTATTATGGAAACTCTACAGTTAATATTAATAACAGCATATTAAAAAATGCTTTCATCAAGATAAAATTTTTTAGTTATTTTTCAAGCATTTTATGAATTAAAATAAAAACCCAAAAGAATAAAGAAAGATTATTTAACATCATCTACATGTTGCAAATGATCCTTCAGAATTTCAGGAAATGTTGAAAGAATTTAAAGCAAAAACAAGTCTAATGTTAAATAATAAAAAAATTAAATTAATATTCAGTGGGCTTTTTTTAAAAAAAAAAATGGCAATAATGACATAGACGTTAATACCTATAAATATCTTTATCAGATTAATATTGAAGAAAGCATAATTAAAATTAATTATAGAATTAAAATTAGAATGTGTTTTTGGCAGAATTAAAAACAAGCATGCTTATATTGTTGAAAAAAAAAAAGATTTTTTTAAATGCTTTAATTGAGATTGGAAAATCTGTTTGTTTGTGTGTTAACTTTTGATCTTTTTCAAATGTGAATGAAAATTTAAAATTGAGTTTTAAGATATTTAAATCCAATAGAATTGCTTGAAAATTGATGTACAACTAAGTTATAACATCTTCTTAATTAATTTGAAATCCTTGTCTTTTCAGTATATCAATTAGTTTGATAGATATGGAACAGAGGGGGGGGGGGCAAAAATATGAAAAATATTCAATAATTTCACATTTTGCAGTTAACAATTATCCTTAGAATTTTCATTTGGTTTAAATAATGGTCACAAGAGAACAGTTAATTTTTTTTTTCTTTTAATTTAATAACATTTTAAAAACTATTTTAAACTTTTAATTATATGTATTATTATATAATAATAATAATAATAATAATAATAATAATAATAATAATAATAATAATAATAATAATAATAATAATAATAATAATAATAATAATAATAATAATAATAATAATAATAATAATAATAATAATAATAATAATAATAATAATAATACATTCTAACTTATAACAGAAATATCAACTATAAGTATGCAATCAATTTAAAGTATGGTATAGGTTTACATTTTTAACAAATATGCCAATAATAAAAACTTAAAAATAATAGAGAAATTTTTTTTATAATAAATGCTTTTATTGACTGCACTAAAAAAATAAAATAATTGTTTTTTCAACTGCAATTGGAGTTTTTAAACTTGAAATAAATGCATGGGTAGGGGAGGAACTAGGAATTAATTAAGTCAATTCCTTATTGTGGTAAATGTTTTTCATTAGAACTTATTTAATGATGTGAGATTAGAATACTTAAAACAATAACTGCAAACTATAGAGAAAAATATTGAGGGATATATTGAAGCAATAGGATCTGTAGGCCATATCCATGCTTCATGTCTTTCTAGATTACTAGACAAGGATTACACCTGATCCACACATGTTACGATGTTTGTAAAACTTTCCGTCTGCTATTTTATCAACATTTAAATTTTAGGCCAGTAAATAAGTTATTAAATTATTAATTTTCTATTAAAATGTTTTACTATAAATATTAGAGGGGCCCAGATAGATATATATGCAAATACATATATATAGAATCTACAGACAGAAACTTTTATAAAAATCAATATATAAATTTTAATATGATATTTTTTAAGTATTTTATTCTGGAGATTAACCTTACTAACATTCCGTAGCATCAAACAAAAGAAAATACATTAACAAAATGGTAATAGATTTTCTAATTAAAGTAAAATTAAAATAGAAAAAATAATTTGAAATATAAATTTTGCAAATCTATATTTAATTAAAAATAGATTTGAAATAAATCATTGGGTTTATCGGAAAGTTGATCTCAAGAATACAATACCAATATACTTTAGGCTTTCTAGCATTGCCACTTATCCTGGAGCACATGAAAAAGGAAATTCCCCAAAATAGTTGAATAAGGTATAAATAGCCAAAGAGAACAATAGAAGCCAGACAGTCCCAGGTTTTTGTCAGCAATTGCCGGGCAAATCTACGCCAGTCAAATTTTTAAAATAATAATAAAAATGTTCTGAAGTATGATAGAGTAGACAGCATCAACCTGCCCATCTTCTGTGTCCTAAACATGACCATCATAATACCATAAGCCAGAGAAACCTCATAAAAATGAACTGCTGAACTGTTGAATTCTTTTATTCAATTTATAGCTAGCTATGCCTGTGTGGAAATTCAGTTTTCATCGTGGGATTCCAAATTCCACTCGGACTCATAATAAATTAGGTAATATATTTCCAATTTGTTATTTCTAACCACCTAATTTATTCTTCTAAAACTCCAGTGACCCAGTAATGTAAATCCTGCTAATTGTAATGTCTTCTAAAGTCTAATTCCCCACAATGTAATTTAAAATATTTAATTTAATATTCTATAAAAATATACTTGCTATAACTTAAAATCTAATGTCTTTCCTCTCTTTCTATCTGTTTTAAAGTTGTGCCTCTTAATGCTAAACTCCCCTCTAATTGCGGTTTAGAAAATATTATTATTAATTACTATAAATGAAATGAATATATGCCAATTTTTGTTCCATCTCGACAAAAGCTTTACTTAAATAAATATTTTGCTGCCTATTTCCCGACCAACGTTTGTCGGTAAATAAAAATGAATAATCCTCTAGCTCTGAAAGATTAATACTTGGAGCAACCTTTGTTTTGTTGAGATGAAACCATTTTATATTATTATGTTTTTTTTTATATTTATACTTACATGGTTTAGTTGTGGGGAGACATGAGATTCAAGTATGAGAGTTAATTTAGTTTAAATGATTTCATTTTTAAAGAGTGAAAGGGAGGGAGTTTATAAATTATATTCATGTTAAATAATAAGAGAGAAATAGAATGTCATTTGAAATGTTAGTGGAATTTTGTATTGGAGGGAGATACGTGTCACTCATTACAAATATTCGTAATAATAATTAATGCTTATTTTATTCTTGTTTGTCTGGTCTTGATCAATCCATATGCATTTATGTAATTTTTATAGCTCAGCACAATTATATATTTAAATGCTAAAATATATTCTCCAGTACTCGTATTTTGCCTTGCTGGTATACTTTTGTTCTGTGTGACTGCTAGATCATAACTAGACCACGTGATAATTTCACTGGCCATAAATTTTCTTATCAGGATATGAAAGCAAAGATGGGAAAAACCGGGGCAAGCTAAGCTCAGCTAGCCTTGGCGATTTTCATATTTCTTTCACCTGAAATATTTTTAGGTTTGCCAATGGCGCAGACTATTCTTTCTTTATTTCTTGGCGTCATGGGAACGGGGGCGGGTGAATTGAGTCTATGCTGGTAATGTAATATCAAATGCTGAGATTTGTTCACTTTCCTTTGTCTGAACACATTATGGTGGATTGACCACAATCTGATTAACCTACGTATTTAAATCTTGAAATATTTATTTGCAAATATCGCGATCCATTTATATTTTTAAAATGTCACTCTCTCTGACACCAGTTCCTATAGTTTGAGTTAATCATTTCTCTCTTAAAATAAATTCAGTCATAAGAAAATTATGTTTAAAATAGATTTTTAAAATATCCATTCCAATATTTCAGACTTGGGTGGGCATCTCTCACAAATCGATAATCGTTTACATTTGTTATATTGGCATATAAACTATACCGCTCTCTCACCAGAGGTATAATAGATAACAGAATAGAAATTTGTGTTAAATAATTTATGAAATCAAATCAGAGACATTGGATAAATTATAAAATGGTTTTATTAAACATATATGTGAATTTAAGCTACCTGTGGTTCATCTCTATTCCTTTATTCTAAAATTAGTATTTTCTAATTAATTATTGTGCTTCTATCTGATGACTCAAGGTCACACACTTACCATATTATATTTAAATAAATAAATAGTCTAATTAGAGTTAATAATTAGAGTTAGACATATGAATTAGTTGAGGCTCATGCTCCACCACTGATGCTAGTGGGCCAGAGTGTGGAAAAGATTAATTGCTTGCCTCAAAAATGTTAATTAGTTTGCAGATTTAGAGAGTGGGTAAACAGGGCAGAATACATAAGTATTCTTTATCTTTGATTTCACATATGGTTGGATTTAAGGTATTTTACCCAGGCTGTGAATCGTGTTGAGTTAACATACAATTTTGACCGGTACAATATACTAGAAATAAAGTCAAAAGTGAAATATATGGATGAGAAGACAAATAGATGTTCTTGACATTACTTGAATAAATAAGACTGAAATAAAACAGAATTGACCATATTGCTAGAAACAATGATAAAATTGAATTCTAAGAGATTATAGGAGATTAAAAAAGAGATTGCATACAAGATAAATGGATGAGGTAATAATGTACTTTGATAGAGAAGAAAACCATGATTCAAAGAAAGTGCATTAAAATTTCATCAGCAATGAACTGATAATGATTAAAATTGATGATGATGATATGGTAAGGTTATTCACTTTCTTTTAGTTGCATGAATAATTTTAATAAATATATAGTTTCATGTTTAATCTTTTCTTAAACTCGAGCAGAATTCCAAAAAATTGTTAAATAAAAAAATAACTCTTGTAGAAAATGAAATAAATTATTTAAAAAAAAAAATGAAACAAACCAAAAGTAAAATGTTTTTTGTCTAACCCAAATTTTTACTAAAAAAAAAAAAAACAAGTTAAAAATCGTATTAAATATTTAAACAAAAAACAAAAACAAAACAACGACAACAAAGCAAAACAACCATTTCTTCATTTTGCTGATATTCACCGTTCATTTTTTTTTAATTTTTATTCTAAACCTAATATTTATTGTTGACTTAGTGATGAATGGTTGAAATTTTACAGGCTGTTGTTGTTTTTCTAAATTTCTAACACAATCTCTAAATTTTATTACTATTCTGCAATCTCTAAATTTTATTACTATTCTGAATGTATGAAATATTGTTTAAAGAGACATTTGAATCCAAGTCCACACCAGAAGAGCATAAATCATAACATCAGATAAACAGTAATTATACATACTATGATAACATAACATTATACATAGTATGATAACATTATAAATGTTATCACTTTATGCTATATTAGAGGCTTTAAAACACTGCATCTCATTAGTTTTAATAATGAGGAACAGTGCATTATGTGCAATGTTAGTTCTATCATGTATGGTGTTTAATAATTTTTTAAACATTATCATATTGTATATATTTCAATATAAACTGTTTAAATATATGTATATTGTCTACACTAAACATAATGTAATTATAAGGGAATTGAACTCAGACTTTTAAACTCCCTGCAGTTATCCAATCCATCTTATACAACCAATACACATAGCTACATACAAGTGAAAAATATAAATAATTCATGCTAAACCTGTACTCATCAGTTTGTCCAAATCACCATCTTTCTCACATATATACAATCAGTGCTCAACTAAATGGAATATTAAAGTCCTATGTGTGAGGGGCCAGATTGACTTAAGGTCAACATAGGTATAACAATAATATTGGCAGCAACAAGGGCTTTGAGCATTCAATCCTTAGATTTTCAATTATATGAGTGGCTGAAGAGTTGAAGAGGGGAGAAAAATGAAGCTTGTTCATTAAAGTTTGAAGATTTTCTATATTAATATAAATTGAGCACTGATTGTATGTATATACGTGTGGGATGATCTGGACCAACTTATGAGTGCTGGTTCAGTACAAAATATTAATTTTGGAGATTTCTTTTTCACATGTATCTGGTCATGTATAATATAAGATAGATTGGATAGCTGTAGCAAGTTTAAAGTCTGAGTTTAAGTTCCTTATAATATTTCAATATAAATATATTTTATTTTTATATTTAAAAAAAAAATGTGTATAAACATAAAATACAGTAATAGTATTCAAGTTTTAAAATGTAATGACTTTTTTAATTATATTGCTATAGTAATATTTATTATTATTATGCATTATCCAATTCATTCTGATTTCATGTATTCATATAAATATCACTTTTCAAAAATAATCTTTAATTAGTGTTTTTTTTTTTGGTTTTCATTAATAACGTTTGGTTTTTTCAATTTGTTTTTGAGCAAACTTATTATTCAGATTTATTTCTAGGAAGTTCTACTATCTAAATCTGTTATGGCTTAGTGATCATGCTCATGACTTGATGTTTGAGTTTGGGTAAAACTTTAAAATTTTTTCAAAGTAATTTAAAATTTTTAAGCAGACCATGGATTTGTTTTTAATCAAAAAATGGATAGCTAATTATTTTTTACAGAATGTTAAATGTATCCCATATTAACTTAGGTTAGTCAAAAAAAAATTGCCAATTTAACTATAATATAAAAACAGGATTACAATATAATATAGCTTTAACCACTGGTAGGAAAGGTATTGTAATCATTAGAGACTTAAACCTATGGTTTATTATTATCTTTTAAATTGGAAAAAGATATCACTGTTATTTTTCTCCTCTAAAATATACAGAAAAATAAGTCTAATAATAAAAGTTTGTAAAGATTTTTAATATACTGTACAGCTAATGATTTTTTTCTTACTAAAGTGATTATAAAATAAAATATATTATGTAATCTTCAATTGACTATGAAAAAAATGTCACAAAAATATGTTATCAGCAAAAAAAATTAAAAGTTCATTACTGATAAATTAATATATACGATTTTATTCCAAAATCTGAGAAAACAATTATTAATACATATCACCCATTATTATACCAATTCCTGACCATGTGAAGTAAAATAAATAAACATAATTAGATACCATAAGATGAGAAAATATGTTTCATACTCTCAGCAATGTTAATATGAGCAGCATTAATATTTAATATACATTACCATTATTTAGAGATATGCGAAATGTGAGCTACCAAAGCTTTTAGCATATACACATAAAGAAAGTCCTCATTTTTCAAGTTTGATTTGTTCCTAAAAAATTGCATGAAGACTTAATTAATGAACAAAGAGAGTCAAACTCCCATTGGAATAATGTCAATAATGTATATTTAGCACTATAATACTACTGTACTTATATATAGATATAAAATATTAATCAATGTATAAATATTAATTCACAGAGGTAAAACTCTCCATACAGTAGCCCTACTCAGTGCAAGCCAGAGTAATCAATGGATGCAGGAAGATTGATGTATGAAATCCCTATATAGTGCCTACTCATCCAATATTTCCAGACTAGTTTCTAGCTTGTGACTTTCATCATTAGGAGCCTTGGATTTAAGAGTACTGCACCTAGATCTTAGAATCTAATGCAATCCTGCAGCAGCCACCTTTTACTTTTTTAGCTAACTTATAAGCTTTGATTCCATAATGAAAACACAATAATAGTTTCAAGCTAAGATTATTAGCTTGTATAGTTGTACAGATCTGAACTCAGTTCAGCATCAATACTTTTTGGTATCTTTGGTTCTTTAATAACCACAGTCACCATAATCCTATTGGGTAGGATTGATATTAAACCATCAAACATCATATGATCACCATTCTTTATGCATACACAAGCTCTTTTGCACAGAAGCAAAACTCTCCATACAACAGTGCCACTCAGGGCAAGCAGGAGTGATCAATAGATGCAGAAAGGTTTTTGCATAAAATCCCTATCTAGTGCCTACTCATTTAATATCTTCAGACTAACTTCTTTACAAACCTTCCTGAATCCATTGATTATTCTGGCTTGTACTGAGTGATGCTACTATATGGAGAGTTTTGTTTCTGTGAAGAACAGCTTGTGCAAGCATAAAGAATGGTCATGTGATGTTTGATGGTTAACATAAATATTAATATTGTATTATATTATGCATGTATTTATTTAATAACATAAATATATAGAGTTAATAAACATAGAAGTTCAAATTTTATACAAAAAAAAAATACTGAAAATAAATTATTTGTTTACTCATAACTTTTTATTCATATAAAACTTAGTTATTATATACTTCCTTCTATCCTATTCATAATTTTAAAGTGAGGAAAAAAATTGATTAAAAGCAAAAGACAATTAAATATACTTTCTTCTCTTTTATACACATTCAACAGTTTATTTCCACATTTAAAATCATTCTTTTTTAACAATATAGTTGCTTTGATTTTTTAAATTTCCAACTAGATACAGAATTTTTAAAATTTTTGAATTTTTATAAACATTTAAAAAAAATACTAAGAAGTTATTATCATCAATCTTTGCATTAAACTGAGTAATAAATTTGTGATTATATATATCATGAGTAATATTTAAAAATTGTTTTAAAATGCTTTTATTTAACTTAGAAATTGTTTGCTTGTTTAGGGTAAATTTTATAATCTATTTTTAATATGCTTGTATTAAATGAATTTTCTTCAAATGCAATCAATTAAATATTTCAGGGTAGTCCTCTCATTTATTTAGGATAATGGTGTGGGCAGACTGAAGTTTAAACTATATCTGTACAAGAAGTTTTCAGTAATGCACAAGAGTGTTGTTGTTTTTTTAAAAAAAGCTTACACTAAAAAGCATGTATAGTAAATTCAAATAAAAATAAATCACATGTTTTTTTAATTATATTGTAAAAATTGTTTTTTTTTTTCAAAAAAATGCATGAAATTTTAATTTTTCTTGATTATAATTTTTTTTCTTCTAAAAAAGTGATTCTTTCATAAACAAAATAATATTGGAATTAATTTTAATGTACATTTAAAAAAAATATTACAAAGAATACAACCTTGCCTTTATGTTTTATTTTAATTAAAATTGGAATAATTGTAAAAAAGATCCCAATACTAAAAAGTTAAAAATAATATATATAAAATATATTTTGCAATAAACACTTTTATTTAATATGCACTAAAAAACCAACAATGATTGCTTTTGTTCAATGATAATGGGAGATTTTATACTTGACTTCAAATAAAAGTGTAAAGTGTCCAGAAATTAATTTATTCAATCACTAATTTGTACAACTAGAAATTCAATTAATTAATTTCTGCACATCCCCATGTTTTTTTCACATTTAATATAAAAACCTCAATTGTGGTTGAAGACAAGAATTATTTTTGGCCTTATGGGTGCACTGTGTATAAAAGCATTTATTACAAAATATTTTTATATAAATTATATGATATCATCTCAACTAAATAAAAGTGTAGTTCATACAATTTTTTTAAAATCAGTTCTAAAGAAAAAAATTATTTAAAAAGAAAAAAAACATTGATTTGCTTAAATTTGTTTAACAAATAAAAAACTAATTTTTTTTATTGCACAGAGAATTCTTCAAACAATAAAAGTATTATGATATAAAATATGCTTCTTGTAAGACCTTAAACAAATTTATTTTTCTTAATATAATACTAAAATCAGTTGGTTTTGATCTCACTAGATGCTATTGAGGTCGTAACAGATTCGTGGCTGTTTAGAGCTATTGCACTTAGATACTTCAAAAATGAAATTTAACAACATCTTATTTAAAATAGTACATAAATGACAGAATTAAATGATTTAATAAAATCTCTAGCAGATCTATTTCCTACTTGAAATCTCAAGAGATTACTTTGTAAAGGTTATGAATTCTTAAATGTTTAAACAAAATGCTTTGTAAAAACAAATTATTTCTTTGAATTATCTATAAGCTATTTTTGAGCAGCATATTTTAACAATATTTATCATATTTTTATATTTTTTCTTATAGAAAAATGAAAAGGATAGTTTACTAATAATATTTTCTCCAAAAAATTGTTTTTTAGTTACAAAATAAATTGTTTTAAAAATGGTAGTTACGGATAATTCAACCAATGACGTTTTACCCTGAAGGCATATCAGTCTAATCTTGCGATTTTTAAGATAATGTCTCCAAGTGATCTGCGGACACATGTAATCGCTAAAATGTGTCTGCAGATCACGTGAACACGGTATGTTAAAAATCGCAAGATTAGACTGATATGCCTTCAGGGTAATACGTCATCGGTTGAATTATCCAGGTCATGTGATAAAAACTATTCAAAAATTAAAAAAATCCGACGCAGGTCAGGCAAATAGTAAAAAAATAATAAAAAATAAAAATGTACATGCATGTGTCAAAATACTTTAGAAAAAACTATATTATAATTTATAAAACCATCCTATATTATGCTCAATTATAAAAACAGTGTGTAGCGCTGGAGTTGGCAGGGGGGGCCCTTTGTGTTTTTGACAAGCCGAAGGCTTGGCGTATACCTATACCTTGTATTACTCTCATAGCTGTAATTCAGAAATTAAAAATTAAATTAAAACATAATTCAATGTAAATTTGAGAATTGTAGAAATATTAACAAAAAATTTTTGTAAATTTTAAATAAACAGCTAAATAAAAAAGATGCGATTTAATGCAAATCTGGTATTAATGGCATCGCTCTGTATTACTCTCATAGCTGTAATTTTTATAATTGCTGATGAATTTATGAAAAATAATTTGAGAATTGTAGAAATATTATTAAAAAGTTTTTATAATTGCCGATGAATTTACAAAAAATAATTTGAGAATTGTAGAAATATTAACAAAAAGTTTTTGTAAATTTAAAATAAACAAATAAAACACTTTACCCGAATTAATGCGAATCTGGTATTAATGGTGTCCTTGGAAAAAACATGTTATCACATGCATTTGGTAAGTTTAAAAATGTACTGTATATCCCAAATTTGTTTAAAAAAATTATTGAAAATTATTTACACATAAAACGTAATTCTATGTAAGTTTCAGAATTGTAGAAATATTAACAAAAAATTTTTGTAAATTTAAAATAAACAGATAAATAAAAAACACTTTACCGGAATAAATTATTTACACATTAAACGTAATTCAATGTAAGTTTCAGAATTGTAGAAATATTAACAAAAAAATTTTGTAAATTTAAAATAAGCAGATAAATAAAAAACAGTTTACCGGAATAAATTATTTACACATTAAACATAATTCAATGTAAGTTTGAGAATTGTAGAAATATTAACAAAAAATATTTGTAAATTTAAAATAAACAGATAAATAAAACACTTTACCTGAATTAACAGCTCAAAAAAGTAACTGTGATGCCGTGGATAGTAAAATTGCAATAGACAGAAAAATCAAAAAATTTCCCAAACTTCTCTACGAATTTTAGGGTGAAAAAAAAAATTGACTCTCTGATGGATTAATCATGCCAGTCACTTGGTTGCCATGACAACATTGTCATGAAAAAAACGTCAATGTCTACCAGAAGGGAAATTGGTAAGTCAAAAATAGCACTGGTTGAATTATCCGTAAGTACCTTAAAAACAATAAATTTATTCTATGTCTACAGTTTGCATAAATATCTGTTACTTAAAATTAACAAATCAAATTCCCATCTTTAAAAACATGATAAGGCAATAATAATTCTGTTTTCTAGTTTCATCTAGCATATGCTTAATTAATCAGTGATTATGTATTTGATAACACTGATTGTTCAAGATTATATTAGATAACACTGGGATGGAAAACTTCTCTTGGTTAAAATTAATTAATATCAATAAGTAAATTATTTTTTTCTAACCATGAAAGTTTATTTATTTATTTTTTGGATGGTTTCACAAACAATTCTTTATGATTTGTCAAAAACTACAACTTTAGATCAATTTAATATTATGTTTTTATTTGAAAATGCTAAAAATTCAGCAGAATTCCAGAGTCTAATTCAACTTATTATGTTGCAAATGAAGTAATATTTATATAGAATAAAATCAAAGTGCATTAGAATCTTTTGGTGTTAAATAATTTGTTAGTTTACTTTAATTAACATGATAAAAAATATACAACAGAAATCTTTATTTCTTTCACATTTCATAATATCAAGTTGAGATTTTCTTGTTTTATAAGTTTACTCTGTTGATTTTAAAAATTCTTATGACATAGTTATCAATGCAGACACAAATAGTATTTCAAATTACAAATATATTTTGGCATATATTTATTTTTATAAATACATAAAAGCAGCCCACATGTATTCAACACCAATAATCTTCAGTCTGCTGTCATAGCAACCTTCTATTAACGCAAAAAAGGCTAATTTACATCTTTCTTTATGTTTTAAGATAATTCTACAGATATTAAAAATTGACATTTGACTTAAACAGATTAAGAATTTTAATTCATAAAAGTTTAAATAAACACATTGATATATATTGCATTTTCACTCTGGTATCCTTGATTATAAATAATATGCATTTCTTTTTTCTTTTTGTTATTATTTTTTAATGTTTGTTTTTATATTGTAATATTTTTGCTGTCTTTAACATTGATCATTAGTTTTAAAAATGCAAATTAAACATATTAAGATATCCCTAAAAGTACAAAATGTGAATATATATTTATAAAGTTCAATTATACCCAAATAAATAAATAAAAATAGTAATATAGTTTTTCTGCAGATTATGAATTATTAATTGCAAATAAGATTGTGGAGCATAAGTATAAAGAAGTGAAAATTTAAAGTATAGAAATATTCTCACATCTACATAAGAAATATTATAGATATATTTACTAAATTAAAAGTGTATTTCTAAGATTAAATAAAATGTAATAATTTTTAACCTAAAATGATTAATAATGAGTTGGGTATTTTAGCAACTTCACTATTATGAATAAGGACTTATAAAATAAATTTTGTGTAATTGAAAAAATCTGTACAGTTATGATAAATGTAAGCTGCATAGAAATTTTTTTAATATTTACATAAATACCCTTACAAATAAAATATGCATCAAAAATTGAATTAAATTTACAAAATCAATAAATACTATTGGTATTAATGTTTTATTGAATTATGTTTTTCTAATGTTTACTCTATACTAAAAATGAACTTTGATATATTATCTAAATTCTGCAACAAGATTGTGAAAAAAATATATGACAGAATATATAACTTTGTGTCTGTATGTAAGCTTTAATGATTTGATTATATTGTTTAACAACGATAAAGCAAGTATAAATAATTCATTTGAGAACACAGTACTTCCCAGATTTCTTCATACTTTTGAGAAAATAATAAAGTAGCACTTTTAACAGGTTAGTTATTCAGCTTTTAGTTGATGAGAGTTTCTTTTCATGGTTTCGTACTCTAAGTAAAAACAGTTAAATATTTTAAATGATTGGATTGTAAATTCTGTCTAACATCTAATTTAAAAAAAAAATACAATTTAATATTAAAGGATAATTTTATAATAATGTCTGTCATTTTATATTATAATATCCATTAAAGTTTATAATGGTGATACAAATATAATATGACTGATTAAAAGATGGTAATAGCTTGATAACTCATCTGTAAATAAAAACTTCTAATTAATGAGAAAGGTATATTTTTATTTTGATTTTCTGTTTGTTGAATTTGCTTTATTTAATATATTATTTTCATTTTTTTCTAGAAACAATATGAAAACTTGAAGCCCTAACCATTTTAAAAACATTTAATTGATTTAATAAATTCAATAATTTTTACATATTAAAAGCTCATAAAATCTTACTCCCCTCTATAAAACTTAAATTACTAAATTATATTACTAAATTCTATATAATATTATCAGAATGAAAAGGGAAAACTAATCACTAAATAAACTGTCAATATTTTTATCAATAATAAGCAAAAGACAAAATTTTTTTAATTTTCTTGAGTGCTATATAAAATATCATATAAAATATCGAAATAAATAATTAATTAGTGTTGTTTGACCAGTTTGGTTGAGCAAAACTTTAGCTACTTTTAAAATAGTTTTTTTTATGATTTTTTCCCCCCAAGTACTAATATTAAAAGGGATATCATCAGATAGAGCAAGGTCTCTTCTGTAAGCTAAGCTCTTAGATATTTTAAAACTTACAATGTCTATAATTTCAGTCCTAAATTTTTTAAAAGTAATGCCTGTTGAATTAATTTAGAGCAGTAGTTAATTTTGGAGAAATAATTTTTGTTAAACCTATAACTAAAAACAAAGCAAAGCAATAAAAATTATTTTGCTGAATCAAGATATCTGCTCCTTCATCCAGATCTAATAAATTAGTGTCTAATGTTAAAAATTCTTATGGTAGAGCATTGAAAAGTAATTTTTAAATAAAAATGATATAAAATTGACTTCCTCAAGAAAATATTTGATGAATTATACCAACCATAATAATTCAAACATTAATGTCCAAGAACATATAGATGTAATAGGTTCAACACAACAATACTTTTCTTCACCAATTTTAATTTTATATACATTTATTGATGATAAGACCTCAATTATTTTTGCTGATGATGCAAACATTTACATTTTGAAGTTAACCAATACCATCCAAATATATTATCTTGAATATGATAATACACAGCAAAAATTTAAGCTATGTAGATCTGAATAGACTAACCAATCTAGAAGATTAAATTAAAAACTTTTATAAAAATTTTCCAGGCTAAAATCTACAAGCCTTATTATATAACTATAAAAAATATTGAACTTTAACTATCTTTTAGAAAAAAAAAAAAACCAGTGCCAATTCTTACAAACATTGTAATCTTTGCTATTATTATACATATGTCTATTTAATATAAATATATATGTAATATTTTATCTATCCTTAATAGTAAGGCTATCATAACACAAACTGTTATATAAATCAACATAAAAAGACTAATATTTTATAAGCTCATGTGTAAATCAATATAAAAAGATATCATTATTTTATAAGTTTATTGACTTACCTTACCATGAACTATTTATATTACATTAGTTCAAAATTATAAAAACCTTTAAACATTTAATAAATTCAAATGTAGTAAAAGACAAATATTTTATTTCTGGTTTGTTAAAAAAAATCAATATTTTATGTTGTATTGGTATTCAATCAACTACTAATGAGAATATCAAATGTTATTGCTTCACTGGTAATAAATACAGAGCAAACAATATAATTAGCTATACTGCAGTTTTGCAATCAACAAAATTAGTTGTGTTATAGTTATCTCTCCTCATTTATTAATGATTCCACATCGAAAGACAGTTCTCATTCATTTACTTTCTGTATGCTCCATCAATTAATTTCTATTGTATTTTCAAATATTTATGGATGCCATATTTTGAAATTTATAATAGGTTATTCTGTCATTTTTTTATAGCAGTCATTTCTCACATATGTTTTGTAATTTTTACACTGTTTATATTCAATCTCTCTTTTTATAATTTTCCTAAGAAAATGCTTCCCATCACTCCTTACAACATTTCAACAATTAATTCAAGTTATTTCCTCTATACTACATTAAAAGCTTTATATTTTCATTTTCTTTAACTGTTCAAAAATTCAAAATTCTTATATATATATACACACATACATAATCAAAATTATCCCAAATTCACAACTTAACCAAACTAGTGAAGAAAATAAACTCTAAAACACTATCAATGGTTTCACCACTACAAGCAAACTTTTCAAGTGTAAAGACTTACAAAATAACAACATATTTAACTAAACATTACACTTAATTCCACTTACCTCCCATTTGCCCTTAATATTAAAATAACTTTTAAATAAGTTAATTTCTTCAGAATCATATATTTTTAATAACAATGATTCTTTAATTCTTTTTATTTGATTTCTGACATCCTTAGCTTCATCAAAATTAATAATGTGGTCTGTATCTCTTTCATGGTTATATAAAGCAGAACTAAAATATTTTTTATAACCATGAAAAAAATACAGGCCACACTACTAATTTTGATGAAACTAAATGTTTTTTTTTTTGAGAGAAATGAAATAAAAAGAAGAATCAAAGAATCTTTATTATTAAAAATGCATGATTTTGAAGCAATTAACTTATTTAAAAGTTCTTTTAATATTAAGGGTGCATGAAAGGTAAGTGGAATTGTGGGTAATGTTTAGTTTAAATATGATGTTATTTTATAATTCTTTACACTTGAGAAGTCTTCTTATAGCAGTGAAACCATTGGTAGTGTTTTATAATTTATTTTCTTGGATAGTCTGGTTGAGTACATCTAAGAGTACCAATTTTTGTGGTTGTTCAATTTTATTGTGAATTAAATTGAAAGAGATGTATTATTGATATGTGTGTAAGAGGTTTTTAATAATGCTTCAATGAATCCAGACTTTTGATAGAGTTGAAAAAATGTTTATAGCCATAATTTCAAGCTCTTCTTTATAAATATTCATGACAAGGTGTTGTTGGAAATTCTGTGGTTGTCTAGAATATTTCCATTATTCTATCAATATAATATCAAAACAGCTAAAGCATATGATGCGGAACTCTAATTTCTCACATTGTAAAACTTGAAAAACAGAGAATTGCATTTATGAAATTAATGCAAATGTAGAAGAAAATAAGCACTATCAAAAAATGATTAAAAAGCTTACAACAATGATTAGAGAGAGAAATACACATGCATTTGGTGTAACAGATAATATATGAAATAATGAGCATGTTCAGTTAAAAAAAATACAAGAATATTGGGATAGAGAGGAATAATGGCAAATAATTGTATAAGGCTATTAATTATAATAATTCATAATGTTTGGTTACTATTCATTAATCTCGTTCTTAAAAAAATTCTAAAAATCAGAATGATACTCATAGATAAGTGTATAATTTTTTTACTGATTGTTGCCTTTGTATTTATAAGTTTAAAAATCATTAGTTCAATTTCTATGCTAGCTGACAGTAGTCTAACTAGCAAGACTTAAAGAAGATAGAAAAATAATATCACATAAAATGCTGCATTTCATATTAACCAGTGCATTATTACTTGTATTTGTAAAAACGCATAAAAAGTTTAAATTTTCTAAAAACATTTAACAATTTTAACTAGATGACGAAAATAGTTCAACAAATGTACAAGTAAAATATTATCATCAAAAACATTCAGGCAATTATTGTTCAAATAGGATAATTTTTTGTTACTATGAGTGTAACCTACACATAGATATTAAGCATCTATTTTCATAATTTAATTGTATTCTCTTCCACCACACTGTACTTTAGAAAAGCAATCTTATTACTGATTATACAAATCTTAACACACAAAGCTAGAATCGTTATTAGTTGATGCAGTAAAGTCATCAATTATTATATACTATGTAATATCAATTATTTTATGGTATGTGACAATAATTAAAGATATATCGTATGTAGAACGTAAAAAAAGATTTCAAATTATATTTAAAATATAATTACAAGAAGTGTAATAGCAGTAAAGTGAGTGTTGATAATTATTTTGCAACAAAATCAGTTAAAGCATTAAAAAAATATTTGATAGATCACATAATCTGTACATTTATGCCTTTGTGAAAAATATAAAATAATCTATTTTTTTTTTTCAATGTTCATATTAATCCATTAAAAGAAAATGATTTTATAGATTTCCATCAACACAAATTAGCCGGCAGTAACAGATTAGAGGTAAAAAATCTATTAGGTTGAAAAAAAAAACACACCTGATATCAAAAACAATCTTCAATTTTATCTCCCCTTTCTTTTTTTTCTTTTTCTTTTTAATCATTCCCAAGATTCAAAGCAAAAATGACCCCCCCCCCCTCTTTCTCCATGCAAAATAATAAAGATGATTTCTCTACTAAAGGATTATGGGAAACTTCTTATACATTACCGGAAAAAAAAATCTAATAGTTCTCTTTTGTTTTTAATTAAAGTAAATAATAATGAATTTGCAGTAAATCTAAAATATCTATTTTAATAAATCATTATTCTATATAAACAAAAACGTAATTTTTAACAGTTCTTATGAAAATATTGTAATTACAAATTTTAATTAAGAAAGTGTCGAAGTGTTTTCTTTAATTACAATTATTACGTTTGAGTTCTTTTATTTTTGTTAAATTTTGTAAATTAATCTAATATATATTATAATAAAAAATTACGCAGACCTTCATTCTCGTTATGAGAGGATTCGCCCATAGCAATGATCATTATTTTGATTTACAATTGATTTATTATTCACTACAACAATCTTTAAAAAATTTTTTGAAACTTTTATAAAAAAAACAAACAATCATTATTTTGTAAGATTGATGATGTTGAAAGATAATGACTTCATTAAAACTATGTTTTCTGAAGATAAAATGATGACATTCATGCAAAAAATATGCATTACAATATTTTACTTATTATACAATTTACAGTAGTATATTTTGATTATAGATTTAATATATGATTAATATACTATATCTAATTTTCATCCAATGCCTTTGCAAGACAATTAATGCTTTTACTAATAATATATTCAAAATAAAGATTTTCATTGTTAATGACTGCAAAAGCAAAAAAAAAAAACCATGCCAGTTTCATTCAATATAATGAGTAATCAAAAGCATCTTTTCATTATATACAACAACAAAGTGTATTAATATTAAATTTCAAAATGTGTATATTAGCTTAAATATATTCACTCAATTAATTTGATGGATTAAAATGCCTGTGGCAAAAAATATATTTGCAATTTTTAAACTTTAAATTTGTAATTGTAAAATCTTGTTATCATAATTATAATATATTTAAAAAAATGTGTATTATGCAATTAATAATCACCTTTATATGATCAAAGGTCACTAAACATAAATTAAAAATATTACTTATATGCTCCATTTTAAATCAATTATCTCATAATTTGTTTGGATTATATTCCAAATTTAATCACTTGCATTATTAAAACTATTTAAAATTTAATTTTGACTGCAGTTATGTAAAATAAGTATACAACTATTATATATACAAATAATAACACAGCAAAATACATTCTGAGTTTTATTGATCAGATATTACAAACATAAAAAAATTTGATAATATAACATAACATGCACCAAAATATATATATATATTAAAATATATATTGTGTTAATTTGATTTTTTTTAAAAAAAAAATTCAAATGTGTATTGTGATTAGTTATTATTTTCTACATGCTTTATTTTAATTTAACAAATCATGATTTAGCAAATCTCATTTTCTATCTGTATAAAAAGCAAATACAGACTATAAAAAAATGTAATTTTAGTTTTAAAAAAAATCATAGCTACAGAAATGATTTTATACAGTATATTGATTCACAGGTTTGTACCTTTTTAAAAAATAAAATGTTTATTCATTAATTAACTTTTTTTTTTCAATTTAAGCTTTATTTTGAATTTTAAGATATAATTAATTTTTCCCTATAGAAACTCATTATAATTATTTACTTTTAAATCAAGATTTTAGTTTACAAAACATTTTGGGGAATCAATTGAAATTTCTGCCCAGGATAAAGATGTACTTTTAAATATAGACTTAGAAAATTTAAGATATATAATGATTATTCAGATAAAGTTTTAATTCTAATAATATTTTTAGTTCTAATAGTATTTGTTATTATTGGGTTTTTTTAAATACATATTTTATTTCAGTTTGAATACATTTATTGTCAATATTGTTAAGACTTGAGTTTATGTTAAATATTTTTTGAGTAATAATATCTTGGATAATAATGTTGGAAAATTGGTTATTTTTAAAGTTAGTTTTTTTTAACAGTAACTGCTTGTGATGCAGGTTTAAAATTATTGTTGTTAGTTTTATTAATTCTAAGACATAGGCATGATATATATTGAAGTTGAAGAATTATAAGATAATAGAAATTATGGTAATATTTTTGATTTTAATTCTAATATGAAGATTTAAGATTATTACTTGAAGATATGGTAATAATATAATATTAATTATTATGATTTTTTATATGTTTAAATTAAATATGAGTTTATATATGGTAGGGATTAGATTTAGTTTTGGTATTGATTTATTACCAATACTTTTGATTATAATGAGAATGTGAACACGTATTTTAATAATAATTGCTAGTTTAAAGATTTTCTTAGATAAATAAATGTTACTTTTGTGTTTTAGTTTTAATATTAAATATTATTTTATTTTTGTTTCATTAAATATTGAAATATTTGGTACATTGATATTAGAGCTGCAATGTAGGGGAGATAGGTGACCTTTTCACACCCACAATAAATGTGTAATGTCGCGATGATGTCAAATTGAAAGAAAATAAATCCCGAGAGTATATATGTGAAAATGTGTCACATAATTAATATATAAATATATTTGTTGTAGTTTTTGTTCTTTTTTTGGCTTAAGTTGTTTATAAAAAAAACATGTTTATTAGCATTTCTGTTGAAAATCCCAGAATACTCTGCAAACATGTACTACATTTTCAGAGGGAAATTTTTTAATAGAGATCTCCATTTTATGTGGTAATATTAAATGTTTTGTTTCAAGGTGACAATTCCTGTTATATATTACATGGTAAATATTGCATAAGTATACTTAATGTGTTTTATAAATATTATTTAAAAACCAAAATCATTTACTGTTTGTTTAGTAACAATTTTTTGTGTAATGGTGTCATTTCATTAAGATCGCAAATCACATTTTTTTTTGATTGGGAATATCATTCTTAAAAATTGTTAGTGTAAAAATCGTACATATAGTTAATGTCTTTTTATAAATATTATTTAAAAACCAAAATCATTCACTGTTTGTTTAGTGCATATTTAAACTAAAAATTTTTTTTATATAATGCCATTATTTCATTAAGATTGCAAATCACATTTTTTTTTTCAATTCTAAAAAGTTATTAGCATCCAACTTATACATATTTGAATGTCTCATTATTTAAAAACCAAAATCATTTATTGTTTGTTCAGTGCACATTTAAACTAACATTTTTTGTGTGTAATGCTATCATTTCATTAAGATTGCAAATCACTTTCTTTTTTTAAATTTCAAATGTCATTCTTAAAAGTTGTTAGTGTCCAAGTTGTACATATTTGAATGTCTTGTTCAAAATTATACATTTCTTATTGAAAATGATAAATATGTTTATTATGTTTTTACTTTTATTCATTTTTAGTCCTGCAACATGGAGCATGTATTAGATCTACTGTGCCTGTTCACTTTCATATTAAGCCCTTGATAACTTTGTAAATCTTTCTAAAATACCATGTACAACATCCATGTACAAATTATTTTGATCAGATCCTAATATTACAAAGTTATCAGCAGATTGATATGAATGTGAACAGATGCAGTAAGTCTAATACATGCTCCATAATGCAGTTCTAATACCAAAGTACCTAATATTTTATATATTATTTGAATTTTCATTAATTCTAACTATCATTTTCATCATAGGTTGGGAATAACAACTTAAGCAAACAATAGTTCATTTATTATTTTATACATTATTTACATCGTTTTCTTTGTTGATTGGTATTATTGGAATATACTGCTTTTTAAATATTTTATCAGTTATTATGATGATGAAATATTTTTTATTAAAAAATATATAATGTTATATTGAATTATATATATGGTGGCTTTTTTTTGTTAATTTGTCTATGCATATTGTTCATATTTGATTAACAAAAATTCATGTTGAAGTTCTTATTTTAGTATCAATAATTTCAACAAGAGTATTATTAAAATTGGGGGTGGGATTATTTGATTTTCAATAATTTTTAAGAAGATTACTTTTAAATTTAGTAAGTTATTTGTAAGGTTAAGTTTATTTAGAACAATAATAAGACTAGTTGTATTTTTAAAGCATTGGTTGCTTATTCATTAGTTGGTCATATAGTCTTGATAATTATGTTGATTTTTGTTGTATGTAAATGAAGAATTAATGTAGTTATGTGTTTAATAACTAATAATGGTCTTTGTTTTATCCAGATTGTTTTGTTTATCAAGAATATCATATGAGTGATATCAATCAAGAAGAATAATAGTTGTAAAGGAAATAATGAATTTATTTCCTAGATTAGGATTGTTTATGTTAGCTCCTTCTTCACTTAACTTATTAAATGTAAAACTTTAATATGTGTTGATATTAAACATGCACACACTATATAATTCAAAAGTAAAATATATATAAAAAATCAAAACTTTAAAATAATATAATATATTGAACAATTATATAAATAATAATAATAAATTTTGTTGAATCTTCAAACGTTTTCGAAGGCATAACTTATTAAATGAATTTACAATTTTTAATTCACTAATACCCACTAATTTTATGGATTTTGATTTGTTTGATTATGATTATTTTTAGTTCAATTTTTAGGGCAATTTATAGAATAAATTTATATTCATTTTTTCAACATAGGAAGATTATGTAGATATTAAACAGAATGAAGAACATAAAAGATAATGAGTATTTATTGTGATTATTATATTTGTTCCCATTAAATTTATTATTATTAAAAACTGAAATAATTATAATATATTCTAAGTTTTTAATTGGAAACTAAATAAATAATATACTAATATGTGAATGAGATAATACAATTTAAACTTCAAAAGTTTAAGTGTCAAACACTTATAAATTTTCCTTGTTTCGTATATATTTTATTTATTATTAATTTTTAGATTAATGATTCAGGTAAGTCTAAGTAAGGTCATGAATATTTATTTGAATTGGTATAAATATGGTATATTTTTTCTTTATTAATTAAAGAAAGGAAAAAAATATTAATGAAAGAGCTGTTAAGTATTTTATTATTCAGGATTTTGGATCTGTAATTTTATTAATTGGGGAAGGGGTAGATCTTTTATAATGGTAAGATGTTTTTGTTATGATTTAATGTGATATATTTATTGAAGATCAATAATATTAAATATTGATGTGACTTCTTTTCATTTTGGATTTCCTAATGTTTTAGAGAATTTAAGGCGAATAAATAACTTTTTTAATAATGACTGTTCAGCAATTCGAGTTGTTATTTGAATTAAAATTATATTTTATGTTAAGATTAATTATTAGAATTATAACTGGAGGATTTGGTGGGTGAAATTAAGTAATAATATATAAGTTATTAGCACGTTTAAGTCGGATAGATAATTGTTGCTATTATAGTGAGAGATAATGTTTGAATAATTTATTATGTACTTTATTTTATTATAAGAATGTTGTTGAGAATTATTTTTTATTTAAAAAGAATTAGATATATCAATCAAATATTTATTTATTTTTTATAATTTGAAAAGTATTTTTTTTTTTAAGAAATCAAAAATTAGAACCCACAAATTAAAGCTTATATTAGCTAATTTAATAAAAGTAAACTCACATGCTATTTATAAAATCATCTCACATATCCATTTATTAAACATTTATCTTAATAAAGTTTTATCAAACTTATTATGAAATTCTAAAACTGTGATGCTAATATAGTTTATGTTAAAGGAGTGACAAATAATAGAACTACAGCAATGATAATTAAGTTGTATTAGTTGTTTATATAACCATATTGTGGAAATATCTCTAAGTACTACTGAACAGATATCATCATTTTCAATCATTATTGATCCACTGCTGGATGATGGTCTCTTAAGTTCAATCTATCTTCTCCGATCTCTCTACTTCACATCATTCCAACATCCATCTCACATGCGGTCTTTCTTTAGGTCTTTTACAATCTCTTGGAATCCAGTTTAAGATTTCAACTACACACATTGATATTAATCTATACTTCCATGAAAAAAATATCAACTTTTATTGATATATTAATAAAATAAGCTACAAATAAATAAAAGAATGGTTAATCAGTTGATTAAATATGTATATAAAGAAATCTAATGTTTATATTACAAAAATTCATTATGTAAAAAGATTACTGACAAGAAGCTCCAGGGAACTGAGAATATTTCAACTGAAATGTGTATTATGGCAGGTAATTTGATTTATAAGATATAAATTAAAAATTAAATTTTATTTACACATAGTGATAAAATGAATTATAATTAACTTACTAAATATTTATAAAATGTCTATTAAATATTATATATTTTAATCATTTAAAATATATTATAAGGTTTATAAATGAATCTTACATTTTTTCGGCCAGTTATTTCATTTATATAGCACATTCTAATATTTGTAACACTATTTGTTAGAATATTAAATGTTTAATTTAAATATATTGCATAACAATCTTTACGTATTCTTTGGTATTTAATATTAGGCCCCAAGAAATATTCATGAAGACTGGTTTAGAGCAAAATTTTATTATGCCAGAGTTGTTGGAAAGTTGTCTGTATCCGTTGATTTATGTGAGAAATGAAATTAAAGATAAGATTTTATCACACCTAGGCATTAAATGTAACTGTTTATCTATTAGATATTTTCATATTATAATATTAAGTATTATATATAAAAAAGAAGTTACTGATCGTATTGAAGAGAAGTTTATAAAAAAAAAATATCTAAAATTATTGGCACGAACGCCTCCTTCTCTTCAACAAGACTATTTTTCAAATTTAATAACAAATATTTTTAAACTATCATAAATTTTTTTGCACCTCAACGTTTGTTGATTTTGTCACAGACATATATTGATTAGGTATGTGTTTAAAATATACAATATTTTAAATAAATATATAATCTGAAATTTATATATTTATGCATTTTTAAATTATTTTCAGCCACATTATTTTTGTTTAATTATTAAATAGATAATTGTAATTAAACTTTTTTAGCTTACTTAATTGCAAATTAAGTTATTTTTAAGATAAATTATTTAGTCCAAGATAATTACATTTAATTGTAATAAAAAATTTTTTTAAAATAAAATCTACGTCATTCTTACTTCAAAGTTTTAAATTATGCAAATCATAGGTAACAAATAATTTATAAAAATTTAAACTAACATAGCTATATTTTTTTAATATGTATATATGTATAATTCAATTAATTAAAAAGCTCCATGAATAATGCACCTGGTTGTCATCCAATTCGAATTCTCTTGGAGCATGAAAATTGTTTTAAGTATCTGAGAAGTCCCCAAATTAATTTCGAATTTTATTTAAGAAGATAGTTTATACCCAGTTCAGATAATCATACAATGTAAGTTGATGAAGACGCAAATATTGAAATCATGAGAAGAATGGGATCCATTATAAATAAAAGATGAAAAAAGAGTCTAATGAAGGTTGGTGATATATTGATTGAGGTGACAAAATTTCCTTATTCAACTCATGGAAGATGCCAAATGCAGATAATTTAGTTTATGCCTCCAAATATTTATTCTAGTGAAGTAGAGGATTTCTTATTTGATTTATAGAATTCTTTTGATCAGTCTAAACAACATTTTATATTTTAGAAATATCAAGAAGAGACCCCACTTTATTAATAATGAATTGTGTGGATGAGTTCTATAAATAACTGCATAAAAATAAAGCAAAATTATCTCTACAATTACATCTTTTGCATTGTTAGATATTTTGAATAAAAAAATGAGTCATGCAATTAAATCTATAAAGAATGCAAAAATCCAGAAATGATAAAATTATTATTAAAATCTTAAAAGAAGCAAGTGAAAAAATCAGGAATCTTTGATAAAACTATAGTATAAATCTTTAAATAATAAAAATGTACCAGATTAATGAAACAATGATATTGATATTTAAAAAAGATGAAGTTTGAAAATATTAGGATACAGATATATAAATGGTATATCTTTTCTATAAAATATTTTTACTAAAATCATTACATCTCATATAAGAAAACTCTGGATTTAAAGTAATGTACAATAATGTTCCAAAAAAACAGAAAAGAAAGTAAAGGTGGTTAGTACTGAATTAGGAAAAAATAATGACAAATATCTTAGGGTATTAATGCATATGTAAACATATATGAAGCACTTTTTGGAGAAATAATTTAATATATAAAAGAAATATGCCAATGTGTTTGAAAAAACAAAATTAATTTTAACCTGCTTATGGTGGATCTAGGATTCTGATATTTAAAATAAGATTATTTGAAACTTCAGATCATAGAGTAAGGTATAAGAATATATAGACTGGAAGTAAAAAACTGTCAAAAGTGAAGTACATAAATAAAAGAATAAACAAGTATTGCTAACATTGTTGAAAAAATGAAATGGCTGAAATGGAGATACATTGGACATGATGCTAGCAAGGATAACAGTAAATTGACCATTGATGTTTTAATATGAACCTCAAGAGATTATATAAAACATATGAAAGAAAACATACATATGATGGATAGGAAAAATAGAAATATTTAATGGAGTGATATAAAAAAAAAGAGATGCCATTGCAAAATTAAATTTGGAAAAATCTTCACTTGCAGTAGATTGAAAATTACTGAAAATGATGATGATGATATATTTATGTATGCATATTTATTTAGTAATGTTTGATAATCAAATAAGTATTAAAATAATACATTATAATTTATAGTTTTTTATAAAAGTGAAAGATAAGATGTCAATAATAAAGCACAGCTAAAAAAAAAAAACAACTTAAAATGTTTCCTTACTATAGTTTAAAAACCATAAATATTAAGCTAGTCAATATATCAAGATAAACCAGGTTACTTAGATGAGTGATTATTGTTGCCTTCATCATTGATTAAGATATTATTCAGCATGAGTTCTGAACCTGTGATTTATTTTTATTCTTAAGTAATGATATTTATGTACTAATCAATGCATTATAACATTCAGATTATTAATACTATGTAATTAATCATAAAGAAAGTTTAGATATGTTGGTGTTATTTTATGTTAAATATTTTTTCACAATTTATATTCATTTTATTATTCTAACATGATTTAGGCAATGATAGAATGATAGTTTCAAAAATTAAAAGTTTTTTGATCACAGCTTGATTTTATATTTTTTAATGCTTGACTTTTATTTAGCATTAACATAAGAGTGTAAAATATGGGGAATTGTTTTTCTGATCTTTTTTTAAATATCCTTTAACTGTTTTTTTTTTTTTTTCCAGAAAAAAAGTGCAATAAATTTCTTCATTTATAACAATTAGTGTATAGAGATTCACTTTAAAAAAATGAGAAATAGGAAGTGCCATACAAATTTTAGTGCATTTGCATGAACATGAATAATTTTTATTTAAATATACAAAAATTACAGCACAGATTTAAAAAGGGTTTTACTTGTAATAATGCTTTCTCGGATGTATTGTATTTGTCTCTTACTTTCATTTTTATGATTAAAAAAAGATTATTTAAATTTTCATATAATATAATGCATTTAATGGCTTTATATATGTTGGGTTGATTTTAGGTCATTTCAATTTATTTTCTTTTTATTTAAATAATATATTTTTTCTTTTCATAAATTTATCTCTTTATAATATTATTCGATCACATAAAATAATAGCTATCTTTTTTTTTTTTTGCTAATGGAGGTATGTTTGCAAATATTCTTAATAATATAATAAATATGCACATGTGTAAATGTTAATACACTCTATATTTACTCTATCATCAATAGTATTATATAAAATAAATTATTATTATTAATAATAACTCAATAATATTTCTTCCTCCCTTAAATTTAAATATAACAAAATAAAGATGCTGGAACGATTAATTTATTTAAAATTATAGCATAGCTCTGCTTTCGACCAGGTCTGTCATATTCATAGAACTAATATAGGTTTATATGAATGAAATTTATAAGTTAAATAATTTTAAATTACCATTTAACTAATAATGCAATGCACATATATTATCTCCAAACCAAGATCTCCAAATCGTTTATAAAATTAAATGCAATGATGAGTCATGTACCAACTGTGATACAATATTATCATAGCACACACACACACATATATATAAACAAACTCCAATATTAAGTCTATATTTTTGGAATATAAAATCGAGTCTGGCCACAGTTGTGATTCACTTATATTAAAGTTGTTTGTTCTGAATGCAATTATTGAAAAAGAAAATATAAAAAGACATGGTTTATTGCAAATAATATTAACCCAATAAACAATAAAGACTCTTGTATTGTATTATCATGTAAATGGTATATTTAAATAATTTAACTTAAAAATTCTTTTTATATAAACCTATATTAGTTCTATGAATATGACCTATCTGGTTGAAAGTAGCGCTAAGCTGTAATTTTAAATAAATTAATCTTTCCAGTATAGTGTACCATTACTATTTATTTTATTATTAATATTATAAATTAAGTGCTAACAAATTAATATTGATGTAATGTTTATATGAATAGCATTTTGAGCATTAATAACATGTTCAATGTAGTATATAAAGTAATTTATGATTGCTTTCTCATCAGCACTTGGAAATTATATTTTGCTGTTGACTAGACTATAACATACTATTATCAACTTTATTCTGAATCAGTGCTGACTAATGTAAATCTTAGAAAAACAAAAAGCAATCAACATGAGAAGAAATCAAGATTAAAATACAATAAAAATAAGAAGAAAAAGTTCAATGATGAAACTCAGAATAGATGATATGTAAATAAAATTTAGACTAAAGTAATAATTAAAAACTTATCATGATAATAAAATGTGCTTTTTCAAAAAAAACATTTCATGATGAGTACATAAGGTTCAAATAAAAGTGTTTTTTTTTTTTTGCAAAGTGGGACTATTGCTTCAATTATAGCAATAATTAAAGTTTTTGGTGCACAGGCTTCATTGAACTTATCTAATTTTAGTTTTAAAAAATTGTAAAGAAGTAATATTAACTTTATATTATAAAACATATAAGTAATCAAAGCTATTGAAGAAATCCAGAATGAGAATAATTATAAGTAGTGTCTTAACATTTTGCAGGTTTTGAATAAATGTGTTTGTATAAAGTTTTTATCTTTGTAATTTAAATTCTTTTAATATGAGATAAAAAATTCTATTTAATTCCCTGCAGTGAATGAAACAATCTGAATCTTTCTTTTTATTAATAGTGGATTCGATGTTTTTTAATCTTTTTAAAAGTCGCTATGCTAACATTATATATGGAATATAATCATTTTAAAATAAGCAAAAAAAAAAATTTTTTTTTATGAATCTCAAATTATTTGAAAATAATCTAACATTAAATTCTATTCTTTAGAACAATAAATAATTTATTTACAGAAATACACCTTACACATCAGACATTATGCTATGATTATGATATTATATGGTATCAAAAGTACTTAGTTTTAAAGAAATTCTTTCATATTCAAAACCCAACTCCGTTTAATCATCAAATGTTTTAATATTTGCTTATTCATTATATCAGATATTTAGATTTGTAGAGAGATTTATCATCATGAATTTCTCCTATCCTTAATAATCTCTGTACTAATGACATAACAGGATTGCATTTTAGTGCAATCACATTATCATTCTTTAATAACATGCTTAACAATTCTGAATACAATTTTTTCTTCTTATTTTTTTCTGTATTTTTTTTACTTTTGATTGTCTTTTTTTTCTTCTTTTTTTGAAATTAAAACAAGCATATTTCTTTAGAAATGGCAACTAATAATTAAGTAAAACATTAACATTTTTCAGGAAATTGGATTTTAAATAACATTCCATATTAGTAAAACATTCTTGAATGATTTTAATCAATGTACTGATTTACAAGAAATTTATATATAAAAATGTACATTTCAAATATTTATTTTTTCATTTTGGTATGAATTATTATTATTATTATATCATTTTCTAAAAAAAATCATTTACAAGTATGATCAATTATACACTAAATTCAAAAAGTATTTTAAAAAAAATGTCATAAAGATTTAAGTATTATTTCGGAACATTTAATAATAATATTCAATATATTATTGCAAAAAGTTATAAAATAATAGGTTTGATTTTCAGAAACTGTAAAATGTTTAAGAGAAATACATGTATGTATTTGTTTCAAATAATGGTTTTGCCTATTTTAAATTATAGATCTTTGATCTGGAATTCTTGTAAATTAACTAATAGATTAGTACTGAAAAAAGTTTATAAAAAATTTCTAAGATATATTAAATATGAAATAATATATGATAACAATGCACTCTATAAAAGATGAATATATACTGATATTAAGTACTTAAAAAATTACATCAGGTTTAATAGATGTGAGAAATTACCAAACAACATTATCATGTAAGATGAAGATAAAGAATACAAGATTAAAAAATTTGTATAACATTCCAAAGTTTAAAAACAAAACATTAAAAAATTCAGTCTTAGTAAGATTACCTTGATTGTATAATAAATACTTTAGTGCTGTTGATATATTTGAAGCAAATGATAGAACATGTAGGACTCCTGTACAAAACCTCTACAAATGTGTTGTGAACTAGATTAGCTATGGATTTTTGTTTGGATGTAAAATCTGTTAAATGTACTAAAATAAATAAATTATTATTATTAAATAAATAAAGAATTAAATTGAATTATTATTATTATTATTATTATTATTATTATTATTATTATTATTATTATTATTATTATTATTATCTTTCAAAGGACTTTATTCAATAATTTAAAAAATGGTTACACAATTTTTTTTACACATTATTCATGATTATTACAAATACAGACAATTGTTTATAAAACTGGCAGAAGACCAAAAGTTCACATAAATACAGTTAACTATTTTAAGAGCTGATAGAAGTTCAAAAGTTCATTATCATATAATGTTTTTCCAATGGTGGCAAGTGATATCTTTTTCATTTGATGTTTCTTAATTTGTTGTTGTTGTTGTTGTTATTATTATTATTATTATTATTATTATTATTATTATTATTATTATTATTATTATTATTATTATTATTATTATTATTATTATTATTATTATTATTATTATTATTATTATTATTATTATTATTATTATTATTATTATTATTATAAATTTCTACAAAGTAATTTAATTTTATTCATCAGATAACTTATGTTTGGAATGTAGTGCCAGATAGTAAAGAAAATTATCAAATGGATAATCACATTAGATATGAACTTTCATTTGAAACACAAATGACCATATTGAAATTGTCAAGTTTCAGATACATCACGAAATGATCTAACTCATTAGAAAATGTATAATATTTAAAAAGGATGATATTGAAAAAAGAAGAGAATGGCCAGTAATAAAATGGATGATCTCATCATCAAAATAACAAATGAAATTTTGGGTCATCTGAATAACTAACTGTACAGATAATAGATGATTTTAATGAAATACTGTTTATATGATTGTAATAAGTAGATGATAACTTGATGCTAATTAATAATAATAATTTATATTTAGAGTAAGAAATTTGTTGATCAGAAAATAAAATGGAAAATCATTATTGTGGGAGTTTTGAAATAAAACTAAACATTATAATGATTATGAAAACCATTTAGAATTAGTTAAATCAAATAGCATTTAAATGATATTAAGCTGACTATGGAAAAAAAAAAGTTTTAAATGAGCATTCTTTGATGATAAGAAAAATAAAAGCCAAGAAATATTCTCCTTAGAGGAGGTTCATAATATTTTATATCTTTTTCTTAAAGAATTCAACCAGTTTTCTGGTAATAAACACACATACCTGATTTTAATTAGCAATTCACTCATTTTTCAAATCATTCAATTATTAACTGGTTTAACCAGTACATAAATATATTAACCGAATTTTTTTTTTTTAATTAAAAATTAATTTATTAATAATATATATAAATTTTCTAATTAGAATTTTATTCACAACCCTATTACAATAAAGTGGCAATTAATAATTATTTAAATATAATTCCTTCTATAATTAAATCTTTTAGGTTACAATATTAAATTCTTAAATCGGTTTTATTATTATTATTCTTTGTTATATTAAAAGAAAATATCATTTAAAAAAATGTATCAACTTTAATCACAGAATGATTCAATGAATTTTCTTTTTTTTTAATTTTTTTTTTTATCTAATTTAATATAATAATTACATTTTTATTGGTTTATTATTGTTTATATAGAAAATATTTTCTTTTAATAAAATTAACTTAAGGAAAAAAAAAGCTCTTCAATTTTATAAAAATTGAAACAAAAGCAAGTCTTAATAATAATTGATGTCAAAATAATTTTGATTAATGAATATATATATATATGTGTTTGACTTACCGATTCCTCAACGAAAGCGGCTTGTCACACCTAAAATAAAATTAAAAAAGAATGTATTTAATAGTATACTAAATATATATAAAAAATGATACAGATAAAAAAAATAATATTTACTATTCAAAACACAAACCTACTAAAATATATTGATAAAAGATAAACCACGATTCCTTTCGACCATTAATTTTTTACAATCAGTGCACAAATACTCATCTGACCAACTAGATTAACCTGGTTCCTCATCTTTTAGCTAGGGATACTTAGATTTGCATTGACTTTTCAATAACTGAAGTAATTGAATTGGCTAAAGTTTAGCTGTCTTAATAGAAAATACTAAGACTATTTGCGATCCAAAAAAAACTTCATACAATCCAAATTCAAGCTCAATGGGCATGACAGCCAAAGTACAAAAAGTTATTAATAAAATCACAGATCCAAAAAATTGAATAATAAAATATTTAATGACTCTTTCATTAATATTTTTTATTCCTCTTACTAAAAGAGGAATAATACATAATATATTTATTTCTAAACCAATTCAAATAAATATTCACAACTTATTCTTATTTTAATAAGTAATCTAAAAAAATAATAAAATATAAAATATTAAAAAAAAGGAAAATTCATAAACTTTTGAAGTTTAAATTATAGTTCATAATAAGCTAATAAAGCTTTTGGATTGATAATTCAAAAATAACAAAATAAGTTAATAAAACCAAAAGCCTTCAAAGCTTTAATTATACTATCATAATATTATAGATAAGAGAAATTGGATTAAATTTAAAAAGGTCTTAGATAAAATTATGATATTGATTCAGTTCATAATATCTATGTATTTCAAAATTAATAAAAATATATTTCCCTCCTTTTTTAAAGAATAAGCTAGTTGTAATAAATCAAATTATGCAAGTTTTTAAGAAAAGAGAGACAAATGACTTCAATAATTTATTAAATAAATATTTTTAAAATAAAAAATAATAAAAAATTAATAAAATATTATTTTTATGCATTGCTTTCAACCAGGTCAGTCATATTCATAGAACTACTACAAGTTTATGTAAATAGAATTTATAAGTTAATAATACATATATACTATTTATATGATAATGCAATGCACACGTCTTTCTTGAAGTAACATTGCAATTGCATTGATGTTACTTACAACAAACCACGCCTCTTTGTATTTTCTTTTTCAATCATTGCACTAGTGCAAATGACTTTAATATTAAGAAGATTAAAATTGTGGCCAGACTTCATTTTATGTTCTAAAAATAAAAATTTAATATTAGGGTCTGTTTTAGTATGTTTATATATATATATTTGCATTGTGCTAATCTTGTAGTCCAGTTGGCATGAGATCCACCATAATAAATTGCATTTCATGTTGGTTCATTATATTTAATTTTATAAAATATTTGGAGATAATTTATCTTTAGTATTGTTCAAAATTTGATTAAGATTAGGAGAGGTTCTAAAATTAATATTGAAATTATTTGAATAGATTGTTTCATCTTTTTAACTATATGTGGTACAAAAGAAAGGCTGATCCATGCATTAATATTGTTATTAATGTTCCTAATATTTAAAGATGAATTTAATATTTTAAGAGTTTTATTTAATATATTAATATTATATCCTGAATTGACTGAGTCTTTTATATAGTTTTCAATGTTCTGTCTGCTTCAAACTTACATAATTTACAGTTTCTATACAAAAAACATTTGAAGCTCCAACCAATTTATGTGAAATTGGAGTATAAGAATGTGAATGGATTACACTGATTTTATAATCATTTTATTTTAATTTGTGAATTTGAATGTTGAATATATATATTTAAAAATTTTATACCATTTGATGTATCTTCATTTTCTACAGTCCAAAGTAAAGAAGATAAATGAAATAACTCATCATTTATATCAATAATTGTTTTTTTCATCATAAATAAGAATATTGTCTACATAGTGCATATACAAAGGTGATGTTGCTGTAGAAACCTTTTTTGGAATAATTACTAATTCAATTGGTTAAGAACTATACTACAAATTATTTCACTTAATAATAATAGCACTATAGGCCATCGTGTTCTATTGTATAAAATTCACCATTGAAAAGGGTTACAATGTTTTCATCCATCCATTTAATAACATCAACAATAAAATTTATTTTATGCTCATTAAAATTTTAGTGATATTGAACCATAAAGTTCCATTACATCTAATGAAGCAAATTTATTGTTAGGATTATACTTTTGTGAATTTAATATTTGTGCGCATTCAAATGAAGATTTTATAGCATATTTTTCGAAACCAACTTGATCAATTAACCATTCGGCTATTAATTCAGCTATCTTATAAAAGTATGTGCCTCCAAAATCAATTAAAAGTCTAAGAGATTAATTTTCTTTATGTATTTTTACATTTGCGAAAATACTAGGAGGAATAGCCAGTATTTGGATAAATCTTTTTATATTCAAATTTATTAATTGCTTTGTTTGATAATGTCTTAATATTGAAACAATAAACTTCTCTTTTTCTCTTTTAAAATTATATTTACGATGTTTAAATTTTAATTTTTTTAATTTGATCATAAACTTTATTTTTATAATCTTCCTTAGATAAAAGAATAAATCTATTTCCCTTATCCTCCTTTAAACATTTAATAATATTAAATTGTAAAAATGATTTCCATTCCTTTATTTTTTTAGACCAATTGTATTTATTATTATTCATTTTAAATAATTTGGATGAAAACGTAATACGTTTCCATTTTTACCTGCAACATCCTCCTGTTGAGATTTATTTTCATAGTTGGTCTCAATAATGACTATTGTTTCTAAATATGGATTTTTCCAATTTCCCGAGATGAATTTTGGACTGTAATCAATCAAAAACAAATTTAATATTTTATGGCATAAAAAAATTAATTAAATAAACGAATTTGTCATCATCATCTATCTTAGGTAATTCTATACCTTGTTTGTAAACTAAACATTTTAATTTTTTATTGTACTTATGATTTAAAAATAAAGATAATTTTGAACATTTTATATTTATACTATCAGGATTTTTTTAGAATTTTTGTAAATTCTTTAATCTGCGAACTTCATTTTTAATCGTCTTTTGTGCATCTGGAAATAATCATTCGAAACAATTGTTTCTTTAAACACAGGATAATTTTATCTCTCTGAAATATAGGTTTATCAATTAGAATTTTACAGCAATTAGGAAAAATATGAAAATTCTTTCATTGTTAATAGTAATAGCGTTTAATCTTTTCAATGCCGTCTTAAATATAATATAATCGTCTATTATAAAATACAACTCAATAAAATACTTCTTTCCTTAATTTGAATAAAAAATAATAATAGTAAATGCGTACTATTTTAAAAAGATTATAAATTTAATAAAATATTATTTCTGAGCATTGCTTTTGAACAAGACAGTCATATTCATAGAACTACTTATAATTTTTATATAAATAGAATTTATGTTAATAATTTATATATATATATCATTTAAGTGATAATGCAAAGCATACGTCTTTCTTGTTTATTGTGCTGATGTTATTTGCAAGAAAACATGCTTGTTTATATGTTCTTTTTCAATCATTGCATTCAGTGCAAATGACTTTAATATTAAGAGGTTCGAAACTATGTCCAGACTTCATTTCATATTCTAAAAATATATTTAATATTAGAATCTGTTTTAGCATGTTTATATATATATATATGTGTTGAAGTAATCCTGTAGCACAGTTGGCATGAGACTCACCATATTAATAAATTGCATTACATGTTGTTTCATTATACTTAATTTTATAAACTATTTGGAAAGTTTGGTTTGGATATAATTTATTTTTAGTGCTGTTCAATAACTAATATTGAAATCATTTGAACAGATTGTTTTCATCTTTTTGGATATATGTGGTACAAAATGAAGGCTGATCCATTCATTAATATTGTTATTAATGTACCTAGTATTTAAAGATCGAATTTTAAAAGTTTTATTTAATATATTATATCTTGAATTGCCTAAGTCTTTTGTATAATTTTCAATGTTGTCTTTTCTGCCTCTTTCAAACTTACATAATTTATAATTTCTATACAAAAAAAAATATTTGAAACTAGTCAATTTATGTAAAATTGGAGTATATGAATGTGGGTGAATTATACCATGAATTTTGATAGGTTTTATAATCATTTTATAATTAATTTGTGAACTTGACTGTTGAATATACATATCTAAAAACTTTATACCATTTGATGTATCTTCATTTTTTATAGTCAAAATTAAAGAAGGTAAATGAGATAATTCATTCCTTATATTAATAATTGTATTAAAATATATATTTAATAATAATATATTAAATAATTATTATTATTTTATAAATAATTTAAATTCAATTTAAATATTTTAAATTAAATATTTAAAAAGATTATTACATTCATGACCATTGTATAAATAAAACTTGTCAAGATATTTTAAATTCATCATGGCATCTTTATTTTAAATAAAATTTGTCTATATATTTTTTATGAAACTTAATTTCAGGTATCCACCTTGGATCTTCAATTACTTTAAATCTCTCTGTTATCAAAGTTCCTACATTAGTAGTCATACATCTCATAATCATAAAACTACTGAGCCTTTAAAATACTTGCTTTGACAGAGAAGCCATTAATTTTGCAAATATTATCTAGTAAGATATTACTATTTGGAGAAGGTCTATCACTACCCCTTTCATCTTGAGTCTCCTCAACTCAAAATTATTATTTAATATCTTTGAGACTATGATTCATAACTCTTTTACATCTCTATCTAAATCACTTATCATTATTTGACTGACATCTCTATCTAAATATATATATATATATATATTATTATTTCTTCACTATATATATATATATATATATATATATATATATGGTGAAGAAAAACAATTATTGATATAAAGGATGAGTTATCTTATTTATCTTCTTTAGTTTAAACTATAGAAAATGAAGATATATCAAATGGTATAAAGTTTTTAGATATGTATATTAAACATTCAAACCCACAAATTAATTATAAAATGATTATAAAACCCATTAATGTTTGTGGTGTACTCCACACTCATTCTTATACTTATAAATTAATTATAAAATGATTAGAAAATCTATCAATGTTCATAGTGTAATTCACTCATATTCTTATACTCCAAATTCACATAAATTGGTTGACTTCAAATGTTTTTTTGTATAGAAACTATAAATTATATAAGTTTGAAGGAGACAGAAAAGACAACATTGAAAACTATATAAAAGACTTAGTCAATTCAGGATATAATATTAATATATTAAATAAAACTCTTAAAAAATTCTATTCATTTTTAATATATAAATTAATAACAATATTAATGCATGGACCAATCAGCTTTCCTATTGTACAACATATATCTAAAAAAATGAAAACAATCTGCTCAAATGATTTCAATATTAGTTTTAGAACCCCTCCTAATCTTAATCAAATTTTGAACAATACAAAAGATAAATTATCTCCAAACCAAGCTCTCCAAATAGGTTATAAAAGTAAATGTAATGAACCACCATATAATACAATTTAGTATGGTGATTCTTGTGCCAACTGCACTACAAAATTAGTACACACACACACACACACACATATATATATATATATGCTAAAACAGATTCTAATATTAAACCTATATTTTTAAAACATGAAATAAAGTCTGGCCACAGTTTCAATCCTCTTAATATTGAAATCATTTGTACTGAGCACAATGATCGAAAAAAAATATATAAAGAGGCATGCTTTATGCAAATAACATCAATACCACAAACAAGAAAGACTCATGCATTGCATTATCATATAAAAGGTATATATGAATTATTAACTTATAAATTCTATATATATAAACTTATAGTAGTTCTATGAACATGACTCACCTGTTCAAAAGCAATGCTTAGAAATAATATTTTATTAAATTTATAATCTTTCCAGATTAGTATACCTTTGTTATTATTTTTTTTTATATTCAAATTAAGAAAATAAGTATTTTATTGAGTTATAAATATGTTTAATTATAATTTGCAAATGCACAAAAAAGATAAAGGTTTTGTTAAATTTTGTACTATATGAAAGCTAAAATTACTACAATTTTACCAATGTTATTCTTTGTATTAATCAGTCTCATCAAAAAGTGTACACTCTCCACCCAGAAATTTTACAATTCTTTTTTAGGAAATTCATATACAAAAAATAAAATTCAAAACTTAATAATAATTTTTAAATTCATTTCTGATTAATTTAGACAAAATGCAATATTAATATAAAAAAAATGAAAAAAACTTCTATAATTAATATTTCTTTTTATATATGGAATTACAATATTTGGTAAATTTGGAATTCAAAAAGTCACAATAATTTTGAATATAAAAGTATACTTCTCCAAATTTTGCCACATATGATATAAACTTAAAATTAATAATATATGAACTCAAATGAAGAATAGATATAATAAAAAATATTCTTCTTTACTTCATACAATGCATTTTTTTATTTATCAAACAAAAGGAATAAAATAATGAGTAGCCTGAATTTAATATGAAAGAGAGATATTTTTTGTTTTTATTATTGAGATTATCTGAACTTGTTCATTTATCACAACACTAAAATTTTATATATTAAATATAAATTAAAATTAAAAAACATCACTGACATTTCTATAATAGATGTTTTTAAATGAATTGTTTCAGCCAAAAGAAAAGTTATAAACATTGTTTTTTCAGATTTACAGCATCCTGGATAGTTCATTCAATATTGATCAGTAAATGGTTATATAGATTTATCTAGAAGACAAAATATGAATGGTAATCTGGTACAACCCTCTCCAGCCATCAAATGGCAATCCTGGTGAATAATGCATTTTTCCCCATTGTTTTTTAATGAGATGTTAGAAAAACCCTGCAGTGAAATATTTAAGTTCTGTTTTATTTATCTACCTTTAATTTTATTACATATATACATTGTACATATTATTGCAGATAAAAACATAATGGCTAAAATTAGGTATAAAATTAAACTTGGTTGGACTGCTTTTGATATAAATAATTTAATATTAAAAGGAAATATGTTTGCATATTTGAAAAAAAAAAGTTTGTAATAGATGTGTTACCAATTCTTATTTATGGATTTAAAATTTGGACACTTACCAGAAGAATAGTTTAGGAGACCTCAGACTACTCAATGAAATAAGGAGAGATGAATTTTAGGAATAATAAAAAGGGATTAAAAATGAAATATGTGCTCAAAAATCATTGAAAGAATTAAGAGACTGAAGTAGAGATGGGTTGGACATATTGCCAGAAGAAATGATAATAAAAGGATAGTTAAAATTTTAAAGGAAATCCCAAGAAAAAGCCCTAGAAAGAGACTACATATGAGATAAGATTGATGAAATAAAGAACTTTCCTTGTATAATGTGAAGAAAAGAGACTAGAGATTAGATAAATTATATTAATCTTAAAGAGACTTTCACCTTGAGGTGGATAATGATGATGATGATGATTGAAAATACATATTACAATAATAAATAAAATTGCATATTTCATTTTTACAATAAATTAACTAATTGTGCATTTTGATTACAACATGACATATTAATACATAAAAATTAAAGCCTAGATATTAATGAGAAGTATGAGCTTGTACTTTTTATAAAAATTTTATATTTATTTTGATATTTATGTTTCAAATTATCTCAGAAAAATAGAATAAAATATATTTTGACAATAACTAAATTTTCCATCATATCCAGTGATAATTTTTTATACTTTTATTGATAAATAAAAAATTCAATATTCAATTTTTTAAAATACTTAAATAAGATATTTAAGTTTATAAAATAGAACATAAATTTAGTCTTCATCCCAAAATTAAGATGCATTCATAAATATATCATGTTATTAAATATTTAAATCTTTATAATACAGATGACAAGCTAAATCTTTAAAGCATTAATAAAGTAATTAAAATTTGAGAATATAAAATAATAAAAAAATTAATATAAAACTAATTAAAATATCTAATTAAAAAATATCAATATAAATAAATAATTATCATGTTTACATTTAGAAATATATTTTTTAAGAAAAATATATATGTAGTAATAATTAACTTTAAAAATTAAATAGAAGATATTATAATTCAATAATAATATTTTAAAAAAGCAGTAATTTTTAATCATAAAAATGTTCAATATTATAATCTTAATTAAAATTTTAACAGAAATAATGTATTATATAAATATTAAGTATAAAAAAAATGCATTTTAGAAAATATTTCCATTCTTGTATAAATCTTATATAATTATTAATAGATTCTGGGGCTTATATAATAATAGCTGTTGTATAAGACTGAAAGATATTATTTATCAATGATTACAATACTTATCAAACTAAACGTCATTAAGGACATGCTATAATGTATATATTTGCCAATATGTATTAAGTGCTTATTGCTAAATATAAACATATTCTTAGTAAATAGAAGCAAAGAATCAATGTTGAACATATTAAATATAAATAAAAAACCAGATATTTATTAGAAAATAAGATTTACTCACAGAAAAAAAAAGCTGTGAAATAAAATTTCCTAATGAAGATTATATTCATAGAAACAGATTTTTTAATAATGCCATCTTGAAAACTGTACTTGTCAATATAAAAAAAAATCCAGCTGTTTACAAAGTTACATAGTTATTTCAATATGGAAAGTAAAATATATTTTAATGAATAATAAAATATAATAATATTATATAAATATGTAATTACTGGTGGTAATTTTTGAAAAACTCTAATATGTAAAAAGTTGGCTTAACTTTGTGTTTTGCATTAATTTATATATATATAATTAGTTTTACATTAGAGGACTAAATTTTTATTACAAATTCAATAGAAAAACAATACGGTGCTAAAAAATTCTCTACCACAGAATGAAGCCATCAAACACATATTGACAAGGTATAAATAAAGCAAAAAGAAAATTAATCAGTAAGGTTTTATATATTTCACAAAAAATCAAAAACATAGAAATACATTTAAAGTCATAAAAAATAACATATTCAGTGAATAAAACTGAAAATAATCCATTTGGCTATTTAAAAAAAACAATTACAAAACAAATACATTCAGTAAATGTGATCTCTATAAGTACTAACAATAATCAGATCAACCCAGATAATTTAAGCTTTATATCTTTTGCTAAAAAAAGTTGGATATTCATTTACTAGCCAGTCTAAATGAAAAAAAAAAGTCTAAATTGTTTGCGAGGTAAAAAAAAAATTATGATTTTCCTTACCTACTAGACTCAAATACAGTTTATGGGCATGGTGAGGATAATGGGTGTATGTGGTAGCTAATTTCCAATTAAAAAATATTTTTTTAATTTTAAAAAACTGAAGATTTTCCATTTAATATATTTGTTAGTTCTTTGTCAAAATCTTGTTCTGTATATCTTCATTTTTAAGATCATATAACTTTAAATAGGCAAAATAAGAGTCATAGATCACATGACCCAATTCTCTTAAGCTTGTGAGATATAAACAATGAGCATTTCCAATTGCTCAACAAGCTTTGTGATAAATGCTTAGCCAGAGAATGCATTTAAAATATCTTTGTCAGGAACCCTCCCCCAACCTCTGACCATGGTTTCATGTTTTTTGGCAACTCCTCAGAGAGGCACTAGGGTAGCTTCAGATACTAGATCTAAAAATACCAACCCAAAGCCAGCATTTATCTAAAAGTTATCTATTGAGTGGAAAATCTGAAATTTTCAGACACCTACATGTCTTTAAACCCAGCTACCCAACCCAAATAGCTATATGGGGCTGAGAGGTCTTCAGTCATACCATATACTAGTAGTTCTAGCAATATAACATCCCATAAAACTTAAGGCAGAGACTATAAATAGTCAAAATAAGAGTCATAGATCATATGATCCAATTCTCTTAAGCTTGTGAGATATAAACAATGAGCATTGCCTATTGCTCAACAAGTTTTGTGATAAATGCATAGCAAGAGAAAGCATTTAAAATATCTTTCAGGGAATCCCCCCAACCTCTGACCATGGTTTCATGCTTTGGCACTCCTCAGAGAGGCTGTAGGATGTCTTCAGACACTAGATCTAAAAATACCAACCCAAAGCCAGCCTTTATCTAAAAGTTATCTATTGAGTGAAAAATCTGACTCTTATTTTGATTATTTATAGTTTCTGCCTTAAGTCTTATGTGATGTTATATTGCTAAGACTACTAATATATGGTATGGCTGAAGATCTCTCAGCCCCATACAGCTATTTGAGTTGGATAGCTGGGTTTGAAGACATGTAGATGTCTGAAAATTTCAGATTTTCTATTCAATAGATAACTTTTAAATAAATGCTGGCTTTGGATTGGTATTTTTAGATCTAGGGTCTGAAGCTATTCTAGCACCTCTCTGAGGAGTTCCAAAGCACAAAACCATGGTTAAAGGTTGGGAGGGGTTCCTGACAGAGATTTTAAATGCTTTCTCTGGCTAAGCATTTATCACAAAGCTTGTTGAGCAATTGGCAATGCTCATAGTTCATATAACTTTTTTTTTTACTCCTCATACTTAGTCTCATCATAGTTTCTTTAAGAATGTAAGAAAAGTCTTAGTGTTTTTAAGAATTTGATTAATTCATTTGTTTTGTTCATTATTTCCATGATATCTAGGTATAATTAAAATTAAACACATTTGTTTATTTGCAATATAAGATCTATGGTTTCTTAGATTCACACTTCTCATTTAAATTAGTTTGAGTTTTAATATATATTAGATCATTGCATATAACATTGAAGAGGATTTCCTTTTTAAAATAGTACTAAAATTTGAGCTTTATTTATTTAAAGGGGAAATGTGGATGGATATTATCTCAAAATATATTTACATTTGTTTATATTGTTTTCATCATGCTACCAATTATGAATTCCTTTCTTACTGTTTATTTTCCTCTTTATAATGCAATATCTTTCAAAGTATTGCTAGCAAAAATTTTTTATATTCTGAATTAAATAAAAAAATGGTTTTTTAAAAATATTTGTTTTTGTTTTATGTTTATTTTTTAAAGGTACCTTATTCATTTTTAGAAAAAAATATTGATTACATTTGTTTACATTTATTTCTTTGACCACATATAATATTCAAAGTTTAAAAATTCAATTAAAAAACAAAAAAAAAATTATTTATTCATTTATTTTTCACATGTGTATGATCATGTGTACCAGTTGTTAAGATGAAGTGTAGGATACACTGAATAAATAGGTTAATTACATATTGCTTTGGAAATAGGTTACATCATAGTATAAGTCCAACCCATCTCTCTCCTATTAATATAAATGGATATGTAATGGTCCAATATTTTGAGGGGTTGTACTGACTGACATAATGTTTACATGGGGATGACTACAATATTAAATTTACCAAGGACTTTGTGCATTCCACCATTGTTTTTTCAATGAAATTGACGATTGAATTGTTGGAAAAGTGAAAGGATTGAAGTCTGTCCATTAAAGTTTAAGACATTGCTATCCTAATATAAACCAAGCACTGATTGTGTATATGCATAGGAGACTCAACTGATGAGTGCTGGTTATGCATGAAATACATATATCAGGAATCATTAATTTTTTTCATGTCTGTGGTCATATGTATCGATTGTTTGATATGGAGTGGAGGATTAATATAGATTGAAAATCCTAAGTTCAAATCCCTCTATTTAACAAAAATATTAAATTATTACACATGAGCCAGAAGTATATGTACAAGAATGAAGATAACAATTAAATATATGCATAAATTCTTTAATTTTAAAATGAAGTAAGTGTGCCATGTTATCGTTTTGAATACTGAGAGAGAATTGACCAGGTTTCTATGTATAATTTGTATCCAGCAACTTTCTTATCTCTTTCTTTTATTATTTCAAGCTTATCTTTAAATGCATTTGGGTATATTTCTGGGTTGTTATTGTAAACAAATATGCATTTTGTATGCCATGTTGCATACAGAACAAAAACACTGGTACATATATGTGAAAAAAGCCTTTACAAGGTTTTCAAAGAGATATTTAATATCTACATGTTTATTCATAAATATAACAGGTATCTTAGCTCTGACCTTATCAAGACTGAGATGAGAGAAAAATGTGAATTGTGTTTCTGATTCTCTTTTGCGAAGATTACAGTATATGTAATTTTGTCTTTTATATTTGTAAAATTGGTTAGTGGATAATGCCTCCAAGTTCATTTTTACCAGGAAATTAAAAAACTTAGGTTCAGGTGGCCTCTAAATTTGTGTTACAGTTGCTTATTTGTTAAGTTTGGATTTTTCTCGATAATTTGTGACTGGGTAAAGTAATGAATATACTTCCTAATAATGATATTTATTTTTTGGAGGGGAATAAACAAGATTCTGTATTTCAAAAAATGAATCTCTAAATAATTTCAAATAATCAGAAAATTGGAGATGGTTTATCTGTTGTTATGATTTTAAAAGCTATTTCGAGATAAGGAAATAATCTAGTATATGCTGAGATGATGGTAAGCTATTTTTGAATTTTAAATAAGTTTTTTAAATGCAGGCCAAGGCTATTACGTGATAAAGGACATTGAAGCCTTCTGATTGAAATTGCCTGAAATTTTTCTACCCCAGAGAAGTTTCTGAATAATAGGTCTGTCTTTTTTTTTACTTGTGTCATAGCATCGGCCGGGAAGCGAACCCGCAACCCGAGCAACTCAACTGCTTGTAAGGCAGTCGCGCTGACCTCTCGGCTACCAATACTTGACAGGTATAATGCAATAAAAAACAACTATAAAATATAAATTATCTTATCGTTAAATCGGTTTTCTAGTATTTTTTTAAACTATATATATATATGCGTACTCACATTCTTACAACATGTTAGTAGATATTAAACACAAGTACCATTCAATAGCTCAAATAAGCATTAACCTAAAGGCACTCAGAAATAATTATAAATTACTTATCTTGGCAAAAGAATGATGATCTTCAAAATAAACATTAAAACTGAAAGTTTTCTTTTTAATCCATTTTGACAATATTGTGTACATAGACAAGTATTATTTAAAATATAAAAAGCCTTGAAATATTTTTGATCAAAAAATATGCAACAAAACTGTTTAAACTTTCATATGATTAACTAAAGGCACGATGTACGTTGATAGACAGCTTTTCTTTCAAATAATCTTATTTTAATATAGAAAAATTAAATCCCTGAAGGACATTAGAAATGTTATGAAACTTACTCAGTTTTAATATCTTTTTTAATCAGTATATAAAACTTAAAACTAATTTCAGATGTTATTCATTTAATGAACACAACCTTAAATAAACAAATTATATTAAACCCCTAAAGATCACATGATCACCATTCTTTATATATATAAAATCACTCAAGTTAAAATAATTTTATTTAAATATCTTAATTACAAAGTTATTGTTTTTTTAAAGAGATATACATATTATTAACAAGAAAACTAGATTGATTTGATTTAAAGCTTTTAATAAAAATAATAAATGACTTTTCTTTTTAACCTTTACCAACACTAAGTTTGAAATGAGATTTGACAAAATAAAATTACGGTTTTTATATATTTTTCGACATTGTCCTTTTGGACCAAACACCCCTAAATTTTTTTTATCGCACAAATTGCTATAGGAATTTAAGCTGTTATCAAAAGCCAGACAGTTATAAATCTTATTTACAGTCTGTGGAGACTAATACAATCTTAAAATACAATATTTTTGTTTTTAAAAAAATCATTAAAAAAATTCCTATAAAATATAATGGCTAAAAAATATTTAATAAATTACACATAAATATCTTTTTATATGAATTAGCCAGTCTGTCTGTCTATGTATAAGTAATATTGAAGTTTTAATGATTTATGAGTCACTCTGGAATAAGAAAAGTGAAAAAATTAGTTTTTAACTAAATAAAATTTCCACTCGGTGTATATATACGATCAACTGATCAATCACTAAATAAAATCTACTACAGAAATTAAGCTTTCTGATGATATACATGTGAATATATGTTTGTGTATATATAAAGTTAATGAGATTAGTTTTTAAAACTGAATATTTATTCAATTTTAGCTTTTGAATTCATTCCTAAGTGATTCTCAGCAGTATCAGTTTTTTTAAAAATAAAATATCAGTTACTTGATAGGTTCTTTATAAAGATCTATACTTTTTTTTATTTTTTATAGAAAGCTTTATTTTTTATGCAATGGCTATCATGATTTATTTAGGGGAAAGAATTGTTTTGTGATTTTAATCCTGGTTGAAAATATTTAATAGTCAATTGAATAGTTTTCTAAATTGAAATTAAAATGTTGCTTCTTAACACTTATTTCATGGAACATAAACTTTACTTTAACTACAAGACAAATGACCCAGCACCCCCCCCCCCAAAAAAACAAACCACAAATTTAACAATATACAAGAATTCTTTCAAAAACCTCCTCTAGTAATTATATGTTCATAAAAAAAATAAAATTGAAACTTATTTTTCAGCCATTTTACAATTAATTTTTTAAGTAATCAATAATCATCAATCTAGAAAACAAACTCAGGTTTCAACTCTTTTGAGAAGTAATTTTTTTAAGTCTAGAGTTAGGTGACACTCTAACTTCCACAACACATGTATTACAACAAAATTCCTTGCTGCAATAATTGGATAAAATCCATTTTATTAAATATTGGTAAACTTGCTCTAATGTACCTAAACTCTTAGCATAAGTGGATAAAAATTATTGTGCATGAAAATTATTAGGAAAAAAAGTCAATGTTTTTTGTGACTTTGCTATCTGCAAATTTAGAAGCATCTTTTCATACAGTAAACAATACGACCAGCATTCATATATATACACACACCCACAAAATAGACATATATCAATGAAATTGCTCTACATATTTAGCTTTATAAATTATACATGCTGTGTACAGCCACTCACTTGGCTTAACGATCAGGTAAATAGACAGCAGAAACCAAGTGATTAGACAAATAGTTTAATAAATTCAGTCGGATAAATAATATTACATATACAGTTATTAGACAATTAAGTTTAACTTACGAACGCTGGCCATGTAGGCATACAAAAAACATAATATAGACCGGGGTGGCCTGCAAAGTTCCTAGGTCCACTTTTTAACCCCCAGTAGAAATGTAGTTCATGGGTGTAGCTGAAAGAGACCCAGTGGAAATGTAGTTCACAAGTGTAGCTGAAAGAGACCACAGCGGAGATATTGAGAGCATTCATTGGTGAGCTTCATTGCAGACCAATTTGTTTGGAGAGCTTCGTGGCAGACCAATTCGTTGCAGACCAATTCAGTGGAGAGATTGCAAACCAATTCACTGGAGAGCTTCATTGCAGACCAATTCGTTGGAGAGCATTCATTGCAGACCAATTCGTTGGAGAGCTTCGTTGCAGACCGATTCGTTGGAGAGCACTCATTGGAAAAGAACAGTGTGGGAATTGTATAACATTATTGGCTGACCACACAGTATGACTTGCAGATATAACATTGGCACAGTTGTAAGTGTGGATTTAACATTGGCACAGTCACATTTGGAACCTGGGAGTAGTGAATACATTGAACTACAAGTTTAGCCGTAGATGGAGAAACCGGGTGAAAATGTCAATCCCAATTAGTAACGTTAACAACAGAAGTGAAAAGTTTGGAAATAAAACGCTTGTACAGTCACCATTGAAGGTTACTGGCGAAAAAGTTTTGTCAGCAGAGTTAAATCGTACATTTCTTAGTGAAATTACAGGAAAGTAGAAATAGCAACAAGGGTTTTTCTGGAGTGGAGGGAGGTGTGTAGTGTTTTGTAAAATGGCAGACATGTTTGTGCACTCCAGAAAAAAAACTAGAATTTATTCGTAAGGCTGTTTTTAGATTGCGCTCTGATAGCTGAGGAATTTAATTAGTGCATTGACGTAATGGCGATCAACAATTCCTAGAAATATTTGCTAATTACAAATGTTTCTAGATAAGAGACATTACCTTATTGGTCAGTGCATTGATTGATCATTGCAGTTGTCAGAGAGTGATAAGAAGACTGGGTAACATCTAGCAGTGTAATATAGAGAGCAGTCAAGCAGTATTGAGTAAGCAGTATTTAAGTAGAGATATCTCGCGTCAATGCTGGTGGTTAATGATCAGCATCCAGTGGAAATGTAGTTCATGGGTGTAGCTGAAAGAGACTGCAATGGAGATATTGAGAGCATTCATTGGAGAGCTTTGTTGCAGACCAATTCATTGGAGAGCTTCGTTGCAGACCAATTCGTTTGGAGAGCTTCGTGGCAGACCAATTTGTTGAAGAGCATTCATTGCAGACCAATTCAGTGGAGAGATTGCAGACCAATTTGTTGGAGGGCTTCATTGCAGACCAATTTGTTAGAGAGCATTCATTGCAGACCAATTCATTGGAGAGCTTCGTTGCAGACTGATTCATTGGAGAGCACTCGTTGGAAAAGAACAGTGTGGGAATTGTATAACGTTATTGGCTGACCGCACAGTGACTTGCAGATATAACATTGGCACAGTTGTAAGTGCGGATTTAACATTACATAAAATGAGAATAAATAAATACTGCACTATAAATGTTAACGTCACCAAACGGGAAGTGATTTTTTAATAGATATATCTGATTACTCTTCCAAGTTATGAATATAATTTTAGTGATGTTTGAGAAATTCAACAATAGTTGAAAATACCATCAAATAAATATATATGATAATGGATCTTTACAGTAAGAAAGAAATATCCATCTAAATATCGTGAACATTTATTTAGAAAAGGTAGTCTATACTAATATTTTAAATTTAGCTTTTATTCATGCATGGCATGCTTTTAATATATAATATATAAAGTATGATAAGCATGAATAAAAGCTAAATTTAATATATATATGCTGTCTTATCTGTATAAATGCCCGGAACATTTTGAGTAATTGAGAAAAAGAAGCAAAAATCTTTGGTATTCAGTTATTAAGAAAGAAAATAAAGGTTACTTTTTATTCCTATTCTAAATAAACAAAAAAGAAACAAAAATTTTAATGCATAATAGTTTTACAAATAAGTATTATTATTAGTTGTTGTTACGTTTTCATTTACCATTGTCAAACTTCCTCCACTCACAACTTTGACACTATCCATTTCAGGTAAATACAATAATGATTATTACTAATTATTTTCGAAACTAGAGATTAACTCTAGCACAGATATAAACTTTAAACCTCAATTAAAGATTAATATATCTGATTTTCACAATTGAAAATTTTAATTCTATTAAATTTACTGATGAAAATTATATTACTAGCAAGTTTTTTATAATAAATTCTATCTATGAAGATCAGTTTGTCATTATAAATATATATGTGTGATCAAATTTGTCTAGAATAGAATAGAAGAGAAACATCTTGAAGATTGAAAAGGATTTTTTTTTTCATATTTTCACAAAAACTTTGACATCATCATCATTTTCAACCATTATCGATCCAGTTCACGTTTAATTCATCTTCTCTGATCTCTAGCTGCTCTTCTCCACATCACCCCAGATCACTTTTTATTTCATTCATCTATCTCATGTGAGGTCACTTTCTAAGTCTTTTACAATTTCTTGGAATTTAGTTTAAGAACTGTCCATCTACAATCATTTCTTCTAATAATATGGTGACCCCAGCTCCACTTCAGTCTCTTAATTCTATCAAGAATGTCAGTAACACTTATTTGTTCTCTCATCCACATATTTCATTTATGACCTTTTCTTGTTACTCCCAATATACATTTCTCCATGCATCACTGAATGATCTGAAGTCTCTGTATTGCTCTTCTCTTAAGTGTCCAAGTCTCAGATCCATAAGTAAGAACTGATAAAACACATTTATTACAAAACACTTTTTCTTTTCAAACACACAAGTTTCTTTTAATATTAAATTATTTCTACCAAAAGCATTCCAATTAAATTTAATCCTCTGATTAATTTCTTCCATTATGTTTTCATTTGTAGTAATAATCTAATCAAAATATTAATAGTTGTTAACTTCTTCTAACTCATCATTATCAATCTTTATTTTCTTCTTTTAAGAAAATCCATTGAACATTATTTTAATACTTTTAACATTTACCATAAATCCTACTTTCTTAGTTTTATCTGATAACTCTTGCTACATTTCCTGAAGCTCTAAAGCATTATTTAAAAAAAAAAACAATTACATAATCTGCAAAATCTAGATGACTTAAATAATTTTAATTTACTTTTCTTTAGCTTCCCATTTCAATCCACAACATACTTCTTGCAAAACTGTTGTTAAAAGTTTAGGAAATATGGAATCACCTTATCATACAATCTTCTCATTTTTTTAAATATCATTATGTAATGTAATTGTTGCTATAGCATTTTTATAAATATTCTTCAGGATATAACAATATCCTGAATCTATATCTTGATGATTCAATGCTTTAATCATTGAGAAAATGCTTAGAAAATCAAATGCATTTTTTATATTCTACAAATCCAAAGCACAAAGGCAACTTATATTCATTGGTCCTTTCTATAACTTCTCTCAATCCTTGGACATGATCCACTGTACTAAAACTGCTTTTGTTTGGTTAATATCCAAAGTTTGCTGTAGATGAGTTGTAATTATTTTGGTAATTTTTTTTATATAGAATTGATATTTGTAATATCTTCTTTACCATCTTTTAAAAATATAAATATTGCTTTCTTCCAATCATCAGATATATCTTTATCATTTAGACATTGGCTACATAACTTTCTCAAATAATTTTTTAGTTCTTCTCCTGCTTCTTTTAAGATATCAATTATAATTTCATCATTAACTGAAGCTTTTCCCTTTTTCATAAATTTAATTGCATGTCTCATTTCTTCATCTAAATCCTGGGCATTTCAAAAATCTAGTAGTTGCAGAATATATTTTTTCTTGTTCTTTATTACTATATAATTTTTAATAAAAATTTTCCTCACATTTCATATCATCTTTTATTAGTTCACAATTATACTTTCTTATATTATTATCAACCCTTTTTCACACCATTTTACAAATTTTGAAGATATTTAATAGTTCTTAATGCTCATCCTTATATATTTTCATATTCATTCTTTTCATCATAAAATTTTTTGTCTCAGTATAAATTTTTCTATTAATGTCATTCAAATCATTCAAAATCTATTAATATTTGAAAACAATTTGCAAATTCTAATTTAAATTCATTGGAATATTTCTAAAGATTAGGAATATCGACAGTGAAAATTTTTTTCTTAATAATTTTTGTGTCTCTAGTTTTGCATTAACATGTATCTTACATCTCATTAATCAATGATCACTTCCTGTGTTGAATTTTTAATAGCAATACAATCTTGAAATATTTTCTGTTAGGCAAAATATAATCCAATTCTTCTTTACCTTAATTTGGATACTCCATGTCCATTTAACATTTTTTTTAAAATAAAAATTCATAATATAAAGTTTTTCTTTTTTTGCAAACTCCATGAGTCTATGATCTCCTCATGTCTAACACCATAATTAGATTTATTCTCCAGAATTTTAATCTTTCAATTGTTTATCAATTCTAGCATGAAAGCCTCTCATGATAATTTTAAAATGTTGTTTTGTCTGAAAAAAGGTATTTTGTATATCCATATAAAAATCCTTTACTTTGTCATCACAATGAGAAATAACTGCTATTGAGATGAATAACTAATTTTGCCACTCTTTCTGATATACTGTTAATCTCCACAATGTTGTTTGTCCACTTTTTATTATAATGAATTCTATTCTGTTTGTACTTTCAATATTTGTGCCTTTAAAGTATAGTACATGTCCACATTTTAAATCAATTGCCTCTTTATATTTTCTTCTAACTTCTAAGTCCAATAAGGGCTGACTTAATATGAGATGGTTCTTTTTCCAATTCTTGCAAAATTTCCTCATTTGAAAGTCATCAGAAGTTGTAAGTATTAAATAAAGTGTTATCACTAAATAGCAGACCCTGTCCACAACCAGGAGATTTTTAGCACCCTTGACCTTCAGTCACCAACTGTTTGCATTGGCTGGCAACTTTATAACCTTCTGGTATTAAGGACCATGATTTATTTTTATCTGTTATGATTATAAATATCTATTAGAAAAAAAATTATTCACACACATTCATTCTACCTTCAAGAAAAGTCAACTGATTACAATTAAGAGTTATCGGGCAACGGAAAAAAAATACCAGGGTGTTTTTGGATCTTAAACTCAAAGGTAAAAAGCTAATAAACTCACCACACTGGCTAATGCATGTTAGTGGGCAACCCATTCATGTTTATATATTATATGAATAATCACATAGTAAAAACAGCTGCAACAAAAACATATGGAGATGCCATTAGGAATTTGCTCTGCTTGGTTCCTTTAAGAGCTCCAAGAGTAATCAAAGAATATCCTTTATATAATCTGACAAGTATATACACAGTATGACAAGGATAAGATGATCAAAACATCACATGATCACCATACCATATGCATACATATGCTGTTAATAAGAGTACCAAACTTTCCATACAGTAATGCCACCAAGTTCAAGCCTTCATAATCAATGGATGCAGGAAGGTTTGTGCATAAAATCTGTATTTAGTGAATATTCATCCAACACCTCCAAACTACTTTCTATCTTGTACCTTTCATTAGGGAGGGGCCTTGGATTTGAGAGTACTGCACCTAGATCTTAGAATCTAATACAATCCTACAGCAGCCACAATTTAACTACTCGGTTAACTATAAAGCTATGAGCCCAAGAGAACTTGTATTGGAAACATTATGGTGTTTTCATTTCTAATAGGTAAAAGGTGGCTCCTGGAGGATTGCATTAGATCCTAATATCTGGGTGTAGTTCTCTCAAATCTAAGGTTCCTCACTGATGAAAGCCATAAGCTAGATACTAGTCTGGGGATGTTGTATGAATAAGGTGTTAGATAGGGAGTTAATGCACAAACTTTCTTGCATCCATTGATTAAAAGGCTTGCACTTGGTGGCACTACTGTATGGAGAGTTTGGTATTCTTATTATATAAGATGATCAAATTATAAAAGATTGTAGATTGAAAGTAAGATTTGGTAAAATTATCAGAAAATAACATTTACTTGTTCTCATTCTGCTAAAAAAAATTAGTTTGGATGAGTGATTATTTTTTGTATATATAATAAATACAAATTAAATATGAACTCCATGTCTGACAAATAATATAAAAAACAATTGTAATTTTAAACTAAGTATACATATACTATTAGTAGTGAAAAGCAAATAACATAAAATTTATTTTATGAATTAATGACAATTTAAGACAATTATAAACTATCATTCTGATTTGTAGGGTATTTTTCAATTTTTCATTGCCTTTTAACAAAATTTATTTTACTGTCATATTTAGAGTTGTATTACAAACTATAATAAAAGCATTTTAAAACGATGAAGTCATTATTATCAACATTAAATTGAATTCTATACTGAAATTAAAGAGATATAAATTTTATTATATTAAAATTAGAAATACAAACTTATGATTATAAAATTCTTGTCACTTATTTTTGATAAATGCAAATATGTATGATTAATTATTTGATCATAAAAAGGTCGGTTTACAGAACAGTAGAATCTTAACACTTAATTATCATCTATAGAACTTTGCCATTGGTTTTGGTCATCTTAAAATTTATTCTACATTGTAAAAAAAAAATCATTAAACAATTTTTGTTTTCTAATTTGATATTAGGCATATAAGCATTCAGCAAAACAGACACAGAAAATATATAATAGGATAAAAATCAAATTTGTTTCTTTCCTTATTTTTATTTTAATTAAATCAACTTTGACATTTTTTTGTTTACATAATCTTTCAATATTTCTTTACCCTATTTATTTCCTGCTTAAAATTTTTTATCATCTTTAAAATATTTTTCTAATAGTATTTTTTTACTATCAGAATACTTTAAATAATAATACATAATACAATTACAAATAAATATATAGCTATAAGTTATTTTCAGTTTACTATTGCACACAAGCCTTTCCATGATATCTTAAGAGATTTTTTTTTTATTAAGGAAAATACACGTACAATTACAATATTAATCTTGTTGGTATACATTTGTTTGGATTTGTTACACATATTATAACAATCATTAGTAAATAATTTTCCAAATTAGAAAATATACCCGTTTGATACATTAGTTATTATTATGACAAATTAATTTCATGATCAGAGCAAGAAGCTCATCGTTCAAACTTAGTCTATAATTATTGTGTACTAGTTTTATATCAGAACAACTGGTTCTTCATTTAGTGACTTAGCTAGTGATCATTGTGCAGTCCATATTTTGATTGGCAGTGATCCTGTCATTCTCCATCTAACTGGACCATTTTTAATCTTGAATTAATTTTTAACTAGCATGCCTGAAATAGGTTCTTCATCCAGTGGCCTAAGTTGCCCCCAAGTGTCCCCCGAAGAGTTTTTCTGGTGTTAATAAGCGATCCCTGAACATAGTCCTTTGAATAAATTTTTTACACACTTCCCATGATTCTTTACTTTCTTGCTTAAAAACAAAATAATTTCTTGTTAACCACATGACATGAAGCACAAACATTCCCATTCTAATTGCAGCAAAGACACCACTCTTTATAGCATTCCTGATTCTTAGAATTTTCATGTTAGCTGTCAGTACTCTGGTTATAAATTTTGTCTAGCAGTATGTTCAATAGTTTCATCTGGCCACTTTACATAAGCTACATAGTGGTTTTATTTTTGAGAAATTTCTATAATTTATCAAAAAATGATTTGTTGGCAGAGCTTTCAAATTAAATTTTATGATAAAGTCAATATGTTTGGATTCCAAGTAGCAAAATTTTAGTTTCCTGATTAGTAATTTGGTAGACAAATCAAGCTCAGTAGTTAATCCATCTTAAGAGATTTTCATCACAATTATACTACTTTATCCAAGTTTAAATATTTTTTGTTTATACAAAACTCATTTGTGATAATTCTATAACTTTTCATCTAAGCACTAATAATATAAGAGCATAATTTATTCTCAGGAGAATGTAAAAAATTCAAGCATTGGAAAGGACAAAACAGATCCACAATATATATATATATATATATATATATATATATATATATTTGGATCTTGAGCTCTAGCTCTACACGAAAACATGCAGTGCTATTTAAAAACAGCAGTCTTTTCTAAATTTCATTAATACCTATTTGCTAAATTTCTAATATCTTTTTGATAATTAATAAATATATACTACTGCTAAAATAATTAAATATAATGAGTTAATGCAATTAAAATTATAATAATTTATCTAAACAGCAATTTAGTTTAATAATTCAGTTTAATAATATATGCATAACTTTATTTCAACTTTATTGTTTATTTGTAATAACTTTTCAAATGTATAAACTCAGGATTTTTCAGTCTATTCATCCTCACTCTATTTCAAACAACCATTGCACATGAACCACACACATGTAAAAAAGATACATGATCTCCAGTCTACGTATTTCACGCAGAACCAGCATTCATCAGTTGGATCAGATCATAATCTCCCATATATACTATTAGTGCTTGGTTTATAGTAAGATAGCAATTCCTCAAACTTTAATGGACAGGCTTCAATCTTTTTACCCTTCCAACTATTCAACCATCCCTTTCATTGAAAAACCGATGATGGAATGCTTAAAGCACTTGTTGGGTTTGATATTACAGATATACCCATGTAGATATTACATCAACTAATTCCTCTTATTATTGAATAATATGTATCCATATATTAATAGAAGAGGAATGGGCTAAACTTACACTAAGATATAATCTATTTCAAAAGCAATATCTAATTTTAAGGCAGTATAGAATTTTCTTATGATGAATGTTTTTTATATATGTAAATAGAGGAATTTGAATTCAGTATTTTTTAGTCTAGTCATCTTTCACTCTATTTCAGACTGAAAAATCTTGAGTCTAAATCTTTCTATTTACAGATATAAGAAACATTCAGTATATGAAAATTATATACTTCCTTAGAATTACATATTGCTTGAGAAATAGATCTTAGTATAAATTCAGCCCATATCTCTTCTATTAATATATATAGATAATAATGCCCATTAATATGATTATAACATCAAACCCAACAAGGGCTTTGAGTGTTCTATCATTAGTTTTGTAAAATTAAATGGATGGTTAAATAGATTGGAAGAGTGAGAAGATTGAAATCTGTTCATTAAAGTTTGAGAAACTGCTATCTTAATATAAACTGAACACTGATTGTATATATGTATGGGAAATTATGGTCTGACCCAAGTGATGAGTGCTGATTCTGCATGAAATATGTATTTTGGGATCATGTATTTTTTCCTCCCATGTGTGGTCATGTGTATTGGTTGCTTGAGATAGAGTGAAGAATGAATAGATTGAAAAAATTCTGAGTTCAAATCTTCTATTTACGGATGTGATACATTCAGTAAGAAAATTTCATACTGTCTTAGAATTTGCATATATATATATATATATATATATATATATATATATATATATATATATATATATATATATATATATATATATATAGTGTTAAAGAGTCTCATGAAGTAAGTTATTCTTCTCTCATCAGTTATCTGTTTAATGCACTTTCAGTGCTATTGCGATATTGACATGATATGTTGTTAAAGGAGATAATAATAGATATGCTATGATTATGATGTTTAACACTAAAAGTGCACTAAAGGAAAAACGTGTATTTATATAAAGTTATTACATGTATAAAAATTTAATATAAACCTGTTTATTTTTAATGCTTTGCAGCCAGAAATAAATATACTTTGTGAATTTTAACTAACATCAATTAGTTATTTTGCATTATTTTCTTTTTTAAATTAAAAAGTTATAAATGCAGTCAAGCATTGTTAGCCGAGAGGTCATCACAGCCGCCTTGCAAGCAAGTAGTTGGTTGCAGACTGTTGTAGGTTCGCCTCTCGGCCGATGTTATGACATATAAAAAAAAAAAGTAATAAATGCATTGTTAAAAACTTTTTATTACATTTTACTGCCATTAGTATTATATCTTTTTTCTAAAAGTTCACGGCTTAGGATGTAACTCTATTATTTGACAACTTCTATTATCACTTCAAAATTAATGGAAACTTTTTAAATTTTCTGTATCACCAGACTTTAGTATTGCATATGACTTACATTTCAATACAAACATTAGATATAATAATAATGAATAATTAGATATTTGCTATTAACTGAAAGGAGATCCTTTGATTTCTCTTGGAGGCCTTAAAGGAACCGAGCAGGGCAAATTCCTAATGTCCACTCCATACGTTCTTGTCGTTGCAGCTGTTATTACTATGAGATTATTCATATAGTATACGAACATGGATGGGCTGCTCACCAACATGCATTAGCCAGCGTGGAGAGTTTATTGGCTTTTTACCTCTGAGTTTAAAATCAAGAAACACCAGGGTCTTTCTTCTCAGTGCCTGATAAGGCAGAATGAATGTTTGTGTAAATGATAAATATTTTTCCAATACATATATACAATTATGACAGACAAAAATAAAGCATGGCCCTTATTCCCAGGAGGCTGTAAAGTCACCAACCAAGGCAGCGGTTGGTGGCCAAAGGTGGAGGGTGCTAAGAATCCCCTGATTGCGGACCCAGGTTGCCATTTGATGATGACTTTTTATTTAGGTACTTACAACTGCAGATCACTTTCAAGTGAAGGAAGATTGCAAGAATTAGAAGAAGAACTGTCTTATATTAAATGGGACATTATTGGACTTTGTGAAGTTAGAAGAAAAGGAGAAGAAACAATTGATTTAAAAAGTGGACATATACTCTATTATAAAGGCACACATATTGGAAATACAAGTGGAGTAGGATTCATTATAAATAAAAAGTGGAAGAACAATATTGTGGAGATTGATGGTGTATCGGACAGAGTGGCAAGATTAGTTATACAACTTAATAGCAGATACCAAAGGCAGATAATTCAGGTTTATGCCCCAACAAGTTCTCATAGTGATGAAGTAGTAGAAGATTTTTATATGGATGTACATAAGGCTTTTGATCAGAGTAAACAACATTTTAAAATTGTTATGGGAGACTTTAATGCTAGAATTGGTAGACAAATGAAAGATGAAATTGCTGTAGGTAATTTTGGTTATGGTAATAGAAATGAGAGGACATAGACTTGTGGAGTTTGCAGAAAAAGAAAAACTTTATATTATGAATTCATTTTTTGAGAAAAATGTTAAAAGGAAATGGACATGGAAGCATCCAAATGAAGGTACAGCAGAATTAGATTATATTTTGACTAACAGAAAATACATATTTCAAGATTGTAATGTTCTTAATAAATTTAACACAGGAAGTGATCATCGATTAGTAAGGTGTGAGTTACGTGTTAATGTAAAACTAGAAAAACAAAAATTATTAAGAAAAACAATATTTACAGTTGATATTCCTAATCTTCAGAAACATTTTAATGAATTTAAATTAGAACTTACAAATAGGTTTCAAGTGTTAGGATATTTTGAACATGATTCAGATTTGAATGAAATTAATATGAAAATAGCTGATACACTTTTAAAAACTGCAACAAACATAGCTGGTAGAAAAAAGCAGCAATTGACTAATAAAATTTCTACTGAGACTAGAGAATTTATGAAGAAAAGAAGGAATATGAAGATATACAAAAATGATGTATTAAAAAGAATTGAATATCTCGAATTTTGTAAAATGGTACGGAAAAGAGTTGAAAATGATATAAGAAAGTATAACTGTGAAATAGCAAGGAAAGCTGTAGAAGAAAATAAAAGTCTGAAAAATGTTAAACAACATTTTGGTATTGGTAGGAAATTTATATCTGCAATAAGAAAAAAAGATGGAATTATTACTAAAAAGAGAGATGACATCATGAAATTGGTAGAAGATTTTTATCAAGAATTATATAGTAATAAAGAACAAGTACCTCCTATATCTATTACATCTTCCGAATTGCCCAGAATTTTAAATGAAGAAGTGAGACATGCAATTAAGTGTATGAAGAAAGGAAAGGCTCCAGGAAATGATGGAATTATAATTGATATATTAAAAGAAGCAGGTGAAAAAACAAAAACAATTTTAGCAAAGTTATATACCAAATGTCTAAATGATAAAGATGTACTGGAAGATTGGAAGAATGCAGTAATAATATTAGTATTTAAAAAAGGTGATAAAGAAGATATTAGAAATTACAGACCTATCAGCCTTTTATCAGTTTTATATAAAAGTTTTACCAAGATAATTACAACTCGTCTACAGAGAACTTTGGATTTCCACCAACCAAGAGAACAAGCTGGATTTAAAAGTGGTTTTAGTACAATAGATCATATCCAGGTATTGAGAGAAGTCATAGAAAGGACAAATGAATATGAGTTGTCATTATGTTTTGGATTTGTAGATTATGAAAAGCCATTCGATTCTATACCCGTTTCTTCAGTGATTAAAGCATTGGATCATCAAGTTATAGATCCAGGATATTGTCATATTTTAAAGAATATTTATAAAAATGCAACAGCAACAATTAGATTACATAATGATACTGGAAAAATCAACATTGAGAAAGGTGTAAGACAAGGTGACTCCATATCTCCAAAACTCTTTACAGCAGTGCTGTAAGAAGTATTTTGTGGATTAAAATGGGAAACTAAAGTAGTGAAAGTAAATGGAGAGTATTTAAGTCATTTAGATTTTGCAGATGATGTAGTTGTTTTTGCAAATAATGCTTCAAAGCTGCAGGAAATGTTGCAGGAGTTAGCAGATGAAAGTAGAAAAGTAGGACCTAAGATTAATGTTAAAAAGACTAAAGTAATGTTTAATCGATTTGCTCAAAATATGAAAATAAAGATTGATTATGAAGAATTAGAAGAAGTTAACAGTTACAAATACCTTGATCAGATTATTAATACAGATGGAAACATAATGGAGGAAATTAATCATAGAATTAAACTTGATTGGAGTGCTTTTGGTAGAAATAACTTGATACTAAAAGGAAATATGCCTATGTGTTTGAAAAGGATGGTTTTTAACAAATGTGTTTTACCAGTTCTTACTTATGGATCTGAGACTTGGACACTTAATAGAAGAGCAATACAGAGACTTCAGACCACTCAAAGGAGTATGGAGAGATGTATGTTGGGAGTAACAAGAAGAAATCGAAAACGCAATGTATGGGTAAGACAACAAACAGGTGTTACTGACCTTATTGAAAAAATTAAAAGATTGAAATGGAGTTGGGCTGGACATATTGCTAGAAGAGATGATAATAGATGGACAATTGAAATTTTAACCTGGATTCCAAGAGATTGTAAAAGACCCAGAAAGAGGCCACATGTGAGATGGATGGATGAAATAAGAAAATGTGCAAGGAGTGTTGTGGAAAAGAGAAGCTAAAGATTGGAGAAGATGGATTAAACTTGGAGAGACCTTTATCCTGCAGTGGATTGATAATGGTTGATGATGATGATGATGATTAAAAAAAATTAAAGAAAAAACACATTTAAGTTTAAAAACCTAATTGGTGTAATTGTCAGATTTAAATATTTTGACTTTTTATCAATATTTAATTTCATCTAACAAAAGAAACGGCATGACTTGGTACCATAAAAATATATATATATATAAGTAGTTAAGTGAAAACTTTTTAAATAGGAGAGGGGGGAATAACATTCCTAAAATCTTATGTAAAATTTGCAAAAATAGATTTCAGTAAAAAAATAAATAAATTAATTAGTAAAGTTTTATTTATAAAATAAAGTAAATGCACAGAAAATATATACAGTATAAATTACAAAGTGGATGTAGCATTCATTTATGTAATAGATACCATTAATTAAATAAAATATTTTTAAAAGCTGAATGCTTTTCAAAAAAATAAAAAAAAAGCAATGTCTATAAAACATAATTATAAATAGAAATATTTACGTTTATGAAATATTTTCCTATATAACATTAGAAATTCTATGTTATGTTTGATATTAAATATATTAATACATTCACATACATAAATTAAAAAGTAATGAAGATAATTAAAAAGTAGAAATGGTTTAAATTATTGCCAGTACCATTTGGTAAATTATGTTTACAATTATTTATGAAAAAAAGAAAATAAAACATTTTATAAAATTTAAATATGTAACAAATATATAAAGAAAAGTACTTTTAGTGCAAACCATGGCAAATATAGTATTTTTTAAAAAAAAAGGAAAATTGCATTTAAACATTCTATTCACTTTTCTTTTAAATGTTATACTATATATCAGGAGTGGTCAACTTTTATGTTCATAAGATCTACTTTTTATTTTTAAAATGTGTTGCGATCGACTTGTTGTCATAGGCATAGTCTAAGTGGAGGGAGGTGTAAAATACATACTATTTTTATATATCTATCTAGTAAAAAATAATTATTTAATGGGCCAAAAAACTCATGTCTGGAGGAATTAAAGCAACACGAAGTCAAGATTAAAAACGCCTTAGTGAGTTCACCTATCGAGAATTGAAAAAAAAAAATTAGAACAAAAACAAAAATAACAAAAAAACTTGAAAATCTTGACTTAATTTGTTTCACTTATTATCCAATAGCTCTTATCAGATTGGCCTCGCGATCGACCAAAAATGGCTTTGTAATCGACCGGTGGATCACGATCGACTTGTTGGACACTCCTGCCATATGTTATCTATTATAAATATTCAAAATGTCCCCGTTATTATTTAGTAATTAATAGAAATTTTATTTAAGTATGGTTCAATAATTTGCAAAATGAATACTGTAAAGAAATAATATAATTAAGTTTATATATTTTTTATTAACTTTATATGTCATTGTACAATATAATGGAACCATGAACTATGCTCTATCTAACTACTTAACTTCAATTATATGCTATCCAAAGAAAAATGTTAACAAACAAAAAAAAATCATTAAAATTTGCACATTTTATGTTATTCAGCAGACATTTTTCCTTTTTTGAATATGATATATGATTATATATTAATAACATTTCTTTGGTTTATATTGAAAGCATGTATATTGTATTCTTTTTTTATTTATTATACTTTCAAATTTAATGCTTAATATTTTGCATAATAAAATATTTTCTGAGCATAATGCTACAAGTTTTGCAAAATTTTAGTACATATTAAAAGTTAAAATTGTTTTAAAAATGTTAAAATAGTTAGAGAGATCATAATTTCTTTATAATAAAATCACTATTACAGTTTTATAGGAGGAAAAACTTATTGAAAAAAAAAACCTTCATAAATTTATTTATTTATTTTATTTTAAAAATAAAAATATAGTAGTTAGTTTTTTCTCCTTCTTATTCTTATTGCTTTAGTGAGTACATGAGTGAACACACAGTAAAAATATAAGTAAGCGCATCCCCTCTATTTATTATTAAGAACTATATTATTATTATGTTTAAAATTTTGTTTATACTATGATCTTGATTTTTATTATTTTTATACATATAAAAACTATCCATCTTATATATATATCTGCATTCAGAATAGATTTTATTTATATGTTTAAAGAGGTTTATTTAAATTTCTTTGTATCAGTAATTTTAATCTCTGTGGTCAAGATGCAATCTTTAGTGTCTATATAAGTATATTAGACCATTCTACCATTTTTTTCATATATCATTCTACTTTATTGTTAAAAGGAGGTTGCCTTGACAACAATTTAAAAATTTTGATAGTTGTTGATATCGGGATTGTCTAAGTGTTGACTGTTTTTTAACAATTATTTACAAACCCATTTAACCTTGAGCATTATTACACTTATTATTTAAGTAATACTTTGAGTGCAATTTGAAATTTATAATTGCAGTTTGTAATGTTATAATTGACTATTTATTAGTCTGCATGCATAATAAGTTATATTTATCTGTCTAAAGAGGTTTATTTAAACTTCTTTGTACCAATAATTTTAATCTCTGTGGTCAAGTTGCAATCATTAGTGTCTATATAAATATATTAGACCATTAATAAAGATGGGGTTCCACCTTTATTGTTAAAAGGAGGTTGTCTTGACAACAGTTTGAAATTTTTGATTGTTATTGATATTGGGATTGTCTAAATGTTGACTGGTTTTTAATGATATATATATGTATTAAAAAGTGCTTTACACTTTCCACTCAATAAATAATAAGTATTTTATTGTAAACATGAGCTATCATACCATTTACACCTTTCTTAAACACTTTATCAATACTTTATTTATATCAAATTAACAGTTTCAACTGTTTTGTAGTCATCATCAGAATTCTTGACAATTCTATTTCAAGAACTCTGATGATGACTGTAGGACAGTCAAAACTGTTAATTTGATATAAATAAAAGTATTGATAAAGTGTTTATGAAAGGTATAATTGGTATGATATGTTAAAGTAAAAATCAATACATAGGAAAATAAGAAGTAGAAACCATGAGCTATGGTGAACATGAAATAGCGAAGAGGGCTTGGAATAAAATATAGGGCATTTCATAGCTCCATTGTATTTCAAACTATTTAATTTTGTAAATATTGGTGGAAAGCAGTTAAAAAATATGTTTATTAAGATGGCTGTTCATTAAATACAGTTACAAGTTTTTGGGAATAAATTATGAGTTTAGAGATCCAGTTGGTCAATCACTTTTACTATGAATAAAGATATCAACCAAAAGAACTGCGTCAATTGAATTTATAGACTAAATTCCTACTATAGTAGATTTAATTAAAATCATTAATTTCTTTTTAGCTCTAGCTTGTTATTTCTCAACTTAGCTTCCCTTTTTACAAATTCTTTTATTCTCAGTATTGTACAAAACTATATTGTTTTTATCTACTTTGCTTTATTTTTCAATTAAAACAAAGATTTTTTCCTCTCTATTATACCCATCTTTTTTTTTTAATCTTCTTAACTAACTAGATATCATATTTGCGTCATTTAATATTTCTTTTTTTTTTATATAATTAAAACAGTTTTATTTTATTTTATCTATTAAATTATAAGCAAATATAAGACATAAATTTTAGCCCTGTAAAACAAAGTAGTTTTTTAATATACTTTTTTTAAAATAAAAATTCTTAATTATTGTTTATAAAGTCTTTGTAGTTTCTACACAATCATTTGAATAAAGATTTATAAGATTTTCTTTCATTAAGACTGGCCTTTAAAACTAATTAATAACCATTATGTTTAACTGCAATATTTTTTAGATAAGATAATGTATACGTAACTAAATATATATAAATGGTAATGTATATTAATTAACCAAGCATTCAGATATATAGAATAAAAATGTTTTTCTCTATGTACTATAATTGCTATATGTAAAGATAAAATAAATTAAAGATTGTATTCCCAATAGCCAGACTTATTTTAAAGCATTTGCATTTAAATTTTTAACTGATGATCTAACAGAATAAAAGGATTAATAATTTTAAAAATGTTTTAGAAGCAATTGAAGATTTGATTTATTTGACAAAATTAGAAAAATGAGAACACAAGTAAATCAAATGAAGCCAATTGTTATTTTTACTTTAAAGCAGATAAACTGGAGAAATTCTGTTCTCCAGCTTCACCTCAATGATGCTCTGGCTGAAGATCAATGAAGCCAAATGAATCTTATTAAACTAAAAGGAAGTCAAAGAAGTTGATTCTACCATAATACAAGAATGATTAATCTTTCTTTTAGACTTAAATTTTAACGAAAACATGATTTATAATTAAGACATGAATTAATGAATATTATTTAAGTTATAGAATAAACGCAATATATATATATATATAACGGCTAAACAAATCACTGGCACAAAAAATTGTAATTAGATGTGAAAATCTTTATGGACATTATTTTGTTGGTAATAACAAAAGGGAAATTAAGTATAAATACAATCACAAATAATTTCAGTTTTTAAATAACTTACACATCCTGTTCCAAAAAAATTTGGCCCATTCTTAATTATATAATTTAAAAAATCACGATCCAATCAGATTACAAAGTTACTATGAATATTTTTTAAAAATATAAAATATATACATAAATATATTTAATATTTAAATACATGTATATTGTCTATACCAAACGCAATATAATTAATTATAAGGGACTTGAACTCAAACTTTCAAGAACAATATATTTACCCAATCCATTTCAATAACTGATACGCATGACCACATATATGTGAATAAGATAAATGATCTCCAATATACATATTTCATGCTAAACCAGCACTCATCAGTTAATCCAAATCACCATCTCCCCCCCACACACATATATATACTCAGTGCTCAGTTTGTATTAAGATAGAAAATATTCAAACTTTAATCTTTTCCACATGTATATGGTCAAGTGTATCAGTTCTTGAGATAGATTGGATAAATATAGAGAACTTGAAAGTCTGAGTTCAAATTCCTTATATTTACATAAATATATTTATGTATGACTTAATTTTGTAATGTAAAAAATGATTTTAACCTTGTAGCTACATGGATAAAACATATGAAACTCAAATCAATAACATAATTACTATTAAATCTTGTGCTAACAAATCCTAATCCAATATATATTTACAAATGTAAATTAAATATATTTTACCATTATCGAAATACAATAAAAAAATAATTATTTATAAATAAATATTTGTCTTAATTTTATTATGATCTGTTCAAATTGTAAAAACGTAAAGCCTCAAATAGCAAACAGAATATGTCATAAGTTTTAGTCTTAGAATAATTTTATTGAATACTAACAAAAAATATTATATATCAATAAATTCTGCATATAGTAGCTTTATATTTACATTTTATATACACAAAATAAAATTTTTACCTGTATAAAATTACATGTTTTTTCATTTTCTAAAAAGATATAATCAAGTCATCACTTATTTACAGATAAAATCAAATTCAAAGAGATTTTAAACTAAGATCTTAGTTGGTAATATTTATATCTTTAAAAATATATGTATAATAGTTTTATGATCATTAAGAAGGTTCAGACAAAAGTGCATTGTTATGGCAATTAAAATATTCCCATTCTTATATCTGAAGTTGTCTATAGGGAAGTCATTAAAAAGGGTTGACTAAGTAGAACACTTGAAAATTTTTAGAAATAATAGATCTAGAAAATTTGTTAACAGTTGAATTAGTTCTAGAAGATTAAAAAATAATAATTAGATTAATGTGAAATTTTATTTATATGAGATATAATAAAAAATATACATTAAAAATTAATATATAAAAAACATTTTCATGGAATCATAACTAATGATTATGAGTTTAACATAATCAACCATCCTCATAAAATAGATCAGTATTTTTTCCTTCTCTTTATGACCTGGCTTTTATTTTAGTTTACATTTTATCTATATGTTTTATTTATCTTTCTTAATATCTAGTTACTAATATTATCAACTTCTATAACACAGCTAAATAATTAAAAAAAAACTGTACTCATGTAATCTTATGAATAAAAAATTAATATCAATTAATTTTCATGAACATTCTTTCAAAATTATTACAATACAAATCTATACCACAATAACTCAAGCAAAAAAAAAAAAAAAATTAAAAAATGTATAATCATTAGAAAGCAGGATAAAATGAAGTGGATGACCCCCCCCCCCATAATGAATGCATTTTAACAGCCTAAAAAACAAATACACATCAGTATTTCTGAAGAAATATATTTATATGGTAATCAGAAGTCAAAAAGCAAATAAATCATTTGTAAGATTTTAATTGATAGACATAAAAAAACAATATATTGAAATAATAAAAGACTAAGAAAGTAAGAAATGTTTTATTGAAAAAAAATCATTTGTTTAAAGTAGAAAAGTCTCATAGCATAGTAAGGACACTCCCATAAAATGGGTGGGATTTACCTGGGTCACTAAGAATTTTAAAACAAATTTAGATTTAATCATCTAGTTGTTGATTGTAAAATAGACATAATAACTATTATTGTCTTCAGAATAAAAATCTCAGTTTTATCAGATGATTATTGATAAAATGTACCATAAAACAAAAATATGATTTTAAGAAATAATTAAATACATAGGTATTCAAAAACAATAGTTTATTTAAACATGAGAAGTCAATAAACATTACATGATCACCATTTCTTATGCTTGCTTATAACTGTTATTAAAACAGACAAAACTCTCCATACAGTATTGCCATTCAAGCCAGAAACTAGTCTGGGAATATTGGATGAGTAGGCACTAGATGGGGATTTTATGCACAAGCATTTTGGCATCTATTGATTATTCTGGCTTGCACCAGGTGGCAATACTGTAAGGAGAGTTTTGCCTGTTTTAAACACCAGAAGCTTTTAGGTATAAAACATTTTCAAAACAATCACCATATTTCATGTGTTTTTCAAAATTAAATTTTCTGTATATAGTATGTAAGTTTTAGTCAGATTATTAATTGTTGTTCAATATATATAAAAAACGAAACAAATATAAAAAAAATCATTATTTAGTTTACTTAAACTTATCTATAACCAACGATCTATTCTTTTAAATATATATTATTAATATATGTGTTTTTGATATTTTTAATTTATGTATTTTGCTTTTGTTTTACTTTTAACCCTTAGATGAATTAAATCTTAACCAAAGGTTAAATAAAATACTTGAAACATATTGATTTTTTTTTAAAATGGAAGTTAGTGTAGTAAAAAATAAATTTTTTAAAAATTAAAAGGATGTATTGGAGTTTTGTATATTATTAATTACAAAATATTTCAAAAAAGTATTCATGCAGAATGCATCAAACATGTATATATACTCTCCAGCTACCAACATAAGACAGATAAAAAACAGAAAATGAATATTCTTATAAGCAATAATGCATACAGCTTTTATTGTAATACTAAGTAAATAAAAGAAATGCAAAAAAAAAAAAAAAAAACCAACAAATAAATAAACAAACAAAAAGATAAAGTAAGAATTAAAAAACTTCAGTTCATTTCTAAATAATTGCAAAAATTATATATAATATTTTGATCTACAATACTATAATGAAATTGATGTTTTTTTTATCATATTATTCAAATATCAATATATTATTATGCTACATAAACACAACAAAAATGGTTAAAAAAAATCTAAAGAGTATGTCCTGTTCTAAATATAAATAATTGGATTTGGTTTTCTTTCTTCTGTTTTAGACTAAAAATAAAGTTTTTATTGAAATACTAATTCTCCTTTACAATCTTTAAATCAACTCACAAATTATAGCACTTTTAATTATTCATCTAGATGACCTGAAAATACTTGAATGGTATAGTGACTTATGTTTTTAAAATTGAGGACAGCAATTCATTTATATCAACATATCTAAAATCATTAGAATAAAAAATAATCCAAGATTAGGTATGTTGGTTGTTAGAACTATGAAAAGTCAAAAAGGTATATACAATATAAATATCATAGTGCACAATGAGGTAGATAGGAGGAGAGATGGTATATCAAGTTAGGAAAGTGATAATAAACATAGAGGAAATTATAGATTAAGAATAAGAAATGAGAGCTATGAAAGGTCATTGATAAGTTTTGTAGAGAAATAGTATGTTAATAATAAATATATAGTTTAAAAATTACAAGAGAATTGATACACAGAACATTCAAATGATATGAATTTTTGAATTAGTTTATATGTTTTTATTCAAAATAGACTTAAAAAAATTATTGAGAATGCTTGGCGGTAAGATTGCAATTTTATTTTGATAGGATTAAAAATATTTTAAAAAAAAAATTGAAAAAGAAAGAAAAATAATTAAAAAATTAAAATGGAATATTAGAAAAAAACAAACAAATAATATCAGACTAATTAGATAAATAAAAAAAAGCTAATTCATAAATTTAATTAAAAGATGATGCTTATTTAAAAAACATTGCAATAAAAATAGTAGATTACAAGGAAATAAAATGTTATAAAACTTTGTATATTCAAGAAAATTTAAATGAACGTGTAAACATGGTTAAAGGTACAGCACAATTAGGAAGAGATGGGCATTATTAGATCATTGGAAACTTTAGTTATAATTTTAAAATAAAGATTTTAAAATAAGATTATTATTAGATAAAAAAAAGTTAATTCATACATTTAATTAAAAGATGATTTTTATTAAAAAAAAAAACATTGCAATAAAAATAGTAGATTACAAAAAAAGCAAATGTTATGAAACTTTGTATATTTAAGAAAATTTAAACAAATGTGTAAACATAGTTAAAGGTCCAGCACAATTAGGGGGGAAATGGGCATTGTTAGATTATTGGAAACTTTAGTTGTAATTGTAAAATAAAGATTATTATTACTATTGTTACTACTACTACTACTACTACTAATACTATTATGTTTCAAAGGGTAAACTTTATTCAGACTCAAAAAAGATTACATAAGTTACATTTGAAAACATGAGGTCTAAGATACAAATTGATTCATGATATTACATATGTAATAAAAGTTTACAAGCTTGATTGTGATAAGAAAAAAAACATGATTTACATTAATTAAATGAAAAATAATTATTACATAACAAGATATCTATGTCAAATTAGAGTTTTGTGGAAGTTTTACATGTGATATTAAGAAAAATATGTGAAAACACATGATAGTATGCTTGAAACATGTTGGAGAAGGGATTGAAGTTGGTATTAGATTGATATATGACCCCAATGGTGATAGTTTTTATAGTTAAAACTTATTGTTCATTTGTTACTTAAGTTTCATGTGAAAAAAAATGAAAAAATACTAGTCGGCATAAATTACATTTTGGGAAAATGGAAAAATACTAGTTCACTGGGAGAATAAAAACAAACATTAGTATGCATGAATTGCATCTTGGAAAAACAGAAAAATATTATTCAGTATGAATTACAACCTGGGAAAATGGAAAAGTATTAGTTCAGCATGATTTTATCTTGGGAAAATGGGAAGAACCATAGCATGAATTGCTTCTTGGGGAAAATGGAAAAACACTGGTCAGCATGAACTGCATTCTGGGAAAATGGAAAAATACCATTTTAGCTTGAATTGCATCCTTTGAATTAAAGTTTATTTGTTTTCAGCTTGATTGATTCAGTTAGATAGCCTTCTGTAGTATTGAACTATTGTAATGAGGGTCAGGAACATAGTTTTCCAGGTAGTTAGTTATATTAGGAAGCAGATAAAATGTCACAAACATACACACACAAACATATTAATCCTTTGTCATTTATTCTAAATCAATTATTTTTTTCATAAAAATTTTAGTATAAAAATTAAAATAATATTATTTTCAATATTATTATCATCATTATTAAATGTTTTTATTTTTTAATCCAAATTAATCTATGGATTCATCAATTGCTTTAGATTATAGACATATATGCATATAAAATGAACTGGTAAACAATGCCATAAATTTGAAAAATCAAACAATTTCACCTCAAGAGATGAGAGTTATATTACAGAAAATAGGATGCTGTTTTTTAAAGTCTAATAAAAAGAATACATGGAAACAATATAAAACTAAAAATGGGCCACCCCATTTCAAATGCATTTATAGAAAACTTTATTTAGGATTCAAAAAAATGTTGACGTTTGAAATATATGGCAATAATTTCAATATAGGTACACACAAAAAATAATAATGCTGAGATTATTACATGATGATCAATTATTTGTTAAATGATACCATTCCCCCTTTAATTTAAAAATCACTGGAATTGTACAACATATTTGTTTTACTACATTACTAAATATACTTTTACAAGATAATTTGAAAAGAGATCATAGTACAGTGATTAGAAAATTCACAAAGAATGTGATGTGATGTACTGTGGCTTCTCCTTAAAGAATTCAAGAATTTCTCAGTAACTATGCCCAGAGAAACCGATTAGCCACTTTATTTTCCATTCCCCACTCTAAGTTTTCCCATATTCTGCTCCATCTTATTTCCACATAATCTTTGTCAACTCTATGGCCTTTATATCTAACCCCCCTCATCTTTTCCCAAACCCAACATAAAAAGCAATAATCCACTTTCTGTATAATCACTTTTTTCATTTTTATTTTTCCATACCTTCATTATATCTACCCTTTCTGTTTTCAAGCATTTACATTCAATTAACAGATGCCTAATATTTTCTATTTCTTCCTTACACAATTTACAGACTAAAGCACCCATACTTTTCCATTTACATGTATATTCTCTTGTTGCTAAAGATCCTGTCTGAGCCTTAAACTACTTTCCTTATTATTATCATATATTAACTCACACCTAATATTCTGTTTATTTCTATATATATTTAAACTCTTTTTACTCTCCATACTAGTTCTCCAACTCTCTAACTCCCTATTCTTTATTAATAAATCTATTCTTTTATTCTATTCCTTACCACTAGAACACTCAACAATCATCTTAACACAAGCATCCCATCTTTTGTACAAATATACTGATATAAATTCCTTATCCAAATCTTTTGCGTACGGTGTTACCTTTCTCATCCATCTTAAAGGCAAAACTCTCCATACAGTAGCACCACTCAGTGCAAGCCAAAATAATCAGTGGCACTACTGTAAGGAGAGTTTTGCCTCTGTGAAAAATAGCTTGTGTAAGCAAAAAGAATGGTGATCATATGATGTTTGATGATTAGAAAATTCACCTAACATGTTGTAGGCCAAATGAAATTATAAAAAATTTTCAGAAAGCTGCAAATTTTTTAAGAAAGTTTATGATTTTTTTCCAAGTTGTAGCCAATAGCCTATTTACCTAACTTCATAATTATTGGTCATTAAATGTGTACATAGCAAATATAAGCAAGGGTATATATATTAAAACTCACAAAATTTAACTGCTAAGGAATTTAAAAAGTAAATTATTTTTCAATTCTCCTTATTGTAAAAAAAAATAATGTTTTTTCTTGGAATGGGCTTTTAAAATATGTTTTATTTTTTGCATAATATTATGATTATTTCCATTTATTAGTTTAATAATTTATACAATAATGATTTAAACTTTAACTTGATTAAATTCCAGTTTATATATATAATATTACCTTAGGAATTTTAAAATTTCATGTTACTATTTATCATTTTCTAATTCTTTTTATTGTTTAAAATTTGTAGAAAATTATATATATATGTTTATTAAAAAAAAAAACAATTTAATGAGGGGAGAGAAAATGTTTTTTTCTTTCTATTCATATGGTTGTACTTAAATGTCAACACTGTTTTACTAAAAATTTTCAGGAGTAGAGAATATCTTCTTTGCATTGAAAACAAACAATATTTATTATTAAGTTTTCCACTATAAATTTCTGCATAAAAAAAAATCTGGCCATTAAAATTTTAGCCACACTTAGATTTAACATGCACACACATATATAATAAAAAATATATGGAATTAATATAAGTGACAATAAAATTTTAAAATTAAGTTTCAGTCACTAAATTTGACCTTTTAAAAGAAACCAGTAAATAAAATAAATAGATTGTATACTAATATTTGACATTTTTTAAGATAAGATTTCTGTAAAATCTAAGATTGTAAAAATATTTACTACCAGCTAAATAATTTAATAATGTAAAAAACTTTATTATTTCATGATATAGTTCTAAATTTGAGATACTAAATTACATTTTGTCAGAAAAAAAAACAGTAGTGGCAAAATACCACTAATTTAATCAAATGGTATCACATGACATTGCATTGTATTGTCTAATCTTGATCTTAAGCAAAAATATTAGCATACACATATATATTTATGAAAATGGGGAAAACAGCAATAACAATTAAAGAAGAATAAACTGATTTTGAGAAAAAACAAATATTTTATAACAATCTAATCTTTCAATAAAATATAAATATAATGTAGCTCAAAATAATTATGATATATTATTGAATTTACTTAATGGTTTATGATTATAAAAGATACACAACTTTCCCCAGATGAATGTAATAAAAATATAAATTATGTGCTGAAGCACAATCAAAGAAAAAGCTATAATTGAATAATGATAATATAAAGGTAGCTAAACACTTTTGAGGGCTTTCTATGTCCTCATATCCATAGCATTAGAATGACCATGGAATATAGGTGTATATGTATATATATATAGTCGAAAGATACTAAAAGTTTATGTAGATTTAGATAGTCCATTTCTTAGAAAGGGGAAAGCAAGATTTATTTTGGTTGATATAATTGTAGTTAGCTATATGCCCATAGCTGCCTTTATATTATCATTATTCAATTATAGTTTTTCCTTTGTTTGCACTTCAGTATATGATTTATGCAACAACAACAATTAGAGACATAATGATACTAGGAATATTGAGAAAGGTGTAAGATAGGATGACTCTATATCTTCAAGACTTTTTACAGCAGTTTTTCAAAATGTATTTTGTGGATTAAAATGAGAAGCTAAAAGAATAAAAGTTAATGGAAATTATTTAAGTCATTTAGATTTTGCACATGATGTAGTTGTTTTTGCAAATAATGCTTCAAAGCTTCAGAAAATGTTTCAAGAGTTATCCAATGAAAATAGGAAACTAGGACTAAATGTAAACATTAGAAAGTCTAAAGTAATATTCAATGAATTTGCTCAAAAGATAAAAATAAAGATTGACAATGATGAGTTAGAAGAAGTTAATGACTACAAATACCTTGGTTAGATGAAAATATAATGGATAAAATTAATCATAGAATTAAACTTGGTTGGAGTGCTTTAGGTAGAAATAATTTAATATTAAAAGAAATATGCTTGTGTTTGAAAAGAACAGTTTTTAATAAATGTATTTTACCAGCTCTTACTTATGGATCTGAGACTTGGACACTTAATAGAAGAGCAATACATTCAATTAAATATGGAGAGATGCATGTTAGGAGTAAGAAGAAGAGATTGAAAACACAATACATGAGTAAAAGAACAAACAGGTGTTACTGACATTATTGAAAGAATTAAAGGACTGAAATGGAGTTTGAGCTGAAAATATTTCTAGAAGAAATGGTAATAGGTGGACAATTGAAATCTTAAACTGGATTTCAAGAGATTGTAAAAACCCAGAAAGAGACCACATATGAGATGGATGGATAAAATAAGGAAATATGTAAGGGTGATGCAGAGAAGAGAGACTAGAGGTCAGAGATGGATTGAACTTGGAGAGACCTTCATCCTATAGTGGATTTATAATGATTGACAATGATAATGATGATTAATGATTTTTGGTATTTATGTTCAAGTAACTTACATTTTAATACCTACACATATAAAATAAAACATAAATATATGTTAGATTACTTCCATCATCTAATATTAATTATTAAATGTCTTTAGAAAAATTTAAACTTTATTTAAAATTTTAAAAATATATTTAACTGTTAATAATGACTCATTGGTTAGTATATAATCTGTTTTGAGTAGTATTATTTTACTCTCTACTTCAGGTGTTACTTATAGTCTGATCAGCAATAGTATTAGCATGGGAATTGAAACAAGGACTTCTATATTTGTGAATATTAAATTTAATAATGCTCTAATCTAAAAATCCATGATTCAATTTCCATGATGGTATTGTCACTGATCAGGACAGCAACACTCAAGGAGAAAATAATAATATTATGTAAAACATTGATTTATATATTAATCTGTGTGCTACTACTAACAGTTGAATATATTTGAAAAGTTTAAATAAAATTTGAGTTCTTCTAAAGACATTTAACAATTAATATTAGATGATGGAAATAGACCATAACTATATTATTATAATTTACTTGATGCAAAAAAGTTTTTAATGATAGGAATAATAGTAAATATATAAGGAGGTATTCAAAAAACTAAATGGAATTTTGTAATAAAAAATTGTGTATTTCATTTTTGGTGTTATAAATTAAATCTCTTTCAAAGTCTGGTTCAAATGAGTTTTCAACTTTTTGAAGTAGTCCTGAAACTCTTGCAAAGTGATGTCTTTTAACACCTTCATCATTTCTGTCATTATTTTCAAATCCATAAAATTTTTAAAACATTTTTAAATTTAGAGCAATAAAAAGATGTCTTATAGAACTAGATCAGATGAATATGGCTGATGGATAGTCTTGTTTTTAATTAAAAATTGTGCCACATTCAAGGCTTTGCATGCTGGTTCATAGCTGTGGTGAAGCTTGCACTCCTCACTTTGCCACAAATTGAAATGTTTTTGTTTAACTGCATTCCTCAAACTTTTTCAGAATTCTGAGTAAACAATACCATTTACACCCAAAAAAATTAGCAGCAACTTAATATAGGATTTTATTTATCATACTTTTTAAGATCATGATAAAATTTGAACTTCTATTAAATCTCTCATAAACTTGTGCTTTCACTAAAGCAACTTTGCTTGTAAGCTGTTCCAAAGTTGCAACAACATGAAATTCTTTTTTTTTTGTTAAGAAAAATAATAGGTGAAACAGTTGTAATGCATTACAACTGTTTCACCTATTATTTTTCTTAACAAAAAAAAAGAAATTCATGTTGTTGCAACTTTTCAGCCATTACAAAAATTGTTGTGGGACACCATTAACAAAAACATTTACTATACTACAACATGATTTCTCTTGATGATGATGGTTAGAAGACTAGTGCAGAGAGTTACTGCAAGAGACATTTAGCAGCAGAGCATGTATTACAATGTGCTTGTCTTTCAGAGAAGGATTTCCATTATTTTTGGATATCCCTTTGTATATATGTGTATATTTATGTATAAAGATAAAAAAGCAATATATGAGGCATTAAAATAAATTAAATTTATAATTAAACATAATTAAAATTAAATTTTAAATCATATTTAAAATAATTAATATAAAAGCTACACTTAAAATAAATAAATATATATATATATATATATATATATATATATATGTATATATATATATATATATATATATATATATATATATATATATATAATACAATGCATATGTGATTATATCCATATACAAAATACATTGAAGATGTTTTCTATATGCTCCTAATAAACTTAGTCAGTTAATGTTTAATGCTTTAAATAAAATCCCTGAAATTAAATGGGTGAAGAAAGATAAAAATATGAATAAATCTACTGAATTGTTAGATTTAAAATTAACAAGACAATACCACCAATTTGCAAGTTTAAAAACTTTTCAATTTAAAAATGTAAAACTGGGAAAATACAATTCTAATAGAAAAAAATATAAAACATTATACAATGGATTTGATTAGAATGAGATATTCTAAAATTATATTTGATAAGCAAGTAAAAAATTAAAATATGAACTTCAAAATGGTTGAATGGTTATTACAAAACCATTGATTGATATATCCTATATTTCTAATTTTCAAATAAAAATAATTTTGCTTATGAATATAAGTAAATTAGTTAGAAACTCTAAATTTAAAAACAATGATAAACACAATTGCTTTAGGCTTTCAATTTCTAAATTATCATGCTAGGTATTGTGGAAGATACTAGAAAATTAAACATTGTGCTAGTATAGCACATTCTCTTATATAATTGAGATATAAGTAATAGTGCATACATCTGTTTATTTGATTAAATGTTTTTATTTAAATTGCAATTCCTGTTTGTTGATTTGTAAAAACTTTTATTTAAGTTAAAATAAAAATTTTAAATTGAGGTTTAATATATTAGAATTTGTTGAAATTTGATACACTTGATATTAATCACTGGCAATTCAATATAATACTAAAATATTTTAGGGAACTTACTTAGTTTCTTAAATTCAGAGCAGTGGGCAGATGAAATATGAAATATTTTGATATAAAATTTAAAATATGTTGTTATCTGTGAGAAAGTGGTATAAATATATTTGGTTAGATGTTTTGTTTTAATTAAATGCTTTTGTTGAAGTTAGAATAAAAATTTAAAGTTGAGGATTAATATCTTAATATTCAAAATTAATTCAAATTTGGTAGATAGCTTAGTTAGTTTTTTAAATAAAAAATAGTGGGTGGGTAAACAAAATTGTATTAATATATATTTTATTTTCAACCTTAAAAATATTTTAGCATCCTTTAAAATTGAAATAAAAACAAATCTTTGAATACAATCTAAAAATAATAGATATAAAATATTATTTATAATGAATGCTTTTTTTTTTTACTATGGAAATTAAAAACCAAAAAAGTATTTATTTCTTCAATCATAATAGTTAGTGTTTTTATATTTAATTTGAAATAAAAAAAATGGGGAGGGGGGAAGAAATTAGTTATGTTAATCCCTACTTTTTATAACAAGAGATTGACTTGATTAATTTCTGGATATTCCCCATGCCTTTATTTTTAATTAAATCTAAACATCCCATATGTGATTGAAGAAATAATTATTTTCTTGATTTTTAATTTTCATAGTAAATATAAGCATTCATTGTAAATATATTTATATCTATCATTTGAGTATAAGGTCAGTTATTTGTTTAAACATGTTGATGCCAAAATTACTTGTTTAGGAAAAAAAATAAAAGTAAAAGAGAAATATTCAAATGAGTTTATTGTTCAAGAAATCATAAAAAATTTGAGTACCAGAAGTTACAAGCTCCAGAATCTATCCTTGGACCTCACATTCTAGAATTTGAAACTCTATCACTGTATTAAATTACACAGGACATAAATATAAACTTAATAGGTAAATAATGCAAAACACATCATTAATAAAATGCCAATATATTCTCCTTAATAAAAATTGATATTTTATTAATGTTTGCTCTTATAAATTAGCTTTGATAAAGATGTCATGTATCAAAATCCTGAGTAATAGTACTTTTTAAAGTTTATTATTGATCTCTTGATAAAATATAATTTTACATTTTACTACAATTTAAATATTTTGTAAGTAATATTATAATAATGCTGGTGCTTATATATACTGTATATTGGAAACTTTTATAAGATTATTGAACAGTCAAAATTATTATCTGAATTAGAAAATTTAATAAAGACATTGAATTGTTTTCAGTGTTACTGCTACTTATATTAAACTTGCTATATTATGATTTGATAAGTCTATTATTATCAAGCATGAATACAAAAAGCTTTTTATAGCTAATTTCTCATTTAATGTGCTGTTTATATATGTTTATTATATATAGTAGAATGAATGCCAGTTTTATTATTTTATTTATAATTGTTTGAACTCACATATTATATATAAAAGGGCAGGCAGGATATCAGGTACTCCTTAGCTTGCTAATGAAAAAAAGTTTTTTTGTTCAATTCCAGCAGCAAAAAAATATTTCAGTGTAGGCATTTAAATTATGAAGTTCATTGCTGCAATATAGATATATCTCAAGAATAATCTTTAATGAGCCAAAAAAGATAAATTTAAATTAATAGTTGTGAAGCATAGCATTATTATTTATTAATTGAGATTTTTAATAAATGACAAGGGGAAAAAATCACTAAATAGCACAAATTAATCAACTAAAAAAAAGACAAATTCAAATTCATAGGGTAACAGCAACCCTTATTTATGAAATGAGACTATAGTAGGCTGATTGTATTTTTATATTGGACTATTTCCATCATCTAATATATGTATTAAATGTCTTTAAAAAAAATTAACTTTATTTAAATATTCCAAATACATTCAACTGTTAGTAATAGCACATCAAACAGGTTTGTATATGCACAACAGTTTGAGAGGTATTATTTCACCCTCTTCTTCAGATGTTTCTGGCCCAACAAGTGACAGTACTAGCGTGGGTTTCAAATCTGGGTCCTTAGATTCTTGATTATTGAATTTTAAGGTAAAATTTCAGATACTTATCTATGAGGTTATTTCTGATTTCTCCACTGTTTCCTAAGAGCAAAGTTGATTAGTGTTTTTCATACATTATGTATAGACACTCTAGGCTGGCTTATGAAATTTTTTGCCATTGTCATGTGAGCAGTTTTTTTTTAATTTTCTTCTTTGTACCTTTTCTTCTCTATCCAATATTTTTATATTTTCTCAATTGAACATATATCCATTAGTGCATACATTGTCTGCTATCTTAGACATATCTATTTTCTCTCTTCTAATCATCAGTTTATGTTCTTGCAAGCAGTTTTCAGTGGAACGATTAGTCTCACCAACATATTTTATAGATGCCATTTTTTCTTTTCAGCATTTCAAGTTTAGGCTTTGTAGATATTAGAATTCCTCATAGTGTGGTATAGCTTTGGAAAGCTGTTCTGATGTTATACTGACTGCAGATTTTCCTTAATTTGTTGGCTATTTTTGCAATGTATGGGTACACTATAGTACCAATAATTTACTTTTTTCTTGATGGTTCTTTTTATTGTCTATTTAATGTTTTTTCAATAACAGCTGATGGATAACCATTTTTCATTGTTTGTTTTATATTGATCTTTTCTTTTTCCAAATTGCTGGTTTCTGAACAAACTTCTTTTTCTCTATTCCATAGTGATATTATAACTCCATGTTTTGTGTTTCAGGTATGATTGGATATAGATTTAGGTTTTCGGTAAACTGTAGTTTTGATTTTGTCATGAGGGAGTTTTGTCACAAGAACATCTAAGAATGCCAATTTTTGTTCTTGTTCTGATTCTATTGTGAATTTAATCAAAGGGGATATGTTGTTGATGTGTTTCTAAAAAGTTTGTAGCAATGCTTCACCATGTGACCATACAACAAATGTATCATTCACATAGAAAATCCAAACTTTAGGTGGATATGGAGTAGTTTTTATGGCTGTGGTTTCAAGTTCTTCCATGTAAATACTGCTAATCAGGAGAGACAGTGGTGAGCCCATAGTGTTATATTGAAAGTAGGTTGTTTTTATACAGTGTTAATAGTTCAATTATATTATCAATAGGAAGAGCTGTTCTGGTTTGTACAATTGCTATCACAGTTTAATCTTTTCCTTACAATAGACAATGCTTTTACACATGGTACATTCATAAATAAACATTCCACATTAATGGTTTCCAGCAAGTCAGTTCTTTCAATTTTCATGTTCTTGATTAATTCTATAAAGTGCCTAGAATCCCTATAAAAATAGACAACAAAAAGAACCATCAAGAGAAAAGACAATTATTGGTATTGTAGTGTACCCATACATTCCAAAAATAGCAGATAACTTAAGGAAAATCTGCAATCAGTATAACAACAGAGAAGCTTTCCAGGGCCATACCACACTATGAGGAATTCTAACATCTACAAAGCCTAAACTTGAAATGCTGAAAAGAAAAAACTGCATCTATGAAATATCACGTAAATGTGAAAAAAACATATATTAGTAAGACTCATAATCCCATTGAAAAGTGCTTGCAAGAAGGATAAACTGATGATTGGAAGAGAGAAAACAGATGTGTCTATGATAGCAGACCATATATGTACCAATGAACATATGTTCAATTGGGAAAACACAAAAATATTGAATAAGAGAAGAAAAGGTACAAAGAAGGAAATTTAGAAAAGCTGCTCACATGACAAAGGCAAAGAATCCCATAAGCCAACCTAGTGTGACTATACATAATGTATGAAAACCACTAATTAACTTTGCTCTTAGGAAAAAGTGGAGAAATCAGGAGGAACCTCATAGATAAATATATGAAATTTCTACTGACTGTTGTTTTTGGAAGGATGGTTCAGTTGATTATATCCATTGTCTTAAAATTCAATAATCAAGAATCTAAGGATCCAGGTTTGAATCCCATGCTAGTACTGTCACTGGTCAAGTCTGCAACACCTGAAAATAAGGGGAGAATAATACCTTTTGAAACATTATGCATCTACTGACCTGTTTGATGTGCTATTACCAACAGTTGAAGGTATTTGGAATATTTAAATAAAGTTAAAATTTTCTAAAAACATTCAATACGCATAAAATAGTCCAATATAAAAATACAACTATAACACCATCGTCACAAACCTTCAGAAAAACACTATAATAGGCAGAATTTACTTTATCATAATTTTATTACAAGCAAAAAACGCAACACAAACTTTCAAAATTAAACACTGATGACAAATGTAAAATTAAAAATGTAACCAGTGCAAATGAATTAAATTATTAATAACAAATTCATTATATAGCTTCAAAAAAATAAGCTTTCAAATTTTATTGATAAAAAAATGGATGGCACATATATAAATGAGAATGTGCCTAGCATGATTGATATTTAAAAAAATCTATTGCTTATTATATTAGGCATTATTTATTAAATCTAGCAATATATGTTGTTCTATTAATATCACATCTAATTTATTTTATCTATTTAGTTTATAAATTAGCATTAGATTTTACTGCCTACTCAATTTCGTGCACTCACTAAAAATGTCAATATCATTTAATGTAAACCGATTAGAAAATTATACTTAATAAATTTTATTGCAGCATTACTTTAAAAAAAAAAAGTTTTAAAATTTAGTTCTTATTTTTATATATATTCAGGATTTATACTATAATAAGATACATAAAAAATAACACACACACACACACACAAAGTTAAAAGGGAACATTAATTAAAATTTAATTTGACTTCTAATTTATTTATTTTGGTTTATTTAATATACATAATGTATTTATACCGTATCAATAAAAAGTGAACAATGATTTAATTAAGAAAATAATAACTATGATTTAGTAATTTATACATTGTGATACAGACACAAAAATACCTCTAGTAGTGAAGCCTTTGAAACAAATTTTTTATATTTTGAAACTGACATAAAATGCACTATTATCCAATAATGAATATCTCTGCAATATAATTTTTACTGTATCACTCTCACGCAAGAGAGAGAGAGACTGCTTTCTATTTACTTCTAATATCTTGTGGAGGCGTTTAATGGTAAACACAGGACCAAATATATGTGAAAAAAATCTATGATCCCCAGGATGCACATTTTATGCTGAACCAGCACTCATCAGTTGGTCCAGACTATAATCTCTTACACTTAGTGGTTTGTGTCAAAGTTGTGAGGGCAGCACTTTTGACATTTTAAAATTAAACTGTAGTAATTTGCTATATATATACTGAATAGTGATAAAGATACATATAAGAGATTGTGGTCTGGGCCACTGGATAAGTGCTGACTCAGCAAAAAATGTACATTTTTGAGGATCATCGATCTTTTTTATATTTTTGGTCATATGTTTATGATTACATCCCTTTGCAAGGTGTTAAAAATGGATAAAAATCAGTCCCTACTTTGCATGAGAATAATGTAGTGAAAATTACACTACAGAAATATTATTCATTATTGCACCATGGTACTATTTTAAAGTTCAAAATTCATTTAAGGAAATCGTTATCAGCAAAGTACAAGTGCTCAATTATTTTATAAGCTATTATTTGCAACAATATGCACAATCAGTTTAGGCAACACACTGGAGTTTAATAGTGATTACTTTTTTAAAAAAGTATATGTATAATGACATAAACTCCAGTCAATTTAAGATTGAAAATTAACAAATAAAACAACATATTAATCATCATCATTATCATATTATTTGCATCAAAACAAAACATTGCACCAGTTCTTTAGCTTGTATTTAATGCTGGTCCTACTAACCTTTTTCCACTGATCAAAATTATTATTTGTATATATTAAAAATCACTAAATATATAATTGCTAACCATGTTTCAGATCTATATAATCTATAAACATAGACTAAAATTTTTGAATAATTAGTGGACTAGTATAATGAAAATCAGAATAGCTTTTAGATAGATATATGCATTTTGATGCTCTTCATTAACAATACCATTCAACACAAATTAATCTGATATCTGATTGACATGAATATCTATTATCAGTGGATTAGTATAGTTATTTCTAGATTGTGGAGTGGATTATTTCTATTAATGCATTTCGTTATTATTATTTATAATGATTTGGTTGGCTCAGGTTTTGACATTATCAAAAGCCCTCTCCTACAATCTTATATAATAATGGTTCTATTTTCAGTGACTATCATTACTAAAATACAATTAAAGAGAATTATATTTTCACATTATATTTGCACCACAGAACTTTATAAATTTACTACTATTAATTATTAATGTCAATAATATTTACATTTTTTTAGTTTATTTCAAATTATTTTCCCATATTATAAGAACATTAAAATAACCATGTATAAAGTAACTGTTAACATAAAATTATTTACTTATCTCCAGTAAACATTTTTTTTTTCATAAAAAAATTAAATGATAATGATCTCAGAACTTTAAAGCACTATTTTTTTTTTTTTTAAAAAAAAAACAAAACCTACATAATGGCGATAGAAGTAATTATTAAAGTTATTGATTGTCTGGTGGTTTAGGTAATGATGGTATTTTATTTGTAGTTATGTGTTAAACTATTTCTATCATCTAGTTGAAATATTAAATGTTTTTTTAAAAAATTCAAACTTTATTTATATTTTTCTAAATACATTTACCTGTCAGTAATATTTTACATATTAGTATTGAAAATAATGTTTCAAGTTGCATTATTCACATTTTTTCTCCAGGTGACCTTTAAATTCATGAATACTGAACATAAAATAAATAAAAACAAATAGGTTTTTCTGACAAAGGCAACATTAGAAATTTTGAATACTTAACTTCTTCATTTTTTATCAAGTATTAAATCTTATTGCATTGACACCATATAATATTAATACCATCTATATTCTTTATTTTTTTTTTTACAATCCACTAATGACAGTTTTTATTGCCCCAGCAATCTTCTTCAGAACTTATAATATTTGCTCCATAAAATTTCAGTGACTTCTTTTTTAGCATCTGCATGTTTGTATTCTTTCACTCACATAACATTTCTTTATTTTTATTTGGAAAACCAATTTAAAAAAAACATATCATTACATAAATCTTTTGATGACTAATGTGAAACTGACAGAGAAAATATTTTCTCTATCAATTTTGCATTAGTCATCAAAAGATTTATATAAAGATATGATTTTTGGATTGATTTTCCAAAATAACTTTTCTCTGTCAATTTCACATTAGTCATGAAAAGATTTATGCAAAGATATAGTTTTTGGATTGGTTTTCCAACTAAAAATAAAGAAATATTATGTGATTAAAAGGATACAAACATTGGCAGATGCTAAAAAAAAGTCACTGAAAAAGACTGCTAGAGCAATCGAAAATCTCAATAGTGGATTGTAAAAAAAAAAACATTGTAAAAAGGAATAAAGAATATAGATATATTAATATTCTTCATTTTTTCCTTTTAATATTAAGATTAATGAGTGATTTCTAAATATTATAGATTGTCACACTAGGATGATTATGTCTCATTTCTCTTTACAATGTGAAAAGATTTTTTAAATTTTATTCTTTTTCCTTTTTTTTTCTTGTAAGTTTTTCGAAATATTCTGGATATTATCATAAAGATTATAGACACACATTAACAACATATCACGTTCAGCTAAATTAGAATAAGAATTGGCAATTTTAATATTCCTATGCCAATACCACCACATGCAACATCAAAACTTATTTCAGTCCCCCCCCCCCCCACAAAAATATTTAGCATAAGCAAGCATCTAATCATAATAAAAATACAAAATTGAAATTATACATAAAACTATGAAAAATAGCAAATACATGATTGTTCAGAAGCTAGTGACTTTAAAATATAATGACAAACTAATGCTATTGTTTATTAGTTTTTAATAATAAGTTTAAAACTACTGTTTTTCTTAACAGTTAATATATTTTTTTAATATTCCATTAAAAAATAAGTTTACTTTAACATAAAAGATTTTGAAAAATATGTACTCTTGTTTAAATAAAATAACATATTCTTTTATGGTATTTTAGTTTTCACTACAAAATTTTTTTATAACATAGTAAGACTTTGAAGTATATCTATTTGTATTACATGAAGTATATTGTAGTATAATAATAGATCTTTAGTATTTAAAATCAAAATATTAAATACAGACATAAAATAAGCAACATTTTAAAGTCTTCTTATAGCCAAATCTACTATGACAAAATCTGATAAATATTAAAATGTGGAGATGGTAATATATTAAGATCTAATATAATACTTGTAGCAGAAACTTTCCATATCAGCTGAAAAAAAGTAAACTTAGATAAAAGCTTGCAAAATAAATTTTACAGAATTTGCATAACTTTCAAGATAATTTCCAAGGCAATATATTATTTAGAGTATGAGAAGACTGAAGTATAACATTTAATATCTTCTGTGACTACCATAATATACATGAAGTAATGAATCATGCAAAATTTTGTGGACATCATTATTGTCCATCAAAGATTCTCAGCCATAACTTGTGACTATTACCAAGCACTGAAATTGAATTTATAAATTTTTCCGCTAAGAATGCAACCTGATTACTGGTTTTCCAAATATATCAGAATACAGTCTGTGATTTGCTGCATAGATCAATCTACAGGTTGGTATTGAGTCAATTATTTATTTTTTTGCAATTTATAATCTATGATCAGTTTATTGCTAATATAATGTGTTTTACTGCATGTATTTGTATAATGTATTACATTTTCCAGTAATTATTGTTATTATATATAATTTTTATTTATACATGAGTGATCTTGTTTTCAAGTAAAATAATTATATATTATCTTTTAACATTAGTGACATAATCTTCTAAACATTTTTTTTTTTTGAAAGTGCTATATATATAAAATAATTGGTTAGTTGCTCAAAAAGTCATGTGAAATTTAATGACTAGAAGTGTCAAATAAAATTTTGATATAAAAACATTAGCTTTACTACTGACAACTATACAGATACTATAATAACATAGACTAATTGATTACTGGCTGCTAGCTTTGGTGTTTTACATAACATAACTTTCTGATTCACAACTTCTAAATACATTACATTGTCTAATTTTATACAGAAGGTTTTAGTTAGCTTTTAAAATAATCTATCTATCTATTTATCTATCTATCTAAATATATATATTAAATAATCATAACTTTTTTAAATATCTGTAATTACAAAGCAGAAGCAACTACCTCCCACCTAATTAAGTAAAGTCAAAAACTATGAAAAAATAGAATGATTTAAAACCCAAATCAAACTTTGAACTAAGCTTATATAACAACAGAGACTAAAGATAGAAAGGTAGCATTCCATTTTTTGTGGCTTTTAACATTACATAACTTAGTGGGAGATACTTATGCTATTCAATTATACATATATGAATTACTGTAAAAAACTTCTTCCTTTAAGGACCAGATATAGTTACGTCTACTTGAATGTAAATGGATCACAAAGTTTAAATGCTGGTGTTTCTTTGATTAATTCTCTTAAGAATTGTTTTTAATGAATCGGTCATACAAAAATTGCAATTAAATCTAAAATATTTATTTTAAAAAATATAAGAGATTTTATAACTTAGCAATTAATGTTTAAATTAGATCCTTAAATTATTTTTAGTATGGAAAATTTATTTTAAAATAGTTTGGATTTCTTTACTATGTACATATTTATTTTGATCACTTGAATTAATGTTTTTATATTAAAAAATTGAATATCAATTATTATATAAATATCACTGTATTGTGGTGGACTTATTAGTGTATTTCCTTTCCATGCTAATAATTAGAAGTTCAAATCAGTGTGAAGTTTGATTTTTTTTTTTCAGTAATTGAGAATTTGGATTTTTTTTCAATAACTAAACACGGCGAGATAATATTGACTTAAAAATAAATACTTAGTTATTCTTATGTAAAGAGTAAAAATAGTCTAGGTTGGTGACTATTTATAAAAAAATAAAACTGTAATATAATGCAACCTTTAATACTTTTTAACAAAAGTGTTATTATAGAAGAAATAAATGTTTTTTTAAGTATTTTATTTTTTTAATTTTTACTAATATGTTATGATAAATTGCTTTTAATTTGAAATTTTGTTATATTATTTTATTATAATGAATTTTTTTACTTATGCAATAACAAATTTGTATTCACTATATTTTTTTACTCCACTTTTTTTAGAGATATGTAAAATCGATTACACTTATGAGAAACTCGATTTTATTAAATATAGTATTTACAATGTGACATTTTATATTTGTTCTTCTAAAACATCAGATTGTTTTTTAGTAGGTAAAATGATTTTGTTAATTTTAATTAACTTTCTTTAATCTTAACTTCAAACAAAATTATTTTATTCGTTGTTACAAGTTAATGGAAACTTTTAATTATTCAAAAGCTTTTAACATTTTTTTCATGTCATCTTCAACTTGATATCCTGAATAGATATATATTTTAATTATTATTATAACTTTAAATATATACTGAATTATATTTTCCAAGTTTTAATTTTATCAACTTTTGCTTTGAAATTGTTTTGAATACAGAGTAATTTTTTAAAAGTGTATATTTATTTTCATTTACTTGTAGATTTAATTACTTTTTTCCCTTCATTATTATTTTACATACTTGAGTAAAATATTATTCTCTTTTAAAAAATATATATAATATTTGATAAAACTTTAAAAAAAGTTTATCTTAGCAATTATTAGTTGACACACAGCATTATGTGTTTCATATGCATAGTTATTGTGAATTTAAATAAATAATTCTGTTAATACATTATGTGTAATTAAATTTTTTGATTGTATTTACCAAACAATGAATAAAATGAGAGGAAAATGCTAAAAGATAATAAATTATATATTAGCAAGGAAATAAAATAATATAGTAGAGTAATTACTGCTTAAATAAGAAAGTAATCATGTTACAAATTATGGTTCAGCTTGTTGATAATCAAGAGAATTTATCAATTTATAATATTAAAATAAGACTAGGCTGACTAATGAAAATAAATAGGATGCATACTCATTTCAGTTATCTATGAACATAATGTAGCTATTTTATATTAACAGCCAAAATTCTTTCTACATCATTTTACAACCATCTATGCAAACATGCATAATCAATCAATAAACACCAGATAATAATACTAACCAGATTCCCAGATTAATTTTAATGTAAAGATTTGAAAGTTTTAATACCCTAAAATTTTGAACCTAAACTAATTGCTTGTCTAATTACAAAAACTATATACACCTTGGTCTCGTTTTACGCAATAGATAGGTTCCTCAGAAAACACGCGCAAACGAAATCGCGCAAAAATAGACGTAACTTACATTGAAAAAGGAAGGATGCGGTCTGTGATTTTTCAAAATTCGCATAAAAGCAAAGCACCAATGTAAAATTACTTTAAAATTCGCGCAAAAAAAATATAAGGAAATAAAATATGACTAATAAAAAATTTCAAATTTAAAAAAAATTGATACAAGACAAACTTTTTTAAACTATAATATTTAATTTGATTCAAAATAATATATTTTTATGCATAATTTACAGTACAGTAATTTACATTTTTATACGTTTTAATTATTATAGCTATTTGCTGAAAAACACGTTAGTTTGCAAACAACTAGCACCAACTTCACACTCATGTTGTAACAGTGGTTTTCTGGTGACAACGTAATTAGTAATTAATCTTTGAGACAATGATTTTATTAATTGTTTATGAAACTCACAACAAAAAATTAAATTCTTATTTTTGTCTTTAATTTTCAATTCAGTTTAAAAATCAAATTTCACATTAATTTCAAGTCGCAGTAAGTAATTTTTAAATTGTTAATTACAATTAAAAATCAGATTTTAATTTTTAATTGGGCCCATTGCTATTGCTGACCTTTTAAAAATAAACTTGTGGACACTAAATGATTAATAATTGATTACATTCTTTTTTAAAAACCAAAAACAGAATGTGATTTAAAATGCAAAATTAACATGCACAATGTTTGAACAAATTTACATTATAATCTTGTAAAATTTAATGTGTGTATACATAAAATGTGGAAATTATGATTTTAATTTCATTATTGCATAAAATCTTACCATTATAAAGCACTGAAAATATTGAAATTACTAAGATGAAAGTCGAATTCCAATAATGTGCTATTACTTTCAATATAACGTAAGTGTGCGAAATTTATTATTTAAAGTAATAGCGCATTATCGGAGTTCATACACGTGGGTCTCTTTTACGCGGACTTATTTAACACACTTCCGGTGAAACGCGAATCACGTAACTTCAAAATCGTGTTAAATAAGTCCACGTAAAAAGAGACCCAGGTGTATTTTAATAATTTCAACTGCATACTAACTATAGCCAATTTCCAACAAAATATTACATGATTCTATCTTGAATTTAACATTTCTATAGATAGCAAAGTCATGATTTGTTTTGATATAGCCCCAATGATTTAATAAATGAATCATACATTTAATATGCATGAATAAATCATTTATTAAGATAATAGTTAAACTATATAAATTAAGCTGATTTGACATCCCTCCCCCAATATTGTTTGAGAGTGGAATAGTATATTAAAAAAAGATGATTGGTATAGTGGAAAATGATTTTTAAATATTATTATAGTTTGGTTTTAAATATAAGATTTTAAAGTGTAATTATGAAGAACAATATATAGCAGTTTATGATTTAGTTTGTGAAGCTATTTTTAAAGCCAAGTTTCCTCCCTCTTTTTTTAATTGTCAGATTAAGAATGTATATTGGTAATTTAAACAAAGATTAATGATTCTTATAAATGAGTTCTATAATATAACTGTAAAATTTAATTATTTGCTCTATCAATTTTAAAATATGATCCTCCCCCTACATTACAGGCTTTTTCATACCTGAACTCATATATGTAATATATAGGGGTTTTAACTCAACATGGGTAGAATGAGAAGGTTGACACTAAGGTTAGCTTTGAGCATTCCATCATCAGATTTTCAATGAAATGGATGGCAGAAGAGTTGTAAGATGGAGTGGTTTGAAGCTGCTTATTAAAGTATGAAGATTGGCCATCTTAATATAAGTTGAGCTTTGATTGTATCTATGTGTGGAGATTATAATCTGGACAAACTGACGAGTGCTGGTTTAGCATGAAATACGTATATTGGTGATTATTTATCTTGTTGATATCTGTGTTATAAAGTGTATCAGCAGTATAAGATAGCATGGATGGTTGAGGGTCATGTGAAAGTCTGAGTTCAAACCCCCTATATATTACACATATGAGTGCAGGTATAAAAAAGCATGTACTATAGAAAAAAAGGCATATTTCAAAATAAAGTCCTTTAAGGTCTGCCCATCCCTTGTATATGTATATAAATGGATTATGTCCTGTACATGAGGTGTCAGAGTGACTTGTGGTCGACATAGATATGATAAGAAGGTTAGCACTAAGGTGGGATTTGAACATTTCATCAGATTTTCAATGAAATGGATGGCTGAAGAGTTGTGGGGTAGAGTGGTTTGAAGCTTGTCCATTAAAGTATGAAGATTGGCTATCTTAATATAAGCTGAGATTTGATTGTATATATGTATAAATATAATAATCTGCACCAACTGATGAGTTGGTTTATCATGAAATATGGAAATTGGTGATTTTTTTTGACATGTGTGTGATCAAATGTATCAGCAGTATGAGATAGCATGGATGGTTGAGGGTCATGTGATATCTATCAATTTTAATAAATTTCTTATTATTAATAAATCATTAAATAAATTATAATTACAATGTTATTTTATTTCTATTATAGAACACTATATACTATTCTATGTGCTATGATAAGTAAACATTAAAAGATGTTTAACATTTGATGAAGACACAAAACCGTATGCTAAAAAAGGCTTTTTATGTGTAATTATTAATATGTACATATATATGTATATAAACTCCAGCATAATGCACTTCATTAATTTTCATTTTTGATAATAATATTTATTTTTATATAAAACACAGATAGTTAGATGAAATTAAAATTGGAAGGCTGCAAACTCTTCATGCTTATTATAATATTTATCTAACAGCCAATCAGATGTTATAATGGCTGTCTGAATAATAATCAAACTGTAAACACAAGACAGAGAATTTTACAAGAAAAGGGTGGAAAGAACAATCCACCCTTTTTCTTTACTTGTTTTTCTATATATCTAAGCCAGTCTGAAGTATTTAGGTTTGAAAACATGAAGGTTTAAATATCTTCACATTTAACTCATTGAGTCTAAATTACAAACATACAGCATAAAATCCTATGATTTACTATGCAGTAGTTTTTAGATATTATAACTTGCAGACAACCATCATAACATCTGATTGGCTGTTAGACAAGTATTTTTGATAATGTGTTTTTAATATTTGATTAATGTTTGAATTATTTATTATTCATATTGTTTAAAGTCTATGCAACTTTATGACTGGGTGCATGTATTTATAATGGTCAAGATTGTATAATCAGTCAACAAGACTGAAAGACAAAGCAGGGATTCTCAAATACTAGACATAGGGTTACCCCTATGCTCCTAGTTTAAACTCCTACATAGGCTTCCTAGTCTCAACCACCTAATTAACATCTTCACAGTTACACAGCTTCCCTTATTACTACAGCATGACCTAGGTCAGGGTACAAATAAAAACCCTCTCTCAGGGTTCTTCTCACAACTCAGGTTTGGTGCACCTTGCACATGGTTATTCAGGTGTAATTACATTACTAATTACAGACCCATCTAGATATTCTATTTAACTACACCCATGTGGATTATACGGAGCCTATTTTCAGAGTGCCCTTCTAGGGGCCAGGTTGAAAGCTAGGGATGCCTTAGTTAACATTATACCATGGTTCCAAAATATAAACATACTCAGAATTAATCATGATAAACAACAGTTTATTATAGGATAATTTATTAAATATTTCACTGGCCTTTATATTATTACAGGTGGAAGTAATGGAAAATTACATATCGGTGTGTGTACCTAATTTAGTCAATGATTAATCTTAATAACTATCAATTGTAAACTGCTTGATAATAGAGGCTACTGTGGATGGGTTTGATCCTCCAGTTATCCAGGTATATTTACATGCAGGTGAAAGTGAAAAAAAGTGAATTTATTTAAGAAAGTGAAAAAAAGTGAATTTATTTAAAATGGTGCAGTTTTACTCTCTGTATCATCACTGTTCATGGTCATATTAAGCAAAATGAACTTTGGGATCAACTTGGTGATCGAATAGTATGGTTCACCATGAAAGAGTGGATGTCCCTGGCCACAGAGATGCATCTTCTTCTAACAAGGGTGCATTTCAGTGGAGAGAGCTAAGATGTGAAAAATTTAGGATTTGGGGTGGCAAGGGGTCTCCAGTTCCTGTGGAACCTATACTGGTGCTGATCTATGGATTAGGAACCTGGTTCACAGTGTCTGGACCACCTTTATGAAGTTTGACCATATGATGCATGAACTACACAAGATATATAGTGGCAATAAAGTTATAAGAGGAAAATGACCTAAGACAGCAAAGCTGGAGAGCAGAAACACAAAATGGCAAGTATACATGATAATAATTATATAAACCTTTTACCCATACACTTATGGATTAGCAATTTATTTTATCAAGTAAAATTCTCCCTAAATAACTATAAAAAGCTTGGATGAGATTCAGAAGCTGCTCACAGACAATATAATCAATAATCTTAATTAAACAATCTTTAATATTATAATGTAGAATACAGAAGGTTATTATGGTTCATATTCTCACTGATAGTTAGTGACTTGTGCTGACATTACCAATACATGATAAATGCCTTAATTTACATAAATAGAGTAAACAGGTAATGCTATATAAACATTTATATAAGGTTACAATATCATCTTCATATGATAGATATTAATATAACAATAATGGGAATTATTAAATTTCTTTTATACATAAATGCAGATTGAGAATGTAAATTGGATTATCATTATTCTCCCATCTGAGGTTAAGGTTTTGGTATAAACATGTTTATATATAGATATATATTGTTAAACATACAAATTTAACTATAATTGGATTTTTAGATATATTTTCTTGAACCTTAATCATAATAAACACACGGTTTCTAAGTTTTGACATATTTAATTAATTCTAAAATACTTTCCATTCTTCTGAGAAAGCAAATATAAATTCTCAGAATTATAATAATGAAATTTTATTTTGCATGTTGGGAGGATAAAAAAGAAATCTATTTACTGATTTATTTAAATGCTTTTAAAGTTTTAAAAGAGGGTGTCTTCCAAACTCACATTATCCAGGAGAATGTTAAGAGTTAAGAAGTGTAAACAACTCTAAACTTAAATTTAACTCCATTCATCATCCAAGTTGACATTAATATTTGCTGCATCAAATACTTAAACCAATAAAACCTTGACATGTAAAATATTAGTTAAAATGGTATAAATATAAATTATGTATATAATTAATTAGTTACATGAGTTCAGAGAATGGATTAAAATAGATTACCACCTAGCTGATAGATGTCTTTTTAACTCCTTGTCAGAAAACTAGTGAATGCCTTCTTTGATATAGAGATTGGGCTGATTGTAGTGGATGGCAGCTGGATCTTGGCACTGGCATTGGAACTTCTTCTTGGATGCCCATTTCACCTGCTGATCATGGAGCTGATGCACATCTACTCATGTATAATTGTAGGTATTGTACAAATTTTATTTTTTCTTCAAAATATTTATTTCTTCTATGTTATGTCATATCTCCCTGAACAATGCCCCATTCCCTTCTTCTATATTTTCATTCTCCCTATGGGGTTGTATATCATAAGTTTTCATAATAGATTTTGATCTAATTTCTTTAATTTTTGTTCCATCTTAATTTTGCTTATGGAGTCCTTTGTGCTGCCACATAGGTTTCCTGATCTTTGTTTCTGTTCTTATTTCATACCTTAAAATATGTGCAGTCATTCAAATATACCAAAGTGTAACTCTTTTTTATGATTATTACACTAGCTTAGGAAACAGGCAATTACATAACTTTGGTAATGATTTGCTTCCATTACCTGACCTTTCTTGCATTGTATGAAAATACATTCCACTCCTATTCCTTAATAGATCATGCTTTTTTTTTAATAAAATATTTTCTTGTTAAACTTAAAATGTGTCATGATTTAAATAACTTTTGACTTTAAAGATTTATGAATTGTTCACATACACACATGCTTGTACTAGTGTGTTGCCTGTACTAGTGTATGTGAATACATAAAATTATATAACATACACTGGGGAATAGTGTTAGATTTGAACAAATGTGAAACAAGCATATCTGCATGCAGATAAGCACCACTTCATATCTGTGCAGTTACAATATATAAAAAAAAACCAAAAAATAATTTACTTGTCCTTTTATAGTAGATGAGTGATCTCTCAAATTTTCTAGTTGGCATGTTAGTGTTTAGGAGTTAGTTTACCATTGTGTTAGCCTTAACTTCTGTTACCTTATTCTTTTTTCTACTTAATAATCTATATATTTTCTAACTAACTCTATTGTAGGTTTTTTCCATGTTCTCTTAAGTCCATGTTCAATTATATGGTCTATATGTCCATGAGTCTTTTTATTTAGTTAATGCCTTTATCTTCATGGGTCATACAGTCTGCTATGATAACACTTCCTTCTCTGGGAATATGGGTCTCCATGTACCAGGGTCCCCATTTGATTTTCCAGATTAAAATAGTGTGCGTTTGTTAGTTTCTTCTTTTCTTCTCCATTTGGGCATCTGCTGCACTCATTTTCTCATTATCACATGTCCCTTATTTCTATTGCTGAGCTCGAGTATTTTTAAATTCATTTTTGTTATGCTCAGTTCTTGCTTTACATTTTTTCTAATCAACTCCCTTAGTATTCATAACTTCATCATTTATAATCAGTGCATCTGCTATTACAGGATTCGAATCTTGGATTGCCCAGATGTGATTGCATTTCTCTGTCCTTGTCTCCCTGTACTCTCTCTTGAGTGCATCTTATTTCCATTAAAATTTTCTGGGTGGTCCTCCATCCTCTCTTTTAATTCTCATATTCTTTCTTCTGTAACTTTGTTTTTCTGTGCCTTCTCTTTATTGTTGTGTTTAACTTTTCCCATTATTGCTGGTAACTCTGTTGTAAACCTATCAAAATCTTGACTATCAGCATAAGATTGTGCTACTTCTTATTATTAGTGAAGGTTACTTGATAATCATGTGATACATAAAGATTCATAATCCTTGTCAATTGTTCCAGGGATATGGGGTACACTGGTCATACTCTTTGTATCAGGTATACTCCACCATTTGTACATTTTCCCCATTCAATCAGGTCCCATGCAGATATCTGCCTCTTGTCAATCCAACATGTCTATGATACACATGCTTGGTATATCCTGAAGGTTTGTTGTGTTTGATAAAAGCATGTCCAGCAGTATCTGGCTGCTCCCTCTAAATGGTATTTGGAAAGCACTACTTGGTGCTCCTCACTTAATTTATATCTATGAAATGTTTTTTGTAGACTTTCTAAATGTTTCTCAGGGCTTTACCCTGGGTCTCTACTACAGGTCCAAAATGTCTCTATTATTATCTCTTGGTACTATTTGAATGTCTGTGGTTAGTGTTGAATCAACTACCACCAATCTTCTGCCATGCCTTTCAAAAAATGCTTGGCACATCCAGCAGTATCTGGATCTCCCTCTAAATGGTATTTGGCAAGCACTACTCGGTGCTTTTGCTTAATTTATATCTATGAAATGTTTCTTGTAAACTTTCTAAATGTTTCTCAGGGCTTTCCCCTGGGTCTCTACTATAGGTCCAAAATGTCCCTATTATTATCTCTTGGTACTGTTTGAATGTCTGTGGTTGGTGTTGAATCACCTACCACCAATCTTCTGCCATGCCTTTCAAAAAATGCTTGGTGATGTCTATTTTCCATTCCTCCATGTCATGCGAATTTATCTTTTATACTTTGTAGATATGGCATCGGGTTTTCTCCTCTGTCCCTCTGAATGTTACTACTCTTGGAGATTGATTGATCTTTCAGTCTTCTTCACTGTCACTATTCTCCCTTGGTGACATTATATTAACAAGCTACTAAAATTTGAAATGATCTGCTTCCCTTGGCCATTTTCCTTGGCATAATGTTCCATCCTGGTATCATAATTATTTTGAAAGAGAAAAAAAAATCCAGCCCTATCCTCACTATTTTTTTCTTTTCTTCTAGTTTTATGTCTGCTATCATTTATTGTTTATACATAATCTTTGTGTGTGTGATAGTACAAGCCACTCATCCCTTCTATAAAAGAAAATAATAAAAGTTATTTACAATATTGTGATTATTTCAATTTGTGCCATATTTCCACACATATGCAGCTTTAACTTGCTACCCACTCCTTACTTTCTTATTGCATTCTGGAACTGGAAAAAAATATTCAAGCTCACTAATGGATTTGATTTAAAATTCTTCAAGTTTTAACAAAATTTTCTAAGCTTCAGGAATTATGCCTATTACCCCAACAAAAAAAAAACTTCCACCCTAATGCACTAAAGTCAGACATACATAACTACATATTGAAAATCAAGTCTGTATAGAAACTAAAATTATCTATTCTAAAGTAAATTTTACTTTTCTAATTAGTTTTCTTTTTTTTTTTTGATTCTCCCCCAATCCATGTGAAGGTGGTTCACAGCCTCACATTGGTAGTGCTGGTGTTGTATAAAAAAAACCCTGTCCAGTTAAGATTGTATAATCAGTTAACAACATTGAAAGACCAAGCAGAGAGTCTCAACAAGCCAACATAGGGTTACCCACATGCTCCTAGTTTAACCCCTACCTAGGCTTCCTAGCCTCAACCACCTAATTAACATCCTTAAAATTACACAGCATAATCTAGCTCAGGGTAGAAACAGAAACTGTCTCTCTCAGGGTTTTTCTCACAACCCAGGTTTGGTGTGCCTTTCCCATGGTTACACAGTTGGAATTACATTACTAACCATAAAACTATCTAGATAGTCTATTTACTTATACCCATGTTGATTATATGGAGCCTATTTTCAGTGTGCCTTTCTATGAGCTGGGTTCAAAGCCAGGATTGTTTTAGTTAATACCATACCATGGTTCCAAGATATAAATATATTCTGAATTAATCATACTAAATAACAGTTTATTAGAAGATTGAATATAATGAATAGATAGCTTACAAGATAATTTAATAACGATTTTATTGACTCTTACATTATTACAGGAGTAAGTAATGGCAGCTTACATATCAGTGTGTAAATACCTAATTTAGTCAATGATTAATCTTAATAACTATCATTTGTTATGGCTTTTGAGGTATTCATTAATTAAAATGCATGATAATAGAGGCTATTGTGAACAAGTTTGATTTTACAGTCATTCATGGATATTTACATGCAGGTGAAGTTTAAAACAAGTGAATTTATTTAAGATAGTGCAGTTCTACTCTCTGTATGGTTGCTGTTCATGGGCATATTAAGCACAAATGAGGTTCAGGATTGGCTTGAAAATTGAATGATATGATTCACTGGTAAAGTGTGGCTGTCCCTGGCCACAGAGGTGCATCTTCTTCTAACAATGAGTGCAATCCAGTGGAGTGAAGATGTGCTAAATCTAAGATTTGGGGTTGCAAGAAGTCTCCAGCTCCTGTGGAACCTAGATCAGTGCTAATCTGTGGATTATGAACATTGGCACATGGCATCTGGTATGCCCTTCCACAGTTTGACCATGTGGCACATGAACTATACAAAATATATAGTGGCAATAAAGTTATAAAATGAAAATCACCCAAGATAGGAGCAGGAACACAAAATAGCAAGTATATGTGATAATAATTATATAAACATTTTACCTACCCACTTATGTATTAGAAATTTATTTTATCAATTAAAGTTCTCCCTGGATAATTATAAAGAGCTTAGATGAGATTCAAAACCTGCTCACAGATAATATAATTAATAATCTTAACTAAACAATATTTAATATTATAATGTAGAATACAGAGGGTTATTATGGCTCAAAATCTCACTGATAGTTAGTGATTTGTGCTTACATCACCAATATATGATACATGTCTTAATTTACATAAATAGAGTAAACAGGTAATGCTATATAAACATTTATATAAGGTTATAATATCATTTCCATGTGATAGACTATTAATACAGCAATAACAGGGATTATTAAATTACTTTTATTCATAAATAAAGATTGACAGTATAAATTGGATTATTGTTATTCTACTTGCAAGGTAAGGTTTTGGCATAAACACGTTTATATATATATTTTTTAAACATATAAATTTAAATATAATCAGATCTTTAGATTAATCATTTTCATTCACATATATTTTTTGAACATATAAATTTAAGTATAAGATGATCTTAAATTAATCATAATAGATACATGGTTTTTAAGTTTTGACATATTTAATTAATTCTAAAATGCTTGCCATTCTTCCGAGACAGCAAAATATAAATTCTCAGAATTATAATAATGAAATTTTTACTTGGCATGATAGGGGGATAAGAAAGACATCTATTTACAGATTTATTTAAATGATTTTAAATTAAAACAGGGCATCTACCAAACTCGCATTGTCCCAGGGGACTTTAAGAGTTGGGAAGCATAAACAATTCTATACTTAAATTTAACTCCCTCCATAATTTAAGTTGACATAATAAAATAAAATATGAAAACAAAATTAATATTTGGTGCATCAAATACTTAAAGCCAGAAAAACCTCAATATATAAAATATTAATAAAATTCAGTAAGTTAAAATTCCGTACATATAAATTATATATATAATTAATTAAAGTTATATGAGTTTAAAGAATGGATTAAAATATATTACCAGTTAGTTGATGGACATCTTCATGTCTCCTTGTTAGCAGACTAATGAATGGCTTCTTGAATGTATAGATTAGCATGATTGTGGTGGACGGTGGCTGGATCTTGATACTGGGCATGGGACTTCTTCTTGGATTCCCACTTTACCAAATGATCTTGGAGAAACTGATGCCTGCCTACTCTTGCATAATTGTAAGTATCATAGCATTTTATTCTTTCTTCCTTCATTTATTTCTTCTAAGTTATATCATATCTCCCCAAACAATGCCCCATTTCCTTCTTATATATTCTTGTTCTTTACCTGGTGTTGTAACTCATGAGTTTTCTTAATAGATTTCAATCTAATTTTTTTAATTGCTGTCCTATTTTAATTTTGCTTCCATAGTCCTTTGTGCATCTACATAGTTTTCCTGATCTTTTTTCTGTTTCCTATTTTTCATCTTAAAATATGTGTAGTCATTCAAACGTACCAAATTGTAACTCTTACCTATGATTATTACACTAGCTTAGGAAACAAGGAACTTATATAACTTTGATAATGGTTTGCTTTCATTACCTGGCCTATCTCCCATTGTATGAAAATACATTGCACTTCTATTGCTTAATTGATCATGCTCTTTTCATTAATATATTTTCTTCTGAATTAAATAACTTTTAACTTTAAAGATTTCTGAATTGTACACACACATGCACATTTCTGTACTAGTGTGTACAAATAAATAGAAATATATAACATACACTGGGGAATAGCATTAGATTTAAACAAACATGAAGCACGCACATCTGTATGCAGATATGCCCCACTTCAGCATGTGTTTGCAAGCAGATTGAGAAGTGATCAAAGATAATGTTTTCCTAAAATTTTATTGCATATAATAATTGCAATAGTAAAGTTATTTTAATCTAATTTAAATTTAGAAATCTACAATTATCTTTTGTCTATTTAAGTTTGTTTATGTAGTTACAAATCTCAATACTTAGTCTTAAGAAGATATAATTAAATTAGTTTATATATTTTTTGCTCACTTTCAATATGTTATAGACAACTTATCATAGGGTGAATTATTTGTGGCTAATTCCAGTGTCTGTGTTGATCTCAGGCTATGGACAGGTTTTACAGATAGTAGATGGTGGAATGAGATTTAGATATGAAGACCAACTATAAATAATAAATAAATACTGTATAGGATAGGATGTTGACTCAGCAAAGGCTTGATACTGATTCTTTTCTGTCTACTTCTTCTCCTTCTTGAGAAATATTGTATGGCCTGGTCATCATCAGCATCTCAATCCAGAAAATATCTCCTTCTGTTAATTGTGACAAGGGATTTGTTTGTGTAACAATATTTCCATACTTTAATGACATACATAGCATTTCTGACTTCAATTATTTCATTTTTTTAGCTTAAGCCCTTGAAAATTAAGGAAGCAATAATGAAGATAAGTTAGTAAGTGGGCACTCCTTATTTTCAAACTATTTTTATAGTAGTATAATCTTTAATGAGCCAGTTTGGAATGGGTTGAATGTGGCAGAAGTTCACCTGGCAAAGTCTGTATGTTTAGATAAACATATTTAGGGATCTCATACTTACCATGATAATCAAAGCCTAGAAAATATCTAAAAATGCCCTGTTTCACATAGTGTGGCTAAGTTCTTGGTTGTTTACTCATTATACTAATAAAAATAATAGCAATAAAAATAATATTAATAGTAGTGATAAAGCTGCAGGCAATAGTAGCTTTAAAGATAAATATATAATTCTATAAGAATGTATTTTAACTATTTTCTTCGCTAACTGTAATGATTTAGTAACTGCTTATACATCCAACAACAGATAGAAAAATGTAACAAATAGTTATTTTATTCAGTTAAGTGCTTTCAATACCAAACATACCTTAATCATAGAATTATATAATTAAAGTTTATTGAACTTTTATTTTAAAGTTGTTTTGTATATTATAAACTGAATTAGCATCCAAAATTGAACTTTAGAAATTAATTTACATTTTAATAACCGTGTAAGAAGTTATAGTTGTCAATTTTGTTAAATGTATAAACATTTACAAAATCATTAAAGATAAATATTATATCTACCTTTTGTCTAAATATAGTTACATGGAATGCATAAATTTTATTTTATATAATCTTTTCAAGAATAGAATGGAGGACCATGCTGATTGTTAAGGAACTGTTGAGTTTAAAATAAATACAGTTATTCTTAGTGAAGCTCATCTCCCAGAGAAAGAAAGTTTAATAAAACAGATAGATAGATGGATATAAGTTGTTTTGGAAAGACAAATATATCAGTGAAAGATGAATGCATGATTTTGGATTTGCTGTAAAATTTGTTGTTGGAATTTTTCATTGTATAAATGAAAGGATGTTAAAACAAACCTTGGCAATAGTACTAGTGCTCATGCTTAAATTCTAGTTTCAGAAAAGGAAAGCTTTTATTTCCTGTTGGATAACATAGAATTTTTCTTCTGGAAGACTTTAATGCATATTTTGTACAAATATTAGGCTTTGTTCAAAAATTATTCGAAATAATGGTGTTGGCAGAAAATCCATGGCATTTAATATATTACAATACAGTTAAAAGTCAGCATACAAGTTCACATTACCTGAACATCTACAAGTTCATATTGCCAGATAGATCATAGATTGGTATGTTCTAAAATTAAAATGATAGTTGCATTAAAAAATAAACATTATTACAAATGTTCACAAGAAAATTAATGTCCATTCTTTAGCAGTATTTATTTTACATAATAATTTTCACCATTTATTAAACACTATCTTCAGAACTGTTTTATTACTGAAGAATGGAATTCTCATAAGGGCTGTGTCACAGATAAATCTTTTCTTGGGAGCACTAAAAAAAAAGAATCCCGACTTGTTTTCTGACAGTGATATTATTATTGATTTGATTAAAAAAAATGTGCATGTTCTATTTGGTACAATTTTAAATTGAATGTGGATATTAAATATAGAGATGTGAAGACAAAAGTTTATTGGCTGGCAGTAATCAAAATGTGGGGAATTAAAACCATAAAAAATGTAAACATTTGTTGTCATTCAAAATGGTTGTTTGATGCATTAAAAGCAACATATGGACTGGAGAAAAGGTATAATGACATTTTGAGCAGATAGAAGGAGTGTTTTGGGCATCTTTTGAAACAACAATACAAGAAATGATAAGGAAATTTTTTTAATGATTTATTTTTTTATTCATTTAGATTTAGATAATGTTATCCATATTAGTAAAGTCAAAACAGTTCTTTGAATCTTAAAAATGAAAGGACTGTAGCTTCTGATAAAATACCCAGAGAAATTTCAAAATAATATGGTGATACATTAGTTTCAAAAATATTTTTAGGAATATATAAATATATAAGATTGTGTATCTAATTTTAAGAATGCGTTAGTATTCCAATTTTAATTATAGAATATCATTATTACTCACTACAGCAAAAGCATTTTAAAGAATTTGTTGAATAGGTTACTTTTAATTATAAATGAATAATTATCAGAGACTTAGTGTGATTTTAGAGAATCAAGAAACACTATAGACATGGTTTTTGTTGCAAGGAAAATACAAATGTGAGGAGCAAAGAAATGGTGTATATTGCTTTTATTGATTTCATCAGGACATTTGATTCACCTAATTGGACGGGTCTTTGACATTGTCTGAAATTAGTTGGTTGTCATTTATAATGTACAGTTTTTACATTATGAGATGGGAAGTGTTATTACTACAGGTGGAAAATCTAAGACCATTGAACTGAAAATTTAAACTAAAGACAAGCACATATTTGCACTAACATTATTTTTAATTTTTATGACAATGGTCTTTAAAATTTATTTTAAGTAATGCAATCAAATAGATCTCAAGATACTATACAAGTTTGACAATGAATTTTTAATTTGAATTGATTAAAAAGTGAAAACAAGAACTTTTTGGATTCTGGATTTAGAAAATGATAGTTGTGTCACTCTTGCCAGTTCAAAAAATAATCTACAAAGTGTTTGATTGCAACTTATAAAGGCATTGGTTTATCAAACTCAAGTTATTTATTTGCCAGTGATGGAATAATAATAATGAAAGTAAATAAGTTTAAATACATTGATAGTTTTATAAATAGAAAGATTGTCTTAGTTGTTAAGTTACTCTTGCTGCTTCTAACAATTAAAAAAATAAGATTACTTTATCATGAGAAATAATTACTACAACTAGGTTAGCTATAGATAGAACTGCCATTTGACCTGATTTGCATCTTGGACACTCTATCAGCCAAAATGAAGGCATTAGAAAAGTTTTATTTAAAATTACTCTAAAAATTTTAATAATACAATGACAAAATTATAAAGCTATTCAATATATTCTTTAACTTATTGGATGAAATACTATAGAATCCACTATTATAAAATAACATCTTCATTAGATTGGACATATAAAATGACTGAATAATATGAGACTTTCTAAAAAAGTATTTTATGGTAAACTTGAACATGGTTTTTATAGGAGAGTAAATTCTTATTTTTGTTATAAAGTTTATCTCGAAGACATTCTAAAGTAGTGCAAGGTCAATTGCTTTCATAGGGAAGATGTAGCAGAGAATACATTGAAGAGCTACAGTTAGATATGGAACTAAAAGAATTCAGAAAAAAATGTTTTCTGCTTAAGAAATTAAAAGATAACATCATAAAATATCATGTAAACCAAAAGATGAATCAGCCTATTGTTTATATGGGAACATATTTGTAATGGTTTGTATAGTCATTGTAAAATTCATTTCTAGAGCAGAAGTTTTTCTCTTTCTCTTCTTTTTTTTGGAGTGGCTGTTTATTATTATTTTTACTATTACTCACATGAGAGAACCAATGAATGAGTGATAATACTTAGTTATGATAAAATGAGTTAATACATAATTCCTATAACATAATTTATTTATATATACACTTAACATTTAATTTATTATTTTTAGAGATTGACAACGATTAGTAAGTGATAAAAATAATACATTTTAGAAAGACAGAATTTGATTTTTGAGGTCGTCACCTAAATATATATCAAATGAGCAAAATAAATAACAAGATAAATTAAAAATAAAGCTATTGTTATTGATATAATTTATTTTCTGTTTATTTTTTTATATATCTATATTTTTCATATTTGTTTTCTAAAATTGGAAAATCAGAATCCTTTTTTAAATTTTTTTTTAAACATAAAAAATACTTTTTCATAAAAACAATTAAACTTATAACACTACTAAATTAAATAACAAATATAGTATATATAAAATAGTCCTTTTCATAAAAATTAGAAAACTTATAACAGTACAAAATTAACTTAATAAAATATTTCTTTCCTTAATTTGAATATAAAATAGTAATAGTAAAGATACACTATTCTGTAAAGATTATACATTTAATAAAATATTATTTCTAAGCATTGCTTTCGACCAGATAGGTTATATTCATAGAACTATTGTAAGTTTATATAAATAGAATTTATAAATTAATAATTTATATATGCCGTTTATATGATAATGTAATGCAGGAGTTTTTTTGCTTATTTATTGCATTGTTGTTTTTTTTTTTTTTGCAATGCATTATCATGTAAATGGTATATATAAATTATTAACTTATAAATTCTATTTTTATAAACATATAGTAGTTCTATGAATATGACTGATCATGCTTAGAAATAATATTTTATTAAATTTATAATCTTTCCAGAATAGTGTACCTTTACTATTATTTTTTTATTATTAAATTAAATAATATATATATATATATATATATATATATTGAACAATTAAATAATATATATATATATATATATATATATATATATATATATATATATATACTATATATATATATATATATATATATATAGTGAACAATGATAAAGATATATATAAGAGATTGTAATCTAGGTCAACTGTTAAGTGCTGATTCAGCAAGAAATGTACATCTTGGAGATCATAGATCTTTTTCACGTCTTTGGTCATATGTTTATGATTATATCCTTCTATAAGATATTAAAAGCATATAGAAAACAGTTCCTACCTTGCATGAGAGTGACATTATTGAATAATCTTTAGTCTAATGAATGACAAATTATTAATATATATAAATTTTTCTAATTCATTTGATCTACCATTCTTTTGTAAACTGTACTAGTATAAAATTATTTTTTATATCGGGAGATCCTAAATGCATTCATTTATATGTATATATATATATATATATTTAGTCAAAATCAATTATAGTTTCAAAACATTACTAAACTTGGGGTTTTTGAAAAAAAAAAACATTTTAAAAAATTGTAGAGATAAATATTTATTGCACATGACATAGGAAATATATATATATATATTTGAAAATTATTGAAAATTTTCTCTTTTTTCAATGATATTTTAAAAATTATTTTTCTTTAAATAACAGTAATTATCTTCTATTTGCTAAAAATTTATAATTTCTTTACTACTGTTAGAAAGTAGGTAAAATTTGGTTACTGTAGGTATATAAAAGTAGAAAAACTCTATTTATGATAATTTTTTTATCAATTTGCTTGGATAAGAGTCTAATCAGTTTATCAGGATATAGTTAAGACTATAGTAAGATTAAGTATAGACTCTGAGTTAAAATATAATATAACTGAGAAACGATCTTATTTCTAATCAATGATCCTGACTTCTCTATAAATGTTATATTCTTTATTTTATGCTTGAGATTAACTTTGTAATTATTTGATATTCTTATAATTATCTTTTTGTTTAACTAAAGGTCATTTATACATAAATGCAGCATGTTTTAGAAGGATTACATAATGGATTGAATATTTAAGATATGAGATAAAATAGTATTATTTATTTAATGATATAGAATTGTTAATTAGAGAAGATATAAATTAGTATTAAAGTTTATCGGCTTAACGTTTTCGAGGATCCATGCCTCATATTCATAGCCTTCATAAAATGTATAATAAAATATATGCAAATATAAATATTCAAATAAGCTAGTATTACGTAGCCCATTTCTTCGAGATCATGAAGCAAGTGTCTTTTCTATTAATGGCATGGATGTTTCCATTGATGTAAAATGCCTCCTTTATTTTTCTTTTGTGATCATTTGATTCTGAGCACAATATTATGGGATTGGCAGGTGTGAAGTTATGTCCAGATTGTTTAGCATGCTCCAAAAATACAGAGGATGTTTTGCTGTTTTTCTGAGCTCTGTTAAATGTGTAAATATGATGAGCCAGTCTAGTATTGATTGTAGCTTTCGTTTCACCATAATATATAGCGTGGCATCCGGCCTGAGGGCAGGCAATAGAGTACATCACGTGTGGGGTGAATGATCGATCAATGTGGTCTTTAGAGTTGTTAATCAATCTATTAGAATTAGGTGGAGTTCTAACTGCTATGTTAAATTTATCATTTAATGTTTTCATTAGTTTGTTAGATATTTTAGGAATGTAGGGGATTGTTATTCTAGGTAGATTGGTGTGAGGTACATTATTGTTTATTGTATTATTAAATTTTATGATTTTATTTTTAATAGCTTTGAATTTGAACCCTGCTGCTAATAGATCTTTAATATAGTTGTTTATGTTTTCTTTCCTGTCTGCTTCATATTTACATAAATAAAAGTTTCTAAACAAAAATGCATTAAGGCCAGCAAATTTATGTGATGCAGGTGAGTTAGAGTTAGGGTGGATACAGCTGTGAATTTCAAATGGTTTAACAATCATTTTGTAATCTATTAAGTGGCGATTTCTCGATAAAGAGAGGTCAAGATATTTAAGTTCTTTATTATTTTCATATGTGATGGTGAATGAAAGTTTGGTTAAGTTTTGTAAATCATGTTGTATATTTAAAGTATTATCTTTAGAGGTTATGATAAAGATATCGTCTACATAACGAATATATGTAAAGTCTTGGTTGATATTGTGATATTTTGGAATGATCGATAGCTCGTATTTATTTAAATATATGCTAGATAAAACACCACTTATAGGAAGGCCCATGGGCCATCCATCTTGCATTGTGTACCACTTGTTTTCAAAGAGTGTAAATATATGGGAGTCAAGCCATGACAGGAAAGCAATAATGAATTTAACTCTTTCACTAGGGCAATGTGCTCGCAGTAGCTCTTCGTGTACTATTTGGCTGGATGCTTTTCTATTAATTGATCCATATAGTTCCTTCTCATCCATTGTAGCCATAATTGAAGTCTGAGAGATTTGAGTATTTTTGATTTTGGAGATGAATTGGAGAGACGAGTTTGTCATGTATAGGCCAAAATTAAGGTAATCTATAAGTAATTGATTGATTAACTTGGCTGCTTCAAAATAATGCACACCACCGAAATCCATCATCAATCTAAGCAGTTTGCCTGTTTTATGTAGTTTTAAATTGGCAAACATTTGGGGGGGGGTCTAGTAGCAGAAGGGTAAATCCTGTAATATTCGGATTTAGTAATCCCTTTATCCTTGAAAGTCCGAAGCACATTGTTAATAAATTTATCTCAATCTAGTTTAATATTAAAAGAGTTATCATGCACCAACTTTAATATTTTAATTTGGTCGTGCATTTTATTTTTATAGTCTGTGTTATTTAGCAAAACAAAATGATTGCCTTTGTCTTCTTTGAGACAAGTAATATTGTGTATTTTGGAAATATTGTTTGGTATTTAATATACTTTTATTCCATGCTTTTCCTTCTTTGTCAACCAAATTGTTATTTAATAGTTTAGATATATCGGTGATGATAGCGTCTCTTTGTATATTGTTAATGAGACTCACTTCGATGTCTGCTATTAGTTCGAGTTTAGGAGATCTCCAACTTCCTCCTACATATTTCAGTCCGAAGGATAAAATTTTCTTGATTTCATATGGTGGTGTAATTGAAGTTTTGTTAACGAACGCATCTGTATTAATCCTATGGCGATTTCTGTTTTGCTTGATAGACAAAAAATGTATTTTATTTTCAAATTTCACTGTATGAAATCTCTCAATTTTATGTAGTTTATCTTGCATCCACTGGGGGATTACGTAGTTCGCAGTCATTTTATTCCATCTGATTGTTTGCTTTTTGAAAGCATCTCTACATCTGTATGTTATATGCGCCAAAAGCTGTTTCTGCAATTCATTCTTAATTTTAAAATTATTGTATATTGTTCTATTGATTTTAACCACACAACAATTGGGTATAATATTATAATCCTTGCATTTAGAAAAGAACGAAAGTCTTTGCTCATATTTAATCATCAAAATTCCGCAATGTAAGATCTGTTTTTCTTGACCTCTATTCATTATGTAATAAATATAGCTTTACTTCTCACTATATGTAAAATATATAATTGTTAATTAGAGAAGATATAAATTAGTATTAAAGTTTATCGGCTTAACGTTTTCGAGGATCCATGCCTCGTATTCATAGCCTTCATAAAATGTATAATAAAATATATGCAAATACAAATATTCAAATAAGCTAGTATTACGTAGCCCATTTTTTCGAGATCATGAAGCAAGTATTTTTCTATTAATGGCATGGATGTTTCCATTGATGTAAAATGCCTCCTTTATTTTTCTTTTTTGATCATTTGATTCTGAGCACAATATTATGGGATTGGCAGAACTCCACCTAATTCTAATAGATTGATTAACAACTCTAAAGACCACATTGATCGATCCTTCACCCCACACATGGTGTACTCTATTGCCTACCCTCAGGCCAGATGCCACGCTATATATTATGGTGAAACAAAAGCTACAATCAATACTAGACTGGCTCAACATATTTACACATTTAACAGAGCTCAGAAAAACAACAACACATCCTCTGTATTTTTGGAGCATGCTAAACAATCTGGACATAACTTCACACCTGCCAATCCCATAATATTGTGCTCAGAATCAAATGATCACAAAAGAAAAATAAAGGAGGCATTTTACATCAATGGAAACATCCATGCCATTAATAGAAAAGACACTTGCTTCATGATCTCGAAGAAATGGGCTACGTAAAACTAGCTTATTTGAATATTTGTATTTGCATATATTTTATTATACATTTTATGAAGGCTATGAATATGAGGCATGGATCCTCGAAAACGTTAAGCCAATAAACTTTAATACTAATTTATATCTTCTCTAATTAACAATTATATATTTTACATATAGTGAGAAGTAAAGCTATATTAATGATATAGAAGATATTTACATATATTAAGGGATCTACTGAAAAACGGAATGACACACAATAATAAATGTCAACACTTCATAAATAAAATCTGATTGAATCTTTTAATTTTAACATTTTCAACAATATTTGGAAAGAGACTAAGCAAAAATCAAAATAATATTATTTAAGAAAAAATCATATAGTTTGATATTATTTTAAATATGTATTTATAAATTTCACCTTAAAAAACAAAGTTATTATCAAGGTCATAGACAAAATTGAAGTATTACTTTGACATCCCAAATTACTTTACTTGGAAAAGTTTATTTCAAATTTGATACAGTAGTAATAATACAAAGAAGGAATGAAGGTCATAAACAGAAATTCAAAGATAGAATGAAGGTCATAAACAGAAATTCAAAGATAAATTGATAAGGATGATTCAATTAGATATTATATATATAATAAACAAAAATATTAAATTTTATAAACAGAATTATTCGTAACATTAAATAGTACTAACAAATATTGCATCAATGAAAATTCTAAAACCACAAAACACTCATCAAAACTCATCATTGACCCGGTATCTTTAATGGCTACACATAACTACTAATGATGCAGAATCATTATATTTGTTAATATAAATATTTATTTTTGATATGTCTTCTTAACATGTGAGAACATACAAAATATACCACATGTATAAAAATTATGTTTGATTATATTAAAATAATCACTCAAATATTAATTGCTTCTGGAAATGAAATTCATCTATTTGTAATATCTACTTGTGAGATATATATGCCAAGTTCTTTACTTGAAGACAGTTTGAATTAATTGACAGAAAACTCCTTCATTGTCAGTGGTAGTTTGTTAGTTACAAATAATATTTCAAAATTGAAAGATAAATATTTGGAAAAATATTTTTATTATAAATAACATGCAATGGTTTTAATAAAGATAATTCTGTACTTCTTCAAAACATTCATTTCTTTTAAATTTTTAAATTTTTTCTTCATGTTTAAATATTTTAAACAGAAAAATCTTTAATTAAATATTTTTTGGTCAACTGAAAAATCACAACAGCTTAATGTTTAATCATTAATAGAGAATTTACATCACACTGAAAATGTTTAGAAAAAGTACGGAACAAAATGATAATTTATGTTATCTTACTTGGCAAAGAAATCTAATCGCTGATAAATATTTATATTGTATCTTTAACTATATAAGTCATATTTATATGCATTTATTCTTCAGTAAATTAATAATAAGAAAGTCATATCAACATGATTGTTTATCAGATATGAAAGAACTATTATACTTGTTCTGCATTAATGTAATATACATAAAGAAAGAGGAATTTCAAACTTTTAAGAATCTGTTATGTATATTTAAGAGTAAAAATTTCTAATTAATTTTTTTTCTTGCAAAAAATAATAAATGGAATTTAAAATCCGCTTTCTTTTATTATCATAACATAGCTATAACTTAAACATTAATGTCATGTATCTAAAATCGCTCAGTAAATTTAATAGAGAATAAAATATATAAAATATTTATTGAATACTATTATATGTTCTTTTGGTAATAAAAACAACTGATAATAAATGATAATTATTTAAAAATATATATTTGACGGCAGTTTATTATATATAGCATAAATAAAACTGGATCATTTAAATTAAAGAGAAAAATATCAGCGATACAATTTAAAAAATTTTGTCCTTTACGATAACGTATTCGATTACTCAGCAGGCCATTCGAAGTTCAAGAACAAAATAATATTTTTTTGTATGCTCGGACGTTGTATTAAATAGAGTAAGACAATTTTGATATATAAACTAATTGTAAGCTTTTATTTTAAATACAGTCCTTAATATCTCAATTTTTTAGCACTTCACATAATATTTTTATCTATTTTTGACAATAAAATTGAAATGTATACATGGAATTCATTTAGCTAATGATAAAGTATCGTTTTACTGAGAATAAAATTAAAATGAATAAATTGAAATAAACAAACAAAAAACGACTGTACAATGGTATTGGTGGCTTTATTAAGTGATCGAATTTTTCACGATAATTAGGAATCATAAACAAATAACAAATAATTAATTATTTCTTTCACTGTAAATTAATGAATTTTATTTAAATAATTTAATAATAACGTGAAAGGCTAAAACCTTTAACAGATGCCCTTAAAAATGCTTATGTGACAGCCAATCAGATGTAGTAATGACTGCACATGGAACTCTCAATTCAAAAACACAAGCTGGAAATACGAGAAAAAGATGGAGCACCTTCTTCGCTACTTAAATTTATATATAAATAAGCCAGACTCAAGCATTCTGAATTAAGAGCCTGAAACTTAAAACACCTTCACATTTAATTCACTAAATATTACATATAAATAAACAACAATTAATTTACATATTTAAAAACATAGTGTGTTAAAGGTCTGTCCATCCCTCATATATATATGTAAATGGATTATTCTCCAGTACAAAAATGAGTGGTCAGAATGACTAAATGGGCAACATGGATAGGATGACAACTTGGCACTAACATGGGCTTTGAATGTTCCATAATCAGATTTTCAATGAAATGGATGGCTGAAGAGTTGTGAGTTGGAGTAGTTTGAAGCCTGCCCATTAAAATATGAAGATTGACTATCTTAATATAAAGGTTAGCACTGATTGTATTTATGTGTGGACATAGTAATCTGGACCAACTGATGATTGCTGGCTTAGCATGAAATACATATATTGATGATAATTTATCTTTTCAATATGTGTATGATCAGGTGGTCAGCAATATAAGATGGCATGGAAAGTTGAGGGTTGTGTGAAAGTCTGAGTTCGAATCTCTTATATTACATTATATATGTGCAGGTGTGTGTAAGCCTGTACAGTGTATTAATTTACATAAGCAGATTATTATTACATCTGATTGGCTATTACATAAGCAAAAGAAGTAATTTTCAAATCTAATGAAATGATAGTAACAAATGTAAATATATTAAATTTATTAAGCACAAGCAGATGATTATTACATCTGATTGGCTGTCACATAAGCATTTTAAGGTGCATCTGTTAAAGGTTTTAGCCTTTCACATTATTATTATATCATCTGCTTGCACTTAATAAATTTAATATATTTACATTTGTTACTATCATTTCATTAGATTTGAAAATTACTTCGTAGTAAATCGAAAAATTTCACATTGTTTATTTATATATAATATTTAGTGAATTAAATATGAAGGTGTTTTAAGCTTCACACTCTTAGTTTCAGAATGCTTGAATCTGGCTTACTTATATATACATTTAAGTAGAGAAGAAGGTGTTCCATCTTTTTTTTTGTATTTCTGGCTTCTGTTTTTGAATTGAGAGTTCCATGTGCAATCATTATTATATCTGGTTGGCTATCACATAACCATTTTTAAGGCCCATCTGTTAAAGGTTTTAGCCTTTCACGTTATTATTATATCATCTGCTTGCACTTAATAAATTTAATATATTTAAATAATTTAAATAATATTCATTAAGGCTGTAGCCTCAATCACATGCATATAAAATGCGATAGTAGGGACTTCTACAGGTCTTAAAACCACAAGCTTACTCTTTGGAAGAAAAGAGCCCTTACTCCCAGGAGGCTGTAAAGTCACCAATCAAGGTGGCAATTGGTGGCTGAAGGCAGAGGGTACTAAGAGTTCCCTAATTGTGAACCCAGGTTGCCATTTGATGATGACTTTTTATTTAGGCACTTCCAACTGCAAATCACTTTCAAGTGAAGGAAGATTTCAAGAATTAGAAGAACTGTCTTATATTAAATGGGACATTATTGGACTTTGTGAAGTAGGAAGAAAAGGTGAGAGACAATTGATTTAAAAAGTGGACATGTACTCTACTATAAAGGCACAAATATTGGAAAGTAAGTGGAGTAGGATTCACTATAAATAAAAAGTGGAAGAACAACATTATGGAGATTAATGCCAAGATTAGTTATACAACTTAATAGCAGATACTGAATGCAGACAATTCAGGTTTATGTCCCAACAAATTCTCACAGAGATAAAGAGTGGAAGATTTTTATATGGATGTACACATGGATTTTAATCAGAGTAAACGACATTTTAAAATTGTTATGGAAGACTTTAATGCTAGAATTGATAAACAAATAAAAGATGGAAGTGCTGTAGGTAATTTTGGTTATGGTAATAGAAATGAGAGAGATCATAGACTTGTGGAGTTTGCAGAAAAAGAAAAACTTTATATTATGAATTCTTTTTATGAGAAAAATGTTAAAAGGAAGTAAACATGGAAGCAGCCAAATGAAGGTACAGTAGAATTGGATTATATTTTGACTAACAGAAAATACATATTTCAAGATTGTAATGTTTTTAATAAATTTAACATAGGAAGTGATCATTGATTAGTAAGATGTAAGATACATGTTAATGCAAAACTAGAGAGAAAAAAAATTATTAAAAAAAACAGTATTTACAGTTGATATTCCTAATCTTCAGAAAAACTCTAATGAATTTCAATTAGAACTTACAAATCAGTTTCAATATTAGCATATTTTGAACATAATTCAGATTTTAATGAAATTAATATGAAAATAACTGATACACTTTTAAAAACTGCAACAAAGATAGCTGGTAGAAAAAAGTAGCAATTGACCAATAAAATTTCTAGTGAGACTAGAGAATTTATGAAGAAAAGAAGGAATATGAAGACATACAAAAATGATGCATTAAAAAGAATTGAATATTTCAAATTTTTTCAATAGGTGCAAAAAAGAGTTGAAAATGATATAAGAAAATATAACTGTGAACTAGTGAGGAAAGCTGTAGAAGAGAATAAAATTCTCAATATTAGTAGGAAATTTATATTTGCAATAAGAAACAAAGATGGAATTATTACTGAAAAGAGAGATGTCATCATGAAATGGATAGAAGACTTCTATCAAGAATTATGTGGTAATAAAGAATAAATACCTTCTATATCTATTATATTTTCCAAATTGCTCAGAATTTTAAATAAAGAAGTGATACAGGCAATTAAATTTATGAAGAAAGGAAAGGCTCCAGATAATGATGGAATCATAATTGATATATTAAAATAAGCAGGCAAAGAAATAGAATTTTTTTTTAGCAAAGTTATATACCAAATATCTAAATGATAAAGATGTACTAGATGATTGGAAGAATGTAGTATTAATATTTTAAAAAGGTGATAAAGAAAGTATTAGAAATTATTGACATATCAGCCTTTTATCAGTTTTATACAAAAATTTTACTAAGATAATTACAACTCATCTACAGAGAACATTGGATTTCCACTAACCAAGAGAACAAGTTGAATTTAAGTGGTTTTAGTACAGCAGATCATACTCAGGTTTTGAGAGAAGTTATAGAAAGGACAAATGAATATGAGTTACCATTATGCTTTGGATTTGTAGATTATGAAAAGGCATTTGATTCTATAAACATTTCTTCAGTGATTAAAGCATTAGATCATCAAAGTATAGATCCAGGATATTGTCATATTTTAAAGAATATTTATAAAAATGCAACAGCAACAGAATGACTCCATATCTCCAAAACGTTTTACAGCAGTGCTGCAAGAAGTATTTTGTGGATTAAAATGGGAAGTTAAAGGAGTAAAAGTAAATGGAGATAATTTAAGTCATTTAGATTTCACAGATGATGTAGTTGTTTTTGCAAATAGTGCTTTAGAGATTCAAGAAATGTAAGTAGGAAAGTAGGACTAAAGATAAATGTTAAGAAGCCTAAAGTAATGTTTAATGGATTTTCTCAAAATATGAAAATAAAGATTGAGTATGATGAGTTAGAAGAAGTAAGTAGCTACAAATAGGATGAAATTAATCATAGAATTAAACTTGGTTGGGGTGCTTTTGATAAAAATAACTTGATACTAAAAGGAAATATGCCTATGTGTTTGAAAAGGAAGGTTTTTATTAAATGTGTTTTACCAGTTGTTACTTATGGATCTGAGACTTGTACTCTTAATAGAAGAGCAATACAGAGTCTTCAGACCACTCAAAGCAGTATGGAGAGATGCATGTTGGGAGTAACAAGAAGATATCAAAAACACAATATATGGGTAAGAGAACAAACAGGTTTTACTGACCTCATTGAAAAAATTAAAAGACTGAAGTGGAGTTGGACTGGATATATTGCTAGAAGAGATGGTAGTAGATGGACAATTGAAATCTTAAACTGGATTCCAAGAGGTTGTAAAAGACCCAGAAAGAGACCACATATGAGATGGATGAAATAAGAAAATGTGCAGTGTTGATGTGGAGAAGAGAAGCTAAAAATAGGAAATGGATTGAACTTGGAGAGACCTTCATCCTGCAGTGGATTGATAATGGTTGTTGTTGATGATGACGATTTAAATAATTTACAAAACTTTTTCATCACTTTTTTTGTTTTAAACCTTATTTTGTTTTTAATGAATTAACATAAATCAATAAATATTTTATTTCCCAGGTTTCTGATATCTCAAATAAAACATGACTTTTTGTTCTAAACAATTTATGAATTTTATATAATATTTTTTATTTGTTCAATATGATCTATTTTAATGTCTTGATTTCATCTAATAAATGTGAAATTTCTCTTTTTTTAAAAAAATTAAAATATTTCAATTATCTTAATTAATCAACAACAATCAACATAAATGTTATATTGTTGAAAATTTTTTAAAATCTTTAAGATTACTAATAATTTGACAGAACAAGCAAAATGTTTTAATTACATAAACATACATTCACACACCCGCACACATAAAGTTTATAATTTAAAAAGTACATATTTAAAAAATGGAGGTATGAAGTAGATTAAAATATTCAAATCGTAATATTTTGAAAGTTATAGTTAGTGAGTATATGTTAACATACAGGGCCAGTGGAAGATGGTAAACAAAGTAAGCAAGGCATGAGTGCATGGATACAAGAGAGTGTAAAAATAGTGCAAAATTAAGAATACATTTTTATTATGTTACAAATATTAATTAATCTGACTTGGTTCATCATTTCTACAAAATAAAGAAATTTAAACATTAAAATAGCAATCACTTCCTGAAATGTAATTTATCAATTATAATTTCCTACAATTTATTTTTATCTTATGATATGCCCAGTTATGTCTTCTTATGCTGGGTTTATACAATTCGTATTTCACATCACATTACCATGCGATGCAAAAATGGAACAGTCCATTTTACTATTACTATCCATACCATTTATATATATCAACACACTACATTGTAGAAGCACTTGGTAACATTAGAAAAATACATACAAGTTGCAATATGTTGATTCATGTGCATATTGAAATAAGTTCAATAATTGAGATAATATGGTTTGATATAATGTGTTGGTCTCTTTCACAAAATTTATTATCAATTAAAATTTAAAAAAGTATAAATATGAGTTAAATCATTTCTTTGAATATATTATATTTTTTCTTGTCTAATATCATGGAGCAATGTTCTAAACACATGGTTCTTAGTGTGTGAACAATTACAGATACATTATAGGATTGAAATTATTTTATATTATTTTTTAAACAATTACTTGAGATGTTGTTATGCATATATGAAAGACAAATAGTTTAGATGAAAAATGTGAATAGGTTGGGAAAAAATAATCATTTTTCTGGATAATTATTTCACAAGACACATGTAGGTTTGAGATTTAGTTTCAATTGGTCATTGAAAAACATTTGGGTTGAAATTGTATTTTATAATAAAATTAAAAAGTTCATAACTAAGGAATAAAGATTCAGAACTTGTTTAGAGTTTCACCAACTGGAAAGATTCTTCATTGACATCCAGATGGATATAAATCATTAAATAATATGCCCCAAGAGATTTAACCATACTGCTCTAATGAATCTTCATGCTCAAGTGCATGATATGTAAAGAAGGATCACCTGACATATAGAAATGAAAGAAGCAATAGTATTGGTAGAAGGTTGGAACTGAGAATCAGATTAATTAAAGTTATGATAATAAATCAATAAATGTTTGACCATTTAAAAACAGAAAAGGCTTTCATTGATTTAAAATATCTTTATTCTAGTTTAACACTTTCAACACCACTTGTATTATAATCATAGCTTTGTGCATTCAATTTTGATAAAATCTCATATTATATGTATTTGTTTAGGTTATAGAATTTGCATAAAATTGAATTTGTTTTATTTATATTCATATTTATGTAAAAGATGTTAGAGAGGTCATTTTTTTGGATAGAGGGAAGCTAGTTTCTTTTTTATTTAATGCATGCTTGTCTTTAGCTGTAGTCATTGCCTCTTTCATCTTTCTCTTTCTGTCATCTACGTCAATGCATATAATGTCTGACTTAGAGAAATAAAGTTTGTGGTCTGACTGCAGCTTGTGCTTCAAAAATATTGATTTGTATTCACTGCTTTTTTTGCCCTGCTGTATAAGTAATTGTATTGGGTAAGCCTTGTGGGCAAATTAGCTCTAGTTTCTCTATAGCATACATTTAAACAATTTAAATTTTTGCATGCTATTTTATATTCTACCTGATGTATAGTCTCCTTATTTATTTTGTTTTTAGAGTTGTTTAATAATTTATTTAAAGAAGGAGGCAATCGGAAACTTATGTTATATTTATCGTCACTGATTTCTTCATTTCTGTACAATATTTGACACATAAAGTAGACTAATCCATTTTTTCTTTTCAGAGTGGAGTAGTACCAGGTTCCTAACTTTGCTGTAAAATTTTTCTATTGTAGCATTATTATTTTTGATGTTATATCCCATACTTATTAGATCTTTCATGTATACTCATCAATATTTTTGGAATATGAGTTGCAGTCAGGCCACAAATATGATCTCTCTAAGGCAGACATCATATGCATTGAAAGAGGCAACAGAAAGAGAAAGGTGAATGAGGCATGGAATATAGCCAAAGACAGGCATACATTAAATAAAAAAGAAGCTAACATCTGTCTATCCAAAAATGGCTTCTCTAACATCTTCTACATAGATTTGAATATAAATAAAACAACAAATTCGATTTTATGCAAATCCTATAAACTAAACAAACATATATAATATGAGATTTTAGCAAAATTAGGTGTACAAAGCTATGATTATGATACAAGTAATATTGAAAGTGCTAAGTTAGAATAAAAATATTTTAAACCATCAAAAATTTTTCTGTTTTTAAATGATCAAATATTTATTATTTTATTGCAATTAATGCAGAAAAAAGAGGTAAAAGTCTTTATTAATGTTATGATACACATTATAGGTCTAATATAAATTACAAAATTTTTGGAATGTATAAAATTAAGACCTATTTTGCAAATATGAAAGCATGTAGTTAGTCTCTAATGTATGCTTTCTTTACAGATTTAAGCTTTTGTGAGTGGTATTAAATAGCTGCAGCCAAGGGCTATAGAAGGCAAGTAGTCCATCAAAAACATTACCCACTATGTGGGAATTTTTACAATGGTATATAGCATATTTGGACAGAATGTTTTCATTTTCATACTGAATACATTCACATGACTGCTCAAGTAATGGTTTAATTGCATTTTAGACAGATTTATTGGATTACCAAAAAAGGATTAAAAGTTATTTATGAAAAATGATGGTAGTTTATGAGCTTTAGGAAATTACCACATAGTTGATTTTCAAACTTATGTTGTGGAGCCAGTTGATGTTTGGTCTGATTATAAAATATTCAGAGTGAGGAAAAATGTTTTGGAAGCCTCTGAAAATTATTAGATCATTGTCAATAAAGGATATGGCTTGGTGATGGCTGAAAGATTTTGACATTTGCTTGAGGATGCAGGATTTTCTTGCAGCTCCATGGAGTACTCTACTTCAGACACTATATCAACCTACTTTTGAGTATTTATATTTTTAATTGTTTTTCAGGGATAGATAATATGGCTCTGAACTATGAGCCCCAGATTCTTAGATTTCAAAAAAGTAGCAACATATTATTTTAAATGAATGAGAAATTGCAAAGATTTTGCTAGTATTTCATATTCAGGTTTATAGGCTCTTATAGTGTTTGAATTGAGGTAACTCTCTTAGTGTTCATGCTGCATTGTGTACTTATATTCCAAGTGTGTGATTTTTATTCACAGGATTATGAGTAACTAACTATTCATTCTTTTAACTGGCTGATGCTAGCCAGATCCCTAGAAGAAATATTGAGCATATGGTTTGATATGTGAACTCTATTTCAAATAATAGTAATGCAAATGGTGAGCCCTCTGGAATACTATGACTAGGTTTTTAAAGATGTGGATAGACACATGCACTTTTTTAAAGTTTTGGATAGCTATTATCAGATTATTATGTTCAGGAGAAGTTTGGATATTGAAGTGAAAAGAAATTTCCAACTAAATAGATAAAAAGCTATTTTAAAGTTGACTTGGCATGCAACATAAGCTGTAATTCTGTAATAAAAGATTAGCTCAAGAGGCATGACGATTTTATAGTATAATGTAAAGTAGATAGTTTTTCCAGAATAAATTTCATTATTCTTACAAAGAATTTTTTGATGAATGTTCTCAAAAGTAATAGTTTGCTAGTTGTTTGCAGATGGGTATGAGGATATTAAGAGTACTCAAAGAAAGTTAATTGTAGCATCTATGCAGAATGGGAACAATAGTGTAGACAAATGGCCATAGACATTATTTGGATTAAAATCTACAGCTAAAAAGGTGTGTATTTCAAGATACATAATTACTTGAAGTATTTGTTGCTTTGTGATAAATTCTTTTAATGCAGTTACACACTATAGTGAATAGTCAACTGATTTTGAGTGACTGCTTTCATATTAGATTTTAAATGCTCAAAAATTTTTAATGTCAATATTGGTGCCAGAAAGAGAAGTGTTATCATTTAATAAAATAGAAATGTTAAAGGTATAAGATGGAGCATTTATAGTGGTTCTTAAAACTTTGAAAGATTTGTTTTGTTTTTTTTAATGTGTGCATTAGGCATTCTGGTTGTAAAGTGCTATCAGTTGGTTTGTTTAATTTTATAGTTTATAGATAAAAGCTTTGGCACTGATCATTTGTGAAAAGGCTTAAAGAGTTGTATCAATATCTTCAATATATTGTTTTATGAAATTATTTGAACAATAGCAGCAATTGTAAAAGAAAATTTTTAAAAAACAAGTATCAATTGGAGAGGAAGCCATGAAGCTGATAATAGTAATGATCTGTGATGATTATATTAAAAACATCATCTATTGTTAATTTAAATTCTAATGGAACCTATTATTTAATGTAAATTTATAGAATGGTGTGTTTTTAAAATCTGAATAATTTGAGATGGGTGAAATCTGTATAATTTGGATAGCTGAATTAAAGTTTTAAAATTGGATGAAGATGCAAAAAAGAGATGGGTGAAAGATGAAGCTTACCTCCAATAAATAAAATTGCCACAGAATGATACAAAAATGATAGCGTTAGCAGAATTGATTAAGTTTAAACTGTAATGTGGGTGGTAATTCATTATAAGAATAGTTGAAGTTATTACACAGGATAAATAGTTAATCCAGGATAATGTAAAATTTTTCTCTGGACAATGAGAAGTGAACTGATTACATCCATGCCTTTTAGCTTGAGTATATTGTTATATGAGAAAAAATTTCTGGAACTGATGATTAAAGGAGAGAACAATTGCATTTACAGTTGCGGTTTATGTTTAGTTTTGTTAATATGAAGTTAAATATAAATATACAATATTCAGATAATGTAAGATTCAATAATAATAACTGACCATAGGAGATTGCATCCCATGACTCCTCTCATACTGAGCATCATTATGAATGTCTTTAAATTTAGCAAAATAAATCATAGTTATGCTCTGAGAATATATAATCAGATTATTCAATTCATTCTTCATAATGTCTTCTTCTTGTAAAGTAATTATTCAATATCATTGAAAGAACACATTTATTTCTCTTTCTTTCTGATGAAAACAAATAAACAAATATCAACAATTTTAAATTGTAATACATTTCCAAGCCATAACATTGTAAAACTCAATGTTAAAAAATGCAGAGTTCCATAAGAACTGCTTCTCCCAAAAAAAAAATCATTTGATCTAAATTCAACATAGTTGATATTTTCTGAATTTTTTTTTTTATATTCTCTATTTTGTTCTTTAAAAAAATCTATAAGTATGATACTATTCATTTAAGGTTATCATTCAAACAACCATCAAAAAATATTTGTAATTAATATTTGTAATTAGCTATATTCGTTTTATAAAGATAATTGTTATGGTTTTTACTAAAGCAATTAATTATAATTTTAAGATAAATTTCTTTTAATCTATCTTTTTGACATAGTTTCTCTTTCAATTCTATTTTAGAATTTGATGTTATTGCATCTTACATTTTACTTTGGCTTTTCTCTTTTTTTTACGATTAAATAACTTGTCATGATATTCATTTCAATTCCAGATAACTCTCCACATAATCTTTAAAAAACTTGTATTTTTCTGAATACAGTATACTTAATAATTTCTTTTAATATTCTTACAAACAGATTTTGATTGCAATAAAAGTCTTACATTCAAAGAGTTGTAAGACAATCTCTTGTAAATATCATTCTATTACCATTATTTTTCTATTTAAAATTATGGAAAAAGTAATCAATCTATGTTTTATTTCATATTTGAAAAAACAAGAACATAATTAATGAGCTATTAGTCTGTATATCTCATGTATAAAATCCATCACTATAAAAATATCCCAAATTTAACCAATAGTTTTAATTATCTTCAATGTTTTTTAGCAAGTGAGCCATAATTTTATTTTGCAATCTTTTTTCTTATATTTTTATATATTAGTATATATAATTTTTATAAGAGATAGTTTGTTTCAATTTCTTCATTAAAATGTAGGTAGATGATATTTTGTTCAAGATTAATTCAATAAATGATAATGCATTTCAGTGTTTTATTCTTATTCTATATATTTTTTGCCTTAAAATAAATGATCATTTCTTCACATGCAATTCAAGTTGTACTCTTGATAAATATTTTACATTTTATTTTTACAACTTTCAAATTTTATTTTTTCTATTTATCCAAATAACCTACACATGTTTTTTTAAGCTAATGATAGTTTTTTCCCCACAAAATCCAGTTAACTACTTCAACTTTATTTTTACTTTTGCCATTATAAAAAAAAAATCATATAATTAAAATAATAGTCTCTCTTGAAAGGATCATATTTTTTCTATTTTCAATGTTGTTTCCCAAAACCATGGATTTTTATTTATAGAATATATTATTTTTTCCATTACAACTTTATTTTATACAAAGTCTAAATTCAATTTTTTATTAATTATTATTATCATATTTGGAAGGAGACACATTTGTTTTTACTCTCTATTTATTAAATACCATTAAAAATAGTTATTTGACTATGAAATGATGTATTTCTTAATTTTTATTTTCAATTTTCTAAATTATGACTCTACTCTGGTCCCTGCCTTTTCTAACAGACGAATATCCCCACTTTTCTGATTTTTCATTAGTCTTCTCAACTATTAAAATTAAATAATCTTCTACTTGTTTTTTCTCAGCATCTTTGTACAGTTAAAATCATAATTTTCAATTTCATTTAAATTTCCCCAATTTCATTTGTCTTTTTTCCATATGCTGATCATTATAAAACCCTTTTTTTCTTAATTAGGTCCTTCAAAAACATTGTTAACAAATATCTGATTTGTTCTGAAAGAGCTCAATTTTTCTCTTACTTCTGAGCACTCACTGTTACTTGAATAATAGGTTTTTTTAAATATAAATTGCTTTTAATTCTTTATTATTATTTGGGGTGAACTGTTCACAGACATTGTTTATTATAAGCTGAAATAGCATATTTCTGAATGTGAAAGAAAATGTCTCCATCTGAAAATCAGACTTCAATGCACAATGAAGTCCCAATTATTAAGAACACAAACTATGAAATTATAATATAAAAATTAACAAGATTTTATACATTAAATTTCGTTTAAAAATATATAAATCATCAAACAAAAATTCTGCATGGCATAGCTTATTTCCTTTAATTTAATGACATTAACGAATAAAAAAACAACTTTACTATGAATCTATATGATATATATATATAACAGTTATATAAATAAAATCTTTTTAATATTAAAAACTATTTCTTAAATAAAGTTTTAATGAAGTAAAAGTTTAATTTAACATACCCCTACCCAGCTAATCATAATGATTTTGTACGGTTGTTTCCTAGATACACAGTCTATTTTTACTCTTTCGTTATCCTTTAGGAGTTTTAAACAAAGTTGAATCATTTCAGTCTAGCCTTTAAACATATGGATTCAACCACAGAACGATAAAAACAAAGAAGTTGTTTAATTATTTTTTTTGTTGTTGTTGTTGTTGTTGCACAAATTTAAAATGTCAACTCAAAGTGACACGGAGAAGTCATGCTAATCATTATTTAAAATCTAAAAACAAATGCTGAGAGAAAAAATATAATATAAATTTGTAAACCAATCAGAAATAATCAACGTGATACAACGTTATATAAAAAAAATAAAAATATTATTTTGAATAGTACGTATTGCATTGATCAAAGTTTTAAAGTAATAAATAAAACTGGTTGTTAAAAATACTAATTTTCACCGTAATGCGATTTAATAAATAGCATTGGAATATTTAATTAACATTGAATTTTCAATGATGCTAATCAATGATAATAAATTATTGGGTCATTATATTACCCTATTTTGAGCACCACAAAATCGCTTTAGCCAGAAAAATTAAAACATACCCACTCATCTACCTATTTACTCTTCATCAACATCCTTTACCATTACTTCATTAAGATATTTAATTCATACATATTTCACGTGTTAATGGTAGATACTATATAGGTTAATACAAAACTTTGGAAAATTCATATAGATAGGCAAATATCTCACAAATTAATTATTCTTTTTTATTATATGCATAGAAGTAGCTGGCAAAAATGAAAACATCCCACCATCAGCATTTTTAATTATTATCAATCTACTATAGGCTGAAGATCTCTCCAAGTTTAGTCTAGTTTCACAAACTGTAGCATCTTTTTTCCACAATACACCAACAAACTTCATTACTTTATTCATTCATCTTAAATGTGATCTCCCTTTAGATCCATTACAATTTCTTGGAATTCAATTTACAACTTAAATTGTCAATTTGATGATCTCATCCAGCATTATGTCCAGTCCAACTCCAATCTAATCTCTCAATTCTTTCAATGATGGCAGTTATACTTATTTGTTCTCTTATTCATATATTGCCTTTTATTACTCCTAATATGAGTGATCTGAAGTCACTGTATTTTTATTCTGTTAAGTATCCAAGTCTTAGATTCATAATCAAGAATTAATCATGCAAGGTATGTTTCCTTTTAATATCAAGTTTTTATCTACCAAAAGTATTCCATCCTAGTTTAATTGTACAATTAATTTCAAACATTGTGTTTTCATCTGTATAAATAATCTGGTCAAGGTATTTATTGTTAACATCTAATTGGTGATTATTAGCTTTTATTTTTTTATTTCTCAGTAAATCTACAAAATTTTAGCAGTTATCTTTAATCCAAACTCTTGCAACAATTCTTGAAATTCTGGAACATTATCATCAAAATCAAACAATCATCTGCAAAATATAGAGAACTTAAATAATCTCTATTTATTTTTTCTCCCTTAGTATTCCATTTTAATATACAAAAGACTTCTAATAAAACTTCTGTACAGAGTTTTGGAGATCTAGAATTATCCTGCTGTACACCTTCTCAATATTAATTTTCTTAGTATTACCTATAATTCATTCACTGCTGTTGCATTGTAATAATGATTTGTCAGAATATGACTTATATTTTGATGATTCAATGCTAATACTAATCACTATTTACATAAAAATAAATGATTTGTTTTAATATTATTTGCTGCTATTAAGTATAAATAAATAAATATCCAATTCATTTTGATTTATATGCTTGTTTAATATAACAATACAGGGCCTATAATAAAAATACATTTTTCATTTTAAGTAACAAAAATATAAAATAATATGCAAAAAAATTACTTGACTTTTATATTATTTGAAACTGTCAAGTCAAAATTGACTCCTGCAATTATATGAATTTTCAAAATAACATCATTTATTTGAAGTTTCACTTTCATAACTAGCACATTATTCCTAGTTTGTATAATGTATTATTTCTATTCCATTTCTGATCACTCTCTTCTTTCAGTTTCAATCATTTCAAACATTTTTTTTTTATAATGAATTAAATACCTTGCAATATAAGCAAATAAAAATTCAAGTGAAAGTTAAAATCCAATCAGATTAAACATTTAGTCGTTCCCATTTTCCCCTCTATGATATTTTCAGAAGTTTTTCTAGCATAACAGTTCAAAAAAATTCCTACTTTTCCTATCCTTCTTTACTAATCAACTTTCCATTCATATAAAATTACAAAAAATTATGAATATTTTTTCCCAAATATATAGGCATAATATTTTCTTTAAATATTAAGTCATTATTATCAAAAGCACTCCATTCTACTTTAATTCTATGATTAATTTCATCCATTATGTTTCCATCTGCATTAATAATTGGATCAACATATTTGTAATTAACCACTGAACATCACATGATCACTATTCTTTATGCTTACACAAGGTGTTGCAGAGAGGCTAAACTCTCCAAACAATCACACCATTCAGTACAAGCCAGAATAATCAATGAATACAAAAAGTTTTGCGCATAAAATCACTATCTTGTGCATACTTATCCAATATCCCCAGACTTCTAGCTTATGGCTTTCATCAGTGAGGAGCCTTGAATCTGAGAATACTGCAACTGGACTTTAGGATTTAATGCAACCTCTCACAGCCACCTTTTACCTTATTAGCTAAATATAAAGCTTTAAGTCCAAAATGAGAACACAGTAATGTTTTCAACTTAATACCAATCCTGGATTATGGTGACAGTGCTTATTTAAAAACCCAAACCATCAAAAAGTATGGATGCTGAACTGAGTTCAAATCTATATTACTATACACATTAATGAGCTTGAATTAAAAACATTATTGTGTTTTTATTTTGGATTCAATGCTTTATAGTTAGCTAATAAGGTAAAGGTGGCTGCTGGGGTTGGATTAGATTCTAAGATCTAGGTGCAGTGATCTCAAATCCAGGGCTCTGCACTGATGAAAGCCACATGCTAGAAACTAATCCAGGGATATTGGATAAGTAAGCAAATAGATAAGGATTTATGCACAAACTTCTTGCATCCATTGATTACTCTGACTTGCACTAAGTGGTGCTACTGTTTGGAGATTTTAGCCTCTGTGTATATTTGAAAGTTATAAAATGAAAATAAAAAAGTAAAGCAAAAACAAAAAAATGCTAAAAAGGCTCTCTAATTCATAACCATCAATCTATTTTCTTCTACAAAAATCCATTGTAACATTACTTAAGCCTTTTTAGCATTTTTTTGTTTTTGCTTTACTTTTTTACTTTCATTTTATAACTTTCATTATATTTCCCGAAGATCTAAAGCTTTATTTTCTAAAACATTCACAAAATCTGTAAAAAATTAGATGACCTAGATAATCTTCCACTTCTTTATCTTTCCATTTTAATGTACAAAATATTTTCTGTAAAACTGCTGTAAAGAGTTTTAGAGATTTGGAATCACCATGTCATAACCCTTCTCAATGTTAATCTTTGTAACGCCATATAATCTAGTCATTACTATTGCATTTTGATAAACATTTTTCTAAATATAAAAAATATTCCAGGATTATGCCTTGATAATCCAAAGCTTTAAACACTGTGAAAATGCTTTTTCATAATCTTCAAATCCAAAGTATAATGACAATTCATATTCATTGATCATTTCTACACTTTCGCTTAACAATTGAATTTATTCCAATGTGCTGAAACCATTTTTTAATTCAATGTGTTCTTTTGGTTAGTTAGAATCCAAAGTTTATTGAGTTGTTTTGCAATTATCTTAACAGAAATTTTGTAAAAATCAGATAAGTTTGTAATTTATAGTATCTTTTTTTATCATCTTTCTTAAATATCAATTTTTTAGATCATTTTTCAAATCATTTGGTACATCTTTATCATTTAGATATTTGATATATAACTTTATCAAAACTTTTTTTATTTCTATATGTACTTCTTTAATATATCAATAATATTTTCATCATTTGTTGAAGTTTTTCCATTCTTTATTGTATGTCTCATCTCTTCAGAACTTTACAATAATTAGAGGATACTTTGTTTTCTTGTTTTTAATTACTACATAATTTTTTTATGGAATTCTTTCACACATTCATAATAGCATCTTTTTGATAACAGTTCAACTTTTTATCACTGAAAAAGACTTTATTTCCAACACTAAAATATTGTTTTACAACTTTTGAGATGTTTATTCTCTTCTATGGCTTTCATTGCCATTAACAATTCATAAACAATTCTTCTTAATGGATTGCTTTTATCTTTGTTTTTTTTTTTTTTGTACATTGTCTTGACTTGATAGAAAAAAATACTGGTAAGTTACAATTAATTTTTTATACCAGCTATTTTGCAGGTTTGTTCAACAATCATCTTCTTTTAATATTTTAAAAGGACTTGCAAGTTTTAATTTAAATTTATTGGAGTGTTTCTAAGTTAGAAATATCAACTTTTAGTACTGTCATTTTAAATAGTTTTTGTCTCTAATTTTGCATATCCTATATCTTATTAATTGATTATTATTTTCTATGTCGAATATATTAAGATTATTAAGATTTTAAAATATTTATTTTTTGTTAGTCAAAATATAATTCAATTCTATTGTAAGTTTTTCCATATACATTTCTGTTTAGTATTTTTCTCAAAGAAAGAAGTCATAACATACAGTTTTTCTTCCACAGCTTGTGTCTTTTCTCAATTTTGTTATCATAATCAAATTTACCTACAACACTTTCATCTTTAATTGTTTATCAATTCCAGCATTAAAATCTTTCATGACTATTTTAAAATATTGTTTGGTCTTATCAAAAACACTTTGAATATCTATAAAATTTATATCATCACAATGAAAATCTATTGGGCATAACCTGAATTATCTGCAATTGGTATCTTTCAGTAATTTGAATAACTAATCTTGCCAATCTATTTGGCATACTATCAATTACACAATATTTTTCTCTTCTAATTTTTTATTTATAATAAATACCATTCTACTTGTGTGTTCAATATTTGTGCTATTTTTTGCAAAGTATATATCCACTTTTTAATTTATTTTTTTACCTTCTTCAAAATTCACAAAATGTCCCATTTAATATCAAATAATTTTTCTTTCATTTCTTGCTTCAGTTGTAAATATCTAAATAAAAATTTGTCACCAAGCAGCAGCATGGATTGCAGTCAAAACATTTTTAACATCCTTTGCTTTGATCAGCCAACTGAGCCTTTTGGGAACAAGGACTATTATTTATTTTTTTGCCTTGACTGTAAATATCTGTAATAAAAAATATTATTCTATTGTCAAGCCTTGGTGGTCGAGAGGTCAGCGACAGCTGCTTTACAAGCAGTTGTCCTGGATTAGTGGGTTCACTTCCCGGCTGATGCTATGACACATGAGAAAAAAATATTATTCTATTCACCTTCATCCTATCTCCAAGAAAACTCAACCGACATTTCAAATAAAACTACTGAAAAGAAAGGGAATGATGTTTCTTGATCTTAAACTCAGAGTCAAAAATCTAACATAACAGTTGTAATGACAAGAAAGTATTGAATGGACATTAGGAATTTATCCTGCATAGTTATTAAGATCTCAAAAAACATCACAATGATCACTATTTCTTATGCTGGCTTATAACTGTTATTAAAACAGGCAAAATTCTCCATACAGTATTGCCACTCAGTGCAAGCCATAATAATCAATGGATTCCAGAAGGTTAGTGCATAAAATCCCCATCTAGTGCCTACTCATCCGATATCCCCAGATTAGTTTCTGGCTTGTGGCCTTCATCAGTGAGGAGCCTTGGATCTGAGAGCACTGCACTTAGATCTTAGGGTCTAATGCAACCCTCCAGCAGCCACCTTTTATCTCTACCTAACTACAAAACTATGAGTCTTAAACTGAAAACACAATATTTTCAATCCAAGCTCACCAGCTTATATAGTCATATAGGTCTGAACTCAGTTCAGTATCAATACATTTTGGTGTCTTTGGTTCTTTAATAACCATAGCCACCATTATCCTATTAGGCCAATCTGGGGATATTGGATTAGTAGGCACTAAATGGGGATTTTATGCACTAGTCTTCTGGCATCCATTGATTACTCTTGCTTGCACTGAGTGGCAACACTATATGGAGAGTTTTTCCTGTTTTAAGTTCTCAAAAACAAATAAGAGGATCCTCTCAATTAATTGCAAACTCCTTTCTACAGTCAATATAGTATGATCTATTTATATTATATCAGAAAATTTAATCTTGAGATATTGTGATTTTTTTTTTTACATTTTTACATTTTTTTATTTTACTGCTTTTATTATAATTTTTATTACTCAAATAATTTTTTATGTTGTACAATTTTATTTTATTTTTCTTAATGTTTACAATTCTGACATTAGTATATATCAAAGGCTATTGTTTATTAATTTGGTTATCAAGTATTTCTATTTTTGAATAATTTTAATCTTTTAGCTCTTCATTGAAAGCTTGATAACTAACATTTTCTTTTAAAATGTGATTGAAATTCTTTAAAAATAATGATCATGTTATCTTTGTATAATTATTCTATATTTAAACATCATTGTTTAAATACAGAATTACATTTAAATAAATAATCATAGAATTGTATAAATATTGTAATATTGTAAATCCCATTCTTTTTCTATTTTGCTAAAAAGAGAGATCAAATTGCATATATTTAGCCTATGTTTCTTGTTCAATTATTAATAGAAAGTTTGGTTTTATTAAATTTGAAGCATACTTGCTATTATTCTTTTAATATTGCCATAAAAAGTTCCAGACTTAGGTGGAGCCAAAAATGAAGACTCACTGCTAAGTAATAAAAAATAAAAAATATGAACAATGCATGCCTAAGAGATTTATCCTCATTATTTGTCAGGTAAAAACTTAATCACCACTGAGGAGATAAAGTATGACATAATGTGATAATTTGTATTATAATTGGATTTTGGTGCTAATGCAGGAGACTTCTAATATTATTTCAGAAAAATGTTCTTATTTCCATACTATAATAATTGTCAAGTCATTGTTTACTTTAGGTTATTTATTGTTATAAAATCATTTTGGTACTTATCTCCACTTATTGTATTTTTTTAAAATTTTTTGTTTATGTATCTCTAAAATTCACTCTCATTTGCTTCAATTACTTGCAATTAAAATCTGTAGATTGGCCACATACCTCTAATTATCTTTTCTTTAAAAGTATCAGTAAAAATAGGTACTATTTTTATTAGGATATTATCATATATTAATTATTATCTTATATTAATAAGTGATAATTCTAAATATATATATATATATATATCCCAGTAGTAACTATAGTTAATGGGATATTTCTGACACTAAACCTCATATTTGCATTTTTTTCTTATCCACTCTTGCTGCTAGATATTATGTAATAATTTTCTGACAAAATGACTGCATGGGCTTGCTTTTTCATTAATAAGCAAGTAGCCATCATGAGTTAGTAAAGGCAGGTAGATATTCATAATTGATTGATTTGTTTTTTTATTTTTCCAAGCTGCAAAGCATGATTAACTTGTCATAAATTCAACTTTTTCAGATCATTTAGCACTAACTGTGTGTCTAAATTATTGATTATTTTCATTGAATCCTAATCCCATTAAATGGACAATTAAAGTACTACTTCCAAATCATATACCCTATATTTTCTCTTCTCATAGATTCTCACACTTGCATAATTCAAACTTTAAAATCTAATAAGCATAGATCATTTTTGCTAATATAATGCCATGTACAATTGAACATGGCACTTGACAAAGTATACTTTCAGGATCAATTAAAAATGGCTGCTCAAGAATAGTAGCTTTGAGAAATGATTATATATCAGCTTATCAACTGCTTAAGAAATATTTGGCAATTAAAAAAGCAAGAGTGTATTAGAACAGATCTTATATTTAATCAAGGCATTACATTCCCTGAGTCTTGGTATATCCCCCTTCAGATCAGGTTTCCATTGCAATTAGGATAAAAAAAATATCTCATTTCTAGAAATAACATTTCTTTTGACACACCTTAAAAGAAAGCTACAGAATAGAAAAATATTTATTCATTCTTCTCACTTCCAGTGAACTAATTGCATTTTCAGCAAATTTAGTTAATCCCTTATCAAGACAAGTATATCACATATATGGCTCCTATCCATCATCTCTTAAATAATAATCATAATAAAAATCAACATGAAGATTATATAAATGAGCTCATTAGGGTTAAAGTATTAGAATCAATTATCAAAGACATTTAAATTACATAGTTATCATCATTGTTAAAGATGCAATTTATTAAAAAAAGAATTTTTTTATATTGATGGAACTACTTTTTTTTTTTTTTTTTTTTTAGAAAACACAGAAATAATAAGAAATACTCTTCAAGAGTATTCAACCTTTTTATTAAGAAATTGGCATATAGGCAATACTCCTAGAAATTACTTTATGTACTCACAAATTTATTCTTAAGCTTAAATTAAATATAACACTTCATGAATATAATTATCTTTCCTTTATTCCAGATTTTTCAATTCTGAAAGGCTTCTCTCTAAGCTCTCTACTATTTATTATTTATATTAACACTTTACCTAAAATATTTATATCAGGATTTAAAACCAAATATTTTCTGTATTGACTTTATGGATAACAGTATTTCTTATACCAAAAACAAATTCCAGCATCACTACAGATTTTAAAAAATTATACAAATGAATATAAGCTTGAGTTTACCATGAAAAATATATTGTGCATGATCTATAAATGTAAGGCATAATTATAGGTGACACTTTAAAGCAATTATTTCTTAGGGTTCTTTACTCTACTTGAGAAGCTCTTAAATAACATTTTAAAGATTATATATATAATTTTTATTGGGAATTTCTTTTCACTTGAATAACTTAGGAATGCATGCATTAATGTAGGAAACCTTAAAGATAAAATTTAAAACTTAAATAGTTCACTTTCAAAATCATATATACTTTTCTACTCAAAAGTATATTTAATCAACTAATTACTACTAAAGGGATATATTATTTCCCAATATATTGTACATAGAAACATTTTCCACTTATATTTATTTCTTATTTGGGAAGTTAGTTTAGAGAAGAAGTATCACTGTTAACTTTCTCAGATGACTCCAGTCCTCCCAAGTTCAAAACAGTTTAGGTCTTCTCACAATATATATCATCTAAAAAATTATGTTTAATCTGTCATTGGAATATACCATAGTAAATTATAAATAATACTAATATTGCTATATGCACATAAAAAATACTGAAAATATTAAATATAACTTTGCAGGTATTTTAATGCTGGGAACCCTTGTCAAAAGATGCCTGTTATAGTGATATGCATTTTAACAAAGGTATTTTAGCATCAAAAATATATTAAGGTTTCCATGTATGAAGCAGTAATACCTTTAATGCATATTTCAAGATTAAAAAAACAATTTCATTTAATTACTTTTATGTCTAAAAGAAATATTAAAAATAATTCCAACGGATACATTACTGCCAGTAGTGTATGCTGGATACCCATTTTATTTTGCTTCCATCTATAGCTTTATTTTTGCTCAACCAAGAACAGGCATTACTATTGGGAGGTTTATTCTCTATTTTAACATCCTCCTTGAATGATAGAAATTCATGCTAAATGTAATAAGAAGCTTATTCAAAAAATCAAGTTCTGGTCAAGCGTTGGTGGCCTAGTGGTTATCATAGCAGCCTTCCAAGCAGCTAGCACCAAGTTCACTTCCCGGTCAACGCATTTGACATATGGAAAAAAAATCAAGTCCTGCTGATTCAATTTGGATTCTTTTATTGGAATTGTCAGCTTAGCAAAATTTTTAAATGCATTTCCTGATGTATATTTGATTACTGTTTAATTGAAATAAAAACAATCGCTGAAAATAAATCTGTATAGTGATTTCCATTACATATTTATAGATAACCCAAGTTTTTTAAAAATATGTAGTTATATCTAAATAATATATACTAAACTTCTTTATCTTTTTGTATAATTTGACTTCTTGATGCACGTGAAAACATTTATGAATTGAAATCTTTATATTTGTTGAGATTTAAAATAGTAATTTCTCTAAATTATTATGAATAACCACTTTATTAAAACTGGATAAAGATTATGAAAAAAGAATAATCCTCTTACTGGCACTAAGTGTGTGGTTTATAATGATGACAAACATATATTAACTTGTTTTATATATTTATTGTTTTGGACGTTGACAGTTTTAATCATCACTTCTGATAAAAAAAAAAACAACAACTATTTTTGGATATTTTAGTAGTTTTTCACATTAAGATTTAATTTTCCTAGTAAAAACCTGAATATTTTGTTTTATTTTGGGAACTTTTGCTTTTTAATAAATACGTTAATGGGTGTTTATAGTTTTTTTCTAAATTGTTTGGTTTTAGATATTTTCAACATTTTCTATTAATTTTTCCAATTTTGAGATTTTTAACTTAGCAAAGTATTTATTTTAACTATTACTAATATTATTTTGCTCTTTTTTTTTTTTTTTTTTTAAAAAGTTGGGTTTATTGTTTTTATTCTCAAAAAAAAAAAAAAAAAAAAACAAACAACTAAATATATTTGAATAAAGATTTTGATTAATATATGACTGTTAGCTTTATGCATTTCAGCTTTAAATTTATTGTAATTTCTTTGAATAGCTTCTGAAATTTGGTCCCTAAAGTTCATTTATAATGACAAATTTTCTTTCAATAATATTAAAAGTTGGCAAAATTGCTTTGAGCTAGGGAAGATTTTTAACAATATTTGTTAATATGTACATTTTAGATTTCAGAATATTTATTTCACATTATTTATCTACAAATACATAAAAAATTTTACTCTTTAAGATGTTTTTAATTAAGAAGTAAAAATAAATAAATACATAAAGTACATGATGGGAACTACTATTGCTAATAATGGAATTGGTTATTTAGTCAGACTTTAATAAATATTTCCTACTATTATCTATGTTTTTATATAATGATATTCACTCTATAAACTCAAATGATTTACAATTGTTGCATTTTGTATTATACATGAATTGACCTTCACAAATATTTTATTTAGTCAATTAAACCTCTGCATAAAAACAAACAAAAACAAAACAAACAAATAAACTATGGATCAACCCACATTCAATGGCATCTTAAAAATTATATTAGATGTAGGAATCAAAATTTATATACATATTTATAAAATTACATAAGCATTATTGATAATAACTAGAGATCCAATATAAAAATAATAGTTGAATTAAAAACAGGTTCTATTGACATTATATAAGCAAAAATTTCAACAGCCATTAAACGTTAAATATTCCAATTTGGGTTTTCAAGATTGTTATGCTGTTGAGGTATGAAATTCCCTTAAGTAATGTGTTGTGGATGCAAATAAGAATGATGATGGATCACAAAAAAAAATTCTGATTGTTTTTCTGACAATAATTTTATTATTAGTGATTTGAATGAAGAAAATATGTGTCTCCAACTGCTTGGCAAAAAAAAAATTGAATGAGATTTATAGGTAATGTAAAAATTTAAAAGCATTTCATTAATGGACAAAAAAAAATATTGGTGAATTAAATTTCAAAAAAGATTTGGTCATTTGCTGATTATGATCACATCAGATTATTTTTTGGTACATTGAAAGAAAGATTTTTGTATTTATAATCCTATTAAATTCATGAATAGCATTATTTTATGTGATAATGATATTTTAAACAAGCAAAGAAACAATTTTTACCACCTTTTTAATAATGATACAAGAACTCAGATAATTGGCTTCTAATGATATATATATATATATATATATATATATATATATATATATATATATATATATATATATATATATATATATATATATATATATATATATATATATATATATCCTACATACTTATTTAAATATAGACAAAGATAAACAACTTTATAAAATTAAAAGTGGAAAATCTACAGATGCTGATGGAATATCTCTATTAAAAATTTATAATAAGGCTTTAAAATAATTATTGTAGAATATCATTGTTATCCATTATAGCAAACATATTTTTAAAGCTTTTATTGAACAAGCAGTTTCCAATTAATATTAAATCATCATCAAAGTCTCAATGTAATTAAAGTGTGAAAAATGTCTATTATCAACAAAGTCATCAGAATGATAACATATTACATTTATTTAACATCTTAAAAAAATAGTTCAATTTTATTTACAAACAAACTTAATGCAAACCTATAATAATACTCATTATATTTTAAAACAATAAAAGTCACTATCTATGTTTATAAATAGATAAGGGGATATGCAAAAATAAACAGTATTTTATATAATAAAAATTTGTGTATTTAATTTTTGATGTTAAAACTTTAATTCCTTTCAAAGTATTGTCCATTTAATGTAATGGACTAAAAGTGTTTTAACTTTTCAAGATAGTTTGGAAACTCTTGTGAAGAAGTAACTTTTAAAATCTCTGCATTTTGTTCTTCACCAAGCCACACAAAGTGAGATCGAGTCAATATGACCGATGGATAAGCTGAATTATGCTAAATTTAATTAAAAATTGTTTCATACTCATGGTGTAAAGTTTTAGCACTTTGTCACTGTGAAAATTGCACTCCTCACTTTGCCATAAAATGGGACATTTATATTTTACTGCTTCTCACAAAAACTTCAGAACTTATAGATTTTAAATGCCTGATCATTACAAATAAATTCTAAATGAACAATACTATTTTTGTGAAAAAAAAATCAGCATTATCTTGACATTGGTATTTACTCATCACATATTTTTAGGATGTGTGAAATTTGGCATTCCATTAATCCACTCGTAAACTTGTGTTTTTCCAGAGCAACTTGTTTGTAAGCTATTTCAAGCAATACAACTGTTTTTTTTTAAAAGAAAACAAGATTTCATGTTATTTTAATTTTTCAGTCATGTGCAAAACACATTTTACAAAAAAATTTGCTATGTGGTACCATGATTTCATGCATTGATGTCATTTAGCAGGTTAATGCAGAAGTGTCTCTTTGAAAAGTACCTAGAAGCTGAAGCATGTACTTCAACAGGAGTGGCTACTAAAGAATGATTCTGGTTATTTTTATGTACTCTCCTGTATAATAATCTCTCAAGAATAATGAAGGTTGCCATAATGTTTCATGAGATTAATCCTTATTTTACATTCTAACTAAGGATATTTATCCAACGATATTTGTTGGGTAACTGAACCAGTTATATATCTGACTAAGTCAGATTTTCTCAAGTCATGTAATAAGCTAATGCATTAACGATTACATTACAATAAATTAATTACACCAAATAGTGACATTGAATTACCTATAGGGGTTTCAACTTTTTTTATCCTTTATTTCCTTTAAATTATAAATATTAAAAAATGACAGCTTACCTGTCATTTGTCTGCTTTTGAATGATAGACTATTTCTCAGATGTATATGGAAACATGTTTTTACAGCTACTCAGGTAAAAGTGACCGATGATGAATAAGTGCCTGTTCCCGTCAGATTACTTTTTTTATAGTCATAAAAAAACATTTACAACGCAGAATAAAAATAAAAACATTAAACAGCAATCTTTTCTATTAAAACTATAAATATAATTTATATTCGAATCTATTGTGGCTTATTCCTAGTCACAGTTTAAATAAATATTAAAAACTTATAATTTTAATAGTTATGTTCATTTCCTTCTCCCCCTTTTTTTTTTCAATTTGCAAGGTCTACCACTTTAGTAAGCTATTCAACAACGTTCTATAATTATTTATTCCAATTTGTATAGCGAAAACATTTTTATTAAAAACATGCCACACAATTCATACTATTAATTATGGCAGATAAATATAATTATAAACTAGCTATTACTATTAATACCAAAATCTTAATCCTTATATCTGTGCAAAGAATTTTAACAGACAGGAAAATGTACAGGAAGTTTAAAGATGAAAATATATATACTTTCAATATAGGAAAAAAAAAAAACATTGTAGATTAGTCATGCTGAAAAGTAATTAAATATTATGTATAATAAGGCTGTTTAATAAATAGATAATTTCATGCTTTGAGATGGATTACTAATAATATTAAATAAAAACAACAACAATGATAGTGATAACAATAATCTCACAGATGAATAGTGAATAATTATGTTTCAAAACTCACTTTGCAATAACACTTTTTAATATATTAATTTAAAAAAAATAAATATTATAAACCAAGAAAAAAATCTTCACCACAACTTCTCTATTGATTTCCTTGCCTTGTCGAATTAAAGAGCCAAAAATTTATGAAATATACTCAATTGACGAATATATAAAAAAATGTTTGATCAAATAAGTAAAATTGTTATGCTCAGTCTATTAGTTTGATACTCAAACGAGAACGATTGTCATAATTTCTTAAGCTACCTTTCAATATTTTGATTTATAACCGCACGCGCATACATATTGTTTTCCAAAACAATAAATTTTTCAATTCTTTAAAATATAAGCAAGGAATAATTTTTAAATTGTTCACAAGTGATTTTAAATTATCATTAACTAAACTACAAATTGGTTGACATTTAATATGGTATAAAGCCATACTTTTGAAATTCTCTCCAGCCAACTTGGATTCCTGAATAATAAATTTAAATTTAAATGTCTTAGAAGGCAGTAAAAAAAAAAAAAAAAATTCAAATTCAGTCATCCACCAAAAGCAGAGATGATCCATTAAAAATGATTCTGGAATATCTTCAAAATTATAATAAAAAAACATTGATGGAATAATGATTTTAAAATAAAAAAAGATATACTAATTTTAAATATGTCCTCATTGCAATGGTAGAAATGATTGTTTCATTTCTAATGCATGCAGAGTACCACTCAAAGAAAATATCTTTGCAAAATAAAGATGCAAAAGTGATTAAGTCATCCAGATGACTTAAAATTTAATAGAAATTAAAATCTATGTGGTTTCACAATAAGTTTTTGAGTGCTTTTGTAGTCCATTACTATGATGTACTTAATACACTATTCAGTGTAACAATATCTTTATTTTACATAATATTAGGTGATATTCATAGTATATATTCTTTTTTTTTTCATGTGTCACAGGATTGGCTAGAAAGCGAACCCGCAAACATGGGACAATTGCTTGTAAGGCAGCTGTGCTGACCACTCGCATCAGGCGCTTGTTTGTACATATAAATATTTTTTAAATGCAAATAAAATCTTTTAAAAAAATCTATTTGTTTTTACTTTCTTATAATATTCATTAAATTAAAACAATTGTTCAAAATATTAAACTTATTCCAAATGGTTCAGTTTTATATTGGGAAAAAAAAATATTAATTAGTACTATTCATTCTGCAAAACAAATAAAATAATTCTGATCATTGATTCTTAGGAAACAATCTATCAAATTGCTAATTTGAAATATATTCTATGATTAGTAGTTTGGAAGAGCTTGTGGGTATTGAGTGGCAAAGTAATGGGCTGCACACAAAAGTGACAGTTTATTATACTAATTTTTTAAAATTCTTACTTGAAACTGATTCAGGAACCTTTAGCCTTGAATCTGAAATTTATCACCATTAAATGGAAAAAAAAAACTAAATGTTACTTGGCTTTTACATTAGTAAATAATTAATAAAAAAAAGTTATGGTTAGAAAGCATTTAGACTACGAATTAGGTGTTTAAATGAAATAAAAATTGTTATTTTAAAACACCTATAAGCAATAAGAATTGAAAAATATATATTATTTGTATAAAGTTCTATTACAAATAATTAACTCACCATTATTTAATTATAAATCATTTCTATTAATACTATAAACAATCATTAAGAATAATACATAATTTATTAGTACTATTAGACACTATAAATCAACAATAATTTCTGATGATTATATGAATAGTATTTCTTCTTTATGCCCTATCACCTGATGATGGGATCCATTTACCTCATTGCAGATTATCTTCTTCCACCACTGATCTTTCTGAAAATTATATACTTTTTTAATAAAATATATTATTTCATAATATGATCAAAATAAGATCATTTCTATTGATCATTTATGATTTAAGTAAGGTTCAAATATTATATGATTGATTGATAATCCTATTTATTTATTTTTCTTGCAGTCCATAGTGTTTCAAAGATCTTTTCCATTGTGATAGCTTAAATCCATTACACTTTCCTACCATTTCTTTTTAGTGGCCAACTTTCACATTCATAGAGTCACAGAAATTTAAACAATTAATTTTAATAGTCAAAATAAGAGTCATAGATCACATGACCCTATTCTCTTAAGCGTGAAAGTTATAAACAATGAGGATTGCCAATTCCTCAACAAGCTTTGTGATAAATGCTTAGCCAGAGAAAGCATTTAAAATATCTTTATCAGGACCCCCCCCCAAACCCCTGACCATGGTTTCATGCTTTGGCACTCCTCAGAGAGGTGTCAGGGTAGGTTCAGACACTAGATCTAAAAATACCAACCCAAAGCCAGCATTTATCTAAAAGTTGTCTATTGAGTGGAAAATCTGAAAATTTCAGACACCTACATGTCTTCAAACCTAGTTATCCAAATCAAATAGCTATATGGGGCTGATAGATCTTTAGCCATACCATATATTAGTAGTCTTAGTAATATAACATTGCATAAGACTTAAGGCAGAGACTATAAATAGTCAAAATAAGAGTCAAAGATCACATGACCCTATTCTCTTAAGCTTGTAAGTTATAAACAATGAGGATTGCCAATTCTTCAACAAACTATTGGCAATCCTCATTGTTTATAACTTACAAGCTTAGGAGAACAGGGTCATGTGATCTATGACTTATTTTGACTATTTATAGTCTCTGCCTTAAGTCTTATGCAATTTTATATTGCTAAGACTACTAATATATGGTATGGCTGAAGATCTATCAGCCCATATAGCTATTTGAGTTGGATAGCTGGTTTGAAGACATGTAGGTGTCTGAAAAAATTTCAGATTTTCCACTCAATAGACAATTTTTAGATAAATGCTGGCTTTGGGTTCGTATTTTTAGATCTAGGGTCTGAACCTACCCTGACACCTCTCTGAGGAGTGCTAAAGCATGAAACCATGGTCAGGGAATTGGGGGTTCCTGATGGAGATATTTTAAATGCTTTCTCTGGCTAAGCATTTATCACAAAGCTTGTTGAGGAATTGACAATCCTCATTGTTTATAATTAATTTTAATCTTCATTTTTAAAAATATATGCCTATAAATATCTTTTTAGACTTTTACTTTATGCAATATATGGTTTGTGATGAATCTTGACTATGGAAAAATTTATTGTTGATGAAGGTCATGAGAAAGTAAAATTGCCAATATTTTATATGCCTTTGTTTTTGCTTTATATTTTCTAAAAAAAAGCCTTAATGTCTTTTTTTATTTTCAACTACAAGTACAATATCATCAACATATCTACAATTGTTGATGTTTTTTTGTTTTTATGTATAAATCCTGAATTCACATATCTTTATTAATGTGGCTCTATTCATTATATATTCATGTATCAAATGAATAGGTTGAGTGTCTATATGTAGTTATGTTTAGCTCCTTTGACAATATGTTTCTTTATAACCCATTTTAACTATAATTTATAATTTTATTTTATTGATTTAATCCCATTTGTTTCCCTTCTATTACATCCATTTTCCTAAGAATGTTTTGTTCTTTAGCTTGTGTAACTAAATCTAAGATCTTGTCATAATCAATAAAACATATAAAGGCTTTTAACTTATATTTATAGGCCTTATCAATAAACCAACATAATCAAACAATGATGTGTTTAGTTGCTCACCATTTCCTAAAAGTAGTTTTACCACCTAGAAGCTTTTATTCAATAGTTGGGCTGCAATCTAAGCTGAATAATTTTTGGGAGTAATCTCATTTGCATATGATGGCATTATCATCATTATTAGCCACTTAATTAGGGATATTATTGTAACGATTCGGAGAATAGCACCTAACGTAAACTGCACTACAGGGCGCCATCTAGGCATTTGAACCTAGAAAAATTTATAAAGTAGGCAGATACATAAGTCAAAAAAAAAATTTTTTTTTTTTTTTAAATATTTTGGTTCCGGTCATTAGCCCATGTCACTAGCTCAGTGGAATAGCAGAGATTAAATAATATAATCTAAGAGTATATAAAAAAAAGAATAAAATAAGCCACTGCCAGTAATTAACATACAAACATTTATTAACACACATATATAAGATTTAAAATTATTTTAGCATCAGTTTACCTTTTAAAATTACATTTTTAACTTTGATTTTAATTTACATTTTAATTTTTACAACTTTACATTTTAATTTTTTATAAGTTCACACAGAGGAGTTTATAAAAGTTTGTTTTAAAATGTTGAGTATAGATCGGTTACATAGATTACAACGGTTAAAAACATTTTAAAAAATAAACATAAACGATCAAAATATAAAATCATTGATACCGACAATTGCAGAGGGAAATTTATAAGTAACCCAATAGTATTCACCATAAGATACTTGCATTGTCACCAATAACTTAAAAGACATCTGAATAAATACATTATAAATACTCACCGTAAGGTATCATTATTTATTGAATGTCTATATATTTTGATCAAATATGAAAACCCAAAACATACTTAACCGATAACCAATCCATGCAAGCATCTATAAACAACTTAAATTTAATGCATTTTTATTTAGGGTTGAGTATGAATAGACTACATAGATTTGCATTTGAAAATAAAATATTATATCCCTATTTAACCCTAGGCTAAAATTCGCAGTCAACTGGCATCAATTCATCTGATATTTCGATGTATTCAATGTAATACGGAATACGGCAGCACCAAAAAGATTAAGAGAAGACATTGACTCTCATCAGATAGGAATATTACATCGATCTAATGAGAAGAACAATAAAAAAAACTCCATAGAAAGGAACTACGTTCTTCGTCTTATAATTCCTTCCATAGGCAAATGGGTGAGTGCGGCGTATATATAAATGATTCTGCCAGTAGCCAATCTCTGACTACATCTACTAACTACATCAATATATCCAATCCATTGACCCAATTTAACAATGACACAAATAACCTAAGATTACCCTTCCCTAATATAACTTTACAAATCTATACAGCCATTCACGCCCGACTTAACTTTAACATTGATATATTTTAATTTATCAGAAAACAGAAATCATAAATAAACAACTAACAAAAAAAAAAAATATAAATGGAAATGATTTTGCATAAATAAAAAAAAATATATACATCAAATAACATTATTAATAAAGAATTTAGTTTGGTCAGATAGGATTCTATTTGTATTATTTACTAAAAGGTTTAAAATTTAGAGTTCTATGTTTTCAAATGAAAATAAAGTTCTTACGATTTTAAAAGGTCTATAATTTGTAGTCATTTGTAATTCTGAATGGGAATTCCCACGCCGTACTGAAGATATTTGTTTTGTTAGCCATTGTTCTTATCCATCCGGAGGTTTTTGCTTTAACTGGTCCTCAATGAAGAAAACGATGTTTCACTCCCTTTTCTTTAACAGCTGAAGGAATTGAAAGTGCATCTTTCAATCTCTTCACCTCCAACTCCGTACTAATACGTATAGTCACATCGTAATAATAATCTATCTATCATAATTTTCCAACTTGTCCTTTTATATTTATTTGAAGGATTGAATTTACATTATGTCATCGATGTGATGGTCCTTTCGCTGAGGTCCGATTCCATAGGATTTTTTTTATTTGCTAAAAGTTTCTATTGTTTTCCTATCTGACCGATGTTTTTACATTTAAATGCCCAAGGCTGGTTTACATTTAACTAATTAAAACAATCGATTAAAGATATATATTTATCTCTAAATCTTTTTAGGTTTTTGTTTTTAAAATACCTTTCTATTTTTAATAAAGTTTTATTTTAATAATTTTTTTTTTTTTATCTGTGCGATTTATATATACAAGTTTAAGATGATATTTAATTTCAATTTTTAATTCTTAAAGAAAATTTTTAAATGCGAACATGTTTAACAATAAAAAAACAATGTAACGTCGTCTGTGCTTGTTACATTATAATTTTCAAAGAAGATAAAAACAATAACAAAAGTTAAAAATAAATTTTCGGATAAGTTACTATACAGAAGCAAAAACCAAAAAAAAAAAAAAGAGTTAAAAATTTATTGAATATATAATTAAAGGATGAAAATGTGTAAATACACAATTCCACTGAAATAATCAGTGCAAAAAATAGATTAACATCATGAGTTATTATGAGTAGGTTTTATGCTAACTAAAATCACTGATGGAAGTAAGATAAAAAAGAAAAGAAACTAGAGAATAAGAGAAATGAATAAGAAGAGATAAAAAAGATTGTCATAAACAGTTCTTATTCTTTGATAATCTACACGATGTGTAATCAATGTAGTATAATAATTTTCACACTTTTATCAAGATTCTCGTTTTTGATATAGAAATATAAATTGTTTTTTTTTTTCAATTTGCAGGCACTAGATTACTTTTCTGCAATAATGGTCATAATTTGACTAACATTTTAAATGATTTTTCTTCTATCTCCTGCAAAGATTTGCTACAATAAAATCAATTCCAATGATTTTACTTTTTAGCAATGACCTCAATGCTCTCATCTTCTAAAATCCCCTCCCCCCTCCTTTTTTTTATATCTAAGATAGTGCATTAAAAATACTTTAGATAAGATCTTATGTGTAGTTATTCTGTTTTTTTTTTCCATTTCTTTTTGATTTTAATTATACATTATATTGGAGTTCTTTTAATAAATCTATTCTTGGGTGAAAATTTCTTACGAGTTCACAAATCCCTGAAAGATAGTGTTGTTTTTTCAAACTTGCTTTCATTTTCAAAATCTTTACAACTACTGCTTTTTGTCTTGTATGATAAGAATCTATTCTTAGATTTTTCTAATTATTTCTTTAACTTGATTAATTATTCATTTCATTTACTAATAAATCACATCAAAAAAATAAATTTAATTTTATATGTTATTTCTTAAAGCATTAGATATTTTTTCTAGATTATATCTAAAACATTTTCAGGTTTAACACTTTTCTTTCCAGCTTCACTCCAAGTTACTTATGCATAATATTGATTCGTTTTATAATCAGTTTTTACTACTAAAGCTTAAATTGACTAACTAAAATGTAATCAATTTGATTCCTGCAAACTTCATCCCTTGATAACTATCTATATAGTTAATATTTTAGCATTTTTTAAATTTCCTTTACTAGTTTTGATATTTCAATCACTGATCAATAAAAAGTCTATCATTTTCTATCTAAACCTCATAATAAAAATTTAATTTTTTTCTTTATTTTATAAGTTTTTAGAGTTCATAGAGTTGCATTATAAAATCAAATTAATATCTATAAATTATTTGCAGGATCATATCCAATGATAGCCTTATTTTTCCTGACACCATTTTCACTTTTTTACCATTGCTTTGAATTATTACAATATGGTTTTTGATTTAAAGACTTCCCATCTCACAATTCTTAAAAAAATCAATATATAATTAATGTATTTCTATCTTTATAAAAATAAAATATTTTTTGGTTCATAGTTCTGATATTCTAAGTTTCAATCATTATATTCATCTTTAGTATTGATTTCATTTAATACATAGATTGAGGGAATCATGATCTCCTGACCTAAGCTAGAAATAAAAATGCTATATAATAATTACAGAACAAAATATGAAAAGCTTTTAAAAATATTTTTTTATAGTTAGTTTATTTATAGTGTTGAAGTAGAGCATAGTGGCTATACTGTCACTTAGTAAATCACAGAAATCTGAGTGTTAATGATACTTTTATAAGAGAATTAGAGTTTAAACCAAATCTAAATCAAGCTTCAAACTCTGGAAAAAATTAATGCTATTTAAATAAATTAGTTATTGAAAGGATTAGATAAACAAAAAAACCTTTTGCATTTTCTCTCCACCACAAATGCATGTAAGTTTGAAGATTACAAATGAGGAGATAATATCTATGTAATCAGAAATCATCTTTAATCTTTGATGTTACTAAGAAATTATCAATTTCTACTAATTGACAATTCCTAGGGTTAAAAAAGTTTTTTCATTAAGCTATAATAGCTCTATTGTTCAAGATTGTGTTGAAGTAAAAACTCAAATTGTGGATTTAATCCAGAAAGCTATTTTTATAGGTGTGAGAATGTAAAAAAATAGCATCTTTCTTGAAATTCTGAAAATATTATTTTGAACTTCCCCAGAGAGTTGTATATGTTGAATTAAATATTTTCCTATGAGGAGATAATATCTATGTAAAAAGTGATCCCCTTCAATCTTTGATGTTACCATGAAATTTCTTGCAAACATCAAATGTTGAAGGTGATCTCTCTTTATATGGATATTATCCTCTCATTTCTATTCTTTGTTATAGTAACAAACTGAATTAATAATTTCTTGGTAACATCAATGTTGATCTCTATTTATATAAATATTATCTTCTCATTTCTAATTTTTATTATAGTAACAATCCATGGAAATATTTAATTCAACACATACAATAATCTGGAGAAATTTAAAATAATATGTGCAGAATGTCAAGAAAGATGCTATTCTTTCACATTCTCACATTTATAAAAAATAGCTCTCTGGGTTTAAATCCCTATAAGAACTTGTGTTTGAAGTAAAAATGGACTCCTTTTACTTCAACAAAAATGGTAATAAAAGTGCTATTATAGATTAATGAAAAAACGTATTTAGTCTCAGGAATTTTCAATAATAGTAATTGATAAATAATACAAAAACTTTATCAGATAATGAAAATTATTCTTCACATATAAAGTGTGATATACAGAGTAGCCAAAATTCAAAAAATATTAATCACTAAAAACTATTTGCCAAGTGCTTTCAGTACCATGTACCAGAATCATGGTAACATATGTTTATCACACCTTATATATGAAAAATAATTTTAATAATAATTTATAATTTTTTGATAACAACAAAGGTTAAAAGTGATCTGTGTTTATATGGGTATTATCTCCTCATTTCTATTGTTTATTATAATAACAATCCATGGAAATATTTAATTCAACATACTCGGGTTATGAATTAAGAATCTTCTAAATGTTGAACAAAGGATCAAAAATAGAATGAATCATCTATTCTTGGGAGCTCTGATGTTTGTCAACATGATTGGTAATTCATCACTCAGATTGAATATGGCACTTAAGAATCTCAAAAATAGGTGATTCATTCTATTCTTGATTTTTTGTTAAACATTTAGAGTGCTTTTAATTCATAGCAATTTACCCCCTTTGTTCACATATATATTGAACTATGTTTAATTTAAAGTTTATACATATATATATGTGTGTGTATATTTAAAAAAAAAATTTTCATTTTATATTTGTTTTTCATTTATTCAACAATTAATAGCAGCAATTTGTAAAAGAATATCATATTTTTAACTTTTTATAATAAAAAAAAAAGATAAAAATTTTACTGAGTTTCCTCAAAAAGAAGACCTAACCAAAAAATAAGCCCTAGCATAATTTTCAAGATGCTGATAATATTAACCCTACTCCAAATATAAAAACCTAGTTAAGATTTTCAGTCTGATGGATGGATTTTATTCATCCATTGAAAAACATGATGGACATATTGAATTATAAAATACTGAATGTATAAATAAATGTAGATTTTTGTAGTTGAATAAATGTTACTCAGAATTATTTGGCAGACAGACTTATAAATAATCATTTTAATAAATTTGCAAATACAATTTTATTATTCATTTATCAAACGCCTTCATTCAGTCTGATATAAGAATTTCTTTTTAATTTGACCTTTAACCATAGATATTGTAAATAAATTAACATTAATATCCAAAAATGCTGAAACTTATTATTAAACATAATTTTAGTTCACAAATTAATCAAAATAGCTTAATGTTTCGTATATTATTTTAAATTAAATATTACTAATTTCAACAGCACAGAATTAACTTTTAATGTTTATACAAGAACATAACTTTTAATATTCTTATATAGAATGAGAATGTTCTGTGATGTGTTTATAATCATAAATGTTACATAATAAAATAGTAGTAAAAGTTATTTACATATTGTTGAAATATAGTAGTAATATCAAATAAATGTAGATTTTTGGATGTGAATAAATAGACATTTTTGTACTTGAATAAATGTAGGTTTTTATACATAAACAAAGATATCCCATAAAAATAAGATCTAAGCCATCTTTTGAAGCAAAAACTAATATAAGATCCAATCTTATTTTCAGTGAAGCATGGTAAAATAAATAGTTAAAGATAAGACTGGAATAACTACACAAACAAAAATACAAATATGTGTACATTTATCATAGATGCTTCTTTAGATTATGCATTTGACATCTTAAAACACTGTTAACTTCTGAAACAAACTTTATTTTTTAGAAAACTTATAACTCTCTACCATATTCGTTCTATTCTCAGTTATATCCTCTTCATGAAAATAATAATAAAATTGCTTTTTGTAAACATGACTTTGAAATAATTTTTTTAAAATGCAAATGGCTTTTGTATAAAAACCAGGCCAGATTCCCTATTAAATACTTATTTTTTTAAAAACAGTTTATCACTATTTATTATTTACATTTACTTATTCTAACAAAGATATTATTTTACAAGAGTAAATTTAATAGCAACCCATCCAAAAGAATGAAGAATATTATGAAGTGGGATTAAGATTTTGCAATTGTATTTTTACAATCTTGCAGAGCATTATTGAAAAGCAGGTTTAATGTTTATGTTAATTTATATATAGATGATTCACTTCATGAAGTCTTATTCTGCTAAATATAATATGCAAAGTTTCTACCCTAAAAGTAGGTTGTGGAATTAGAATATTAACTGAAATGATGTTACTTGTTAATAATCAGTAAGTTATTGTTGCTTACATTCTTTTAACAAAATTATATTTAAAATTTATAAATAACCTTAAATTTTTGTATAATATGTTCTACATTCACACCCTTTCTGAATATTATATACAATGATAGAAAAATTCTAATAAATATAATTCCATCAATAGAACTAAACCCAAATATTTTAACAAATTGAATATAACACAAATTATTATTGTGTTAGCATTCTCTTTACTTACTTATAGCTTTTCTTTCAATTAGAAAAAAAAAATGAAAGTGCATATAAAGAATCTTAATTTCATCATGGTCACATAATCAGTATTAAAAAAGAGTATAACATTGTAATAAAAAATTGTATTTTATGAAATTTTTTTTTTACAAAACAAGAAACTCACAAAATAAAAATATTTCTTTCACAATATCCAAATTAAATTAAAAAATAAGGCAAACGATTTTAAAATATGATAATCATTTTCAGTATTATCACATTAGATAATTATGCACATAGTTATTATATATATTTCTTGCTTTTAAAGTATGATATTAATATAATTCTAAATTAAGTTTTATTTGCAGTTTAAATGTAAAGTTTAAATTATTGTGGACAAAATATAGAGGTCAGCTTTATTTGAAAAAAACAACAACAACTAAACCTGAGATCAATATTTAAATAGAGATAAAAAGTCAGTGATAGGATAAAAGTTAAGACTATATTTAGAATTTTAAAAATTTGAATTAAAAAAGCATCATGTAAATAAAAATTTAATAAAAAGGTATTCCGATAAAATAAAGTGATTGTTGAGGAAAGATCTTTTATAGCAAAATTTGAATTAACTAAAATAATAAAACTAATGTGTTAACTATTTCCAATATCTAGTATTAATTATTAAGTATATTATAAAAATTCAAACTTTATTTAAACTTTTTAAATACATTCAACTGTTACTAATAATACACAGGATAATATTTAATACAAGGTTTTGGTTATATTATTCTCCCTTCTTAATCCAGTCTGATTGATGACAATACAAGCATGGTAATCAAACTAGAGATTTTTAAATTTCTGAATATTGAATTTAAAATGATTCTCAACAGAATTGGCTCATTAGTTAAAGTTTTATTTTAAATTCAATATTCATGAATTTCTGGTTTGATTCTAATGTTAATGCCAGCACTGATCAGGCCAGAAATACCTGAAGAAGATAAGAGAATAATATATAATTATCTATTAATCTGAATGTTATTAATAACAGTTAAATGTATAAAAACTTTAAATAAATAAAAATATTTGTAAAGAGATTTAACAATTAACATTAAATGCTGGAAATAGCCTAGTACATAATTATAACTAAAATATCATCATCACAACTTATCAGACAAATGCTAAAATTAATATATTTATATGACTTTAACAATTGCATACAATGAAAAGTCTAACAATTATTAGTCAATATTTATAATCAGTTATTTTAAACTCTAATAAAATAAAGAAAAAACATATCCATAATTTTATTTAAAAAAAATGATTCCTTATATAAATGTACTTTTTAAAAAAAAACAATTAATGTAAAATGAAACAAAAAAAGTAAGTTAAAATTTAATAATTTTTTTTTTCTTTTATACTGAATGCAAACTTAACTTTGCATTTTTTAATTCCTAACTTGTTTGTTAATATTATTACATAAAATTTTTGTGATTATTTAATCTACATCATTATTTATGTTTTTAATTAAATATAATTAAAGTTCAAGAATATATTAATATTCATACTTAATGAATATATCACCATCATCATCAATCATTATCAATCCACTGCAGGATGAAGGTCTCTCCAAGTTCAATCCATCTTTTCCTATCTTTAGCTTCTCTTCTCCACATCACCCCTGCACACTTTCTTATTTCATCCATCCATCTCACACATGGTCTCTTTCTGGGTCTTTTAAAATCTCTTGGAATCCAGTTTAAAATTTCAATTGTCCATCTGTTATCATCTCTTCTAACAATGAATATATACTACTATCAATATATAAAAGTAAATATAATTTTATTATGCTACAGTAATAATTAAATATTATTTATATTATTCTTTAAAAATTTGGCTCGCTGTTCATCATGATTTAATCTTAACACACTAAACAATTAGAAAAAAAAAACAATTTCATCAACATTTGTAAATGACTTAGGATTATTATCGTCAAAGAATTGATTGAAGGCTATTTTAACAAATATTTCCCCTTTAAATCCATCAACTTCTTTTTGTTAAAACTCACTTAATAAAATTGATAAGATGCAACAAAACAGCAACATTCAATGAACAACGTCAATTTAACTTTTTTTGAACAATCCAGTAATATATTTTTTTTAAAAATGTTAGCTTTTATTGTAAAACAGTGAAAAGCTTTAATCTCCAATTTAATGTCTCTACTAAATTTTTAGCCCTATTTGTAACATGTAATCATTATTAGAAATCAAACCTAGTTATTCCTAAAGATATCTCTTTATTTATTATATGCAAAATAAAATATATAGTTTCAAAAACTTATAAAATTCCATACAAATGATCTAATTAATCATTTGTACTGAAGTAGATGAGTAAAAAGATATTATATGTATATATGTTCAATTGACATCTTAATGATTACGATTTTATTATTTTATATGTTCTAAATTGGAGAATCTAGAATTATGTTAAGGAAGTAGCAACAAAGAGCATCCTACCTCTAATTATGATCTATTATTGCCACTTGGTCATGATAGTAATATCCTATTGACTAGATATCCAATCCCTTTGGAAAGAGAATTTAACACACACCCACATACAATACTTATATGTGTATATACAATGAAAGTATTTAAAAAATATATGACAAAAATATTACATCATTTATATTTTTATTATATGGATAAATTGCAATGATGAAATAAAAAATAAATTTTTATTCTGACACATAATAACTGATTTATGATGGATATTCTTATAGAATAAATATAATTGTAGAACGTGATTTTTAATTAAAGTGAAAGACTGAAACCTCTTGCATGCACTTTTAGAATGCTTATATGACAGCCAATCAGATGTAATGATGACTGTGTAGGAAGCTCTCAAGTTGCAACACAAGACAGAGATTTTACAAAAAAAAGGTGGTTCCACCTTTCTCTTTACTTAAATTTATATATATAAGTCAGTCTAAAGTATTTTGACTTGAGAGCATGAAGCTTTAAACATCTTCACATTTAACTCACTGCTTATTATTTATAAACAAACAATGCAAAATCTTACAATTTACTATGAATGTATAATTTTTTTCAAATGTTATGAATTGAACAGTAATGTACGTAAATATATGTTTACAATATTTTCTTGATTTGTAAAAACAATTAATTTAAGAAAGTTTGTGAAAATAACTGATATAAGAAAAAGCTTCATTACGGATGGTGAAAAATCTAAGACAATTGGAAAAGAAAACTGATGGTAAATGAAAAAGTAGCCTAGTTTTAACTTTCTTTTCGATATTTACTGAAGTGGGTTTTTGAGTAGTTTATGGCAGCACCAAAGTTAGTTAATCTTAAATTAATTTTTTTAAAAAAGTATCACACAGAGGTATTCCATTTATGAAGAAACTAACATAATTTTATTAGTTTTAATCTATTTAACATTTGATGTGCATTTATATATTTATGTATAATTATGAAAAAAGAAAATAAAACCAATAGTCATATATATGACCATACATATGAGTTATATTTATAAAATTGATATATAAGAAGGTGTAATTATTCTAATTAACCGATAGCTAAATAATAATAATTATTCAGTCTGTTTAACTCAATCTTGGAATGAAGCTTGCAGCTAAAAATTGTTTTACACAATATTAAACACAATTTGTTGAAAGATTAATTTTTATTATGATAATAGTTAAATAATAATAATTTTAACTGCCATTAAAATATATATAAATATATTTAATCAAAAAATAAATTATGTTTATATAGATATATATTCAGGTAACTGTTTATATATATAATATAGTTAAATTAAATCACCCCCTTAACCATTTAGTCTGCTAGTTCTGGGTTTCACTGATTGGTACTGCTATATCACTATGCCACTGAGCACAGTTTTTATATAGACTGGAAGCTATAATCAGGTAATTAATTTATATTTTTGGTAGAAAAATCGAATTTAAGGAGTTAGCTACAAAAGAGTGATATTAGTACATGTTATATACAAATGAAGTTAAAAATGTAAGTATTTTTTTTTTATTTCAAAAAAAAAAAAAATTAAATTTTTTTTGTTTCGTAAATAATTTATTTTATTTCATATACATACTCATTACATTTTTTATATTTGTAATGTAATACTTATCACATTTTAAAAATATTTTTAAATGTATAAAATATACTGCATAATGCATTTGTGTTGGATTAGAAATGATCAGATTATATTCAAAAAATAAAGTGAGAAGAAACTTTTTACTGTATAATGAGCAGTTAATAAAAAGTAATTAAACTAAAAAATATATTTTTTAACACAAAAAATATTGCATGTAGGCAATCTAACATATCTGAAATAAAAATTCTAAAATTTTTATCAACATATAAAACATAAAATAGAATTCTAAACAAGTATATGTATGAAATATTTATAATAAAAATATCAAAAGCCTAGGTGAAAATAAACTAGTAGCCTATCTAGTGAAAAATTTTCAATATAAGAAATATAAACATTATAAATGTATGAAATAGTATTGATATAGCATATTTAAAAGTAAATATTACAACTACAAAATAATATATTAATATATAATATATAAATTATATATTGCAAAAGTAAAAGCATAAAATATATGTAATAAATGGAAATAATTTGAAAATTTTCAATCTTTCAACAGTGAAAAATTAATTTCAAATTTATTGAAGGATGTGGTTGAAAAAGAAGACAATAAAATCTTTCTTTTTTCAACAAAGGATCAGTGAGCAAAGAAAGACTAATCAAGGTTCTGTAAATATAATTTGATTCTAAAACCAATCAAAAACATGATTTCCTGTGAATTAATTGCTTTCTACTAAAAAAAATGTGAACTAAAATTAGAATTAACCATTAAATGCCCCACATAAATATAACTTAATAGGGAATTGTGACTACACAAAATTTGACAATTGCAAATGAAATTATAATAACATGATATAATGGATAAATCAGAAGTGATTATTACACAAAAATGATGGGAATATGTCTAAAAATGTTAATATTTAATTGTTTATAGCACAAATAATTATAACTGATATTGTTGATCCAATTATAAATAAGAACATTTCAAAACTAAAATAATGACTACAACAAAAATAAGAAAATCTATTCCCAAAATATTAATACAAATATGATTTTCTTTCTTTAAAATCCACTTCTACTTCTTGTTTTAATGCTGCTAAAGACTAAAATTATATTTGGATTTTCAGACATGTCATATTACTAAGACATAAATCTTATGTAAAGGGTGTGTTTTGATATAAGTAAGTTTGTGCTTGGATGTACTAAAATAAGAATCCTGACATATTCTCTCACAATTATTAGTGATTTATATTTTTTTAAAAAAGCATTGACATTTTTTGATTATCATATTAATAAAGTGACTATAAAGATTTATAAGTAATAAAAGGATTTGAAGACAGAAACTCAATAATGAGTAAAAAATGATTATTGGATTAGATCTGTAGCAGAGATTATCATTTATTGATTGTGGTTACTTGGGATCTTTTATTGATGCATTGATTGTAACATGTAGTAGTCTTGTTTAAGTTTTGTATTGATTTGATTGACCATAATTATCTTTCTTAAAACAATTATCTATGATAAATCATTTATCCTTCATTTATTACTGTTAACATGTATATTAAATTTAAGTATATTTAATGCTAGAAGTTTGTCATTGGTTTCAGAGAATACATAGTAAAATATTTAAAACACTCCCCTCCTTCATAAATATTATTTCAAGTTATGATATATGTATTTTTAATTTACAGAATTATATATATTATATATGATCTCAAATGAAAATAAACATATGAACTTTTGCAACAATAATCATTAGTTAACCAGGCTCCTAACTTTGAGGCACCAAATGTAATGGAATGTAAATGCTGCATTCCATTTAAATTGAAGAAAGAAGGCTCCAAACATTGGGAAAGCCAAATGTAATGGAAACTATACGATATGTATATAAACATATCATGCTGACCACATTGTCATGTCAAATGTAATGGAAAATATCTTTATTATACCAATCACCAGTTAACTAGGTCCCACAGTTTGTGGTGCCAAATGTAATGGACAATATATCATATAAACATATTATAAATCAAACATATTATAAATCAAATGTAATGGAATGTCAATATGTTAGAAGAAAATAATGTTTCAAACATTGGATGAAAAATGTAATGGAATATATGTAATCTAAATAAATCCAATTGTTAAGAAAGCCTAATATAATAGATTGTATGATTTAAATGAAGAAAGACAAAATTATCCCAGTTATATTTAAATAAATTGTTTATATGCCCTTCCAACTAGCTATACATGAAATAAATTTAAAATCATATAGAGCAATGAGATCTATCCTTATAATTTATTTTCAAGGTTGATATGACTAACTAATCAAATATATATCAGAAACAAAGGGAATTCTATTAAATCCAATATACACATCTATTATGTAAATTTATGTATATCTAAACATATCAATGAATAATAATATGTGTAAGTGGCCTAAAGACTAAACAATAAGTGAAATATGAAGTTATCCTCTATTAAATTGTGAATTCAATTAATTTTATAATGACTCTGGCATTAAAAGAAAAATAAGAATAAAATATTAATACGCTTTCTAATAAATTACAAAGGCATTATCTATAAAACAAATAGTACATCCTTTATTTCTATATTATGATTTAATTTTAGGTAGTATCAATGTTTTAAATAAGTTTTAAATACAAACCCAAATAATAAATATACATATATACTTACAATAAGTATATATATTAAATAGATAAAGACATATCTGTGCTTAACAAGTAGGTATTAATATAAATACAAATCCATATTTATATTTTTCAGATATTCAAAAAATAAAAGAAAAAGAAAAATTATATACTGCAAATATATATAAATTATTGTTTTGGTCTGCATAAGAATTATTATATGAAGTTAAAAAAAATGGAAATACATAAATTAATAATAAAACAATTTTTATAATAAAAATTTGCGAATATAAATTTACTTATTAAAATATACATAACAACTCATATGCAACCCAAACTTATAAGCCATACTTTAAGATTTTAAATTACTTAAGTGTTAATTTTGACACCTGTTAAACGTTTATTGCTGTTAGAAAACAAGACGCTTGAATTGAATATTTATAAAAACGTTATATTTTTATAATGAAAAATAAAAGTAAACAAAAATATCGATCTCAAAAATATATTTATATATCATTTATACATATAAAATTATTTACTACCTTTCAAAGTTCACTTATTTATTTTTCTTTCAAAAGTCAACTTATTCCATTGTTTTATTCCTTTATCCATTTAATATTAGAATGCATTTCTAGAGCCAAATTGAATTGAAGAAATGACATGTTAGAAAAAATTATTAGTTTCCAAATGCACATATATACTTTATTTTTCCTTTTTAAATTTCTCTCCTTGAAAAAAAAATAATTGACATGTTGAATCCAATGTATTAATCACTTTTAGTTACCTCCAGATTATTATTAGATTGACCATTATAGATTCCAGATAGCTATATCAAATTTCGGCTTCAGACGCGATGAAATTCATGTGTTGAAATTTGCTTAGTTTTTCTTTTTAAACTGCCTTGGAATAAATGAAAGAAAATGGTGCAGCCCCTTGGCTGTGATATATATATATATTAGCCAGTCATGTTTATGTATTGATTACAGAAATTTATCTTATTCCACTATTCTTAAGAATGGCAATTTCAAAGAAACAAAGTACAACAAATTTTTATCCTTTTGTTTGTTTAATCACTATCCTAATAATAATGGCTTCTTTTTTGTTGTTGCTGTTGTTCCACGTGCTAGCAAATGCTGTTTTGAAAACCATTGTTACACATGTTTTATTTTAAACAATTAACATTCAAAAAAAATATTAACTATATAAAAAAAAATATTAAATCGAAAATTTATTTGACAGCTTTTAAAATATATGTATATATACATAAATAATAACATTACATTTTTTTTAATAATCACCACAAATAAAATAATCTTTTTTATAATCAACAATTTATATGTCCTTATTTATTTATAATAATTAGAACATATATGTATTACTATTAAACATCTCACCATTAAGAATAATAATAATAACAATAGTTAAATATTCACAACGATGTACCATCAACAAATAAATAAAATAATAACTCCAAACAATAACTATAACTAATAACCATAAACAATAATAATACTTCATATATAAACATCAACTCAAAGAGATTTTTTTTAATAACAACAAATGATTTTTAAAATATAGATAGATTTATCGATATTTACAATACCCCCTAATCCACCGAAAAAAAAATGTCTTTGCAAATAACTAATGAATTATGAGATATTGAAAAAAAAAAAACTTCTCAAATTTGTAATCTTTCTAAGGACTAACATGGTTTAAAGAATATTACTTTTCTTATTAATAACCATATTTATTTGTTCATATCTATCTTTCAGATCATCTAGATCTTTGTCCAAGTTTTCTTTAAAAAAAATAAATAATCAAAAGTGCCTTTTAATTTCCAATTTTTTGAACTCTGTGAAGAAGTTTACTTTGATTTACAAAATTTTTATATAACGTTTTGATATAATTCAATTGCTTTAGAATAATTTTGGGATAAGTATCTAAATATTTTGCTATGATCACCTTAGATTCTGCCTCTATATCCTTTACATAAATACTAACTTGATCATAAGCACTGATATAGTTCTTAATTTTATCAATAATAGTTGCTACTTTATCAGATAATCTATTACCTTTCATTTGAATATCGTAATAAATATCATCGGCTTGAGCAAGTCTTTGTTTTACTTCACTTGTTCTATGTTCATTTAAAAGCAATACTTTGGGCAATTTTGAATGGTATTCATTCAAATTTTCTAAATAATCCTTTAAAAATTGCAAATCAGATTGATGTGATACAATTTCAACATTAAAAAATTCTTGAAAATCATTTTGTTTTACACCATTAACATTATCCTGTTCTATATTAATTCTTTTCAGTTTGACTTTAGGTTTACTTAAATCTCTTTCCTTGTCAATATTCTCTCTAAGAAAATCAATATTATTTATCTTTCCATCTATAACTTTAAGTTTAACTTTGGTTTTTCCAATATCTCTTTCTTTATTTACATTTTCTTTAAAAAAATCTATATTAATCAGATCATCTATCATTTTAAGTTTGATCTTAGCTTTTCCAATTTCTTTTTCTACATCAATAATCTTTCTACCAATATTTAAATTAAATACCTTTTTATTTATTCCTTTAAATTTCACTTTAAACTTCCACATATTTTTGTTATGATTAAGTATCTCCTTAAAAAAAATCTATTTAATTTTCTCCTTATCTCTAAATTTGAGTTTTATTTTGTTTTTGCCTATGTCTCTATTCGGATCAATTTCTAATCTGATAAAATTTATATTAGGCATTGTATTTTTAATCTTTGTAAATACTATTTTTTCAATAGAATTTTGAGATTTTGTATTTATCCCTAACTGTTTTAGTGATCTCTCTCGTGATTTCCTATTCTTCATCTCCATTTTGTGTTCCTCTAACACTTGACTATATCTCTGAATTTCCAATATCGTTTCATCTATTCTTTCTATTCGTCATTGTGCCTCTACCTCCTTTGCCATTACTTCTTTTATCATAGTCTGAAAATCCAACTTTACCTGCACACAACTATGATCTTTCTTTTGTATCTCCACATTCACATCTATGTCTTTCTTAATCATTTCAATAGATTCTTTACGCTTTTTCATCTTTTCATCAACCGATTCAAGAATCTTTCTAATTAATTCTTCATTTTTAAAATTTTTCCCATTTACTAAATCTATCAATGGTTTATCTTTTTCCCTATCATCTATCAACTCAACAGACGATATATTTGCTTCTAGTTCTTTAGTAACCAATTGAACAGATTCCTTTTGAATCTCTATTTCTTCATGAATTAACTCACTATCTGTACTAATTTTTTCAACAGATAACTGGGTTTCATCACTAGTTAATTCAATAACAGATTCATCTTTTCTTAAATCATCATCTACTAATTTAACAAAAGATAACTTGACAGTATCTTTATTTTCTTCTGTCAAACTATTATACAAGTTAATATTTTCATTAACTATCTTAATTACTTGTGGATTTGCTTTTCTTATTATTTTAACAAGTTGTCTATTTTCTGCCATACTTTTACTAATTAAACTAATAGGTTCTTTATGCTTTTTCAAATCTGTACTAGTTACTTTAACAAATTTATCAATTACTTTGAAAGATACTTTATGATTTGCTATATCCTTATCAATTATCTCAACTGATGGCTTAGATTCAGTTTCTATACTTTTAGATTCAATATTTTGTGATTTATTATTCTCCTCTAATTTATTTTTCAAATTAGCATCTACTATTGTAACATCTTGACTAACTATCTCAACAGATGATTTATTATCTTCAACATTTTTATTAATAAATTGAGTTTCTTTCCACATCCTTTCTTCAATCAACCTCACGAACTCATGGATATATTTATCAATTATTTGGAATCTCTTATCAAATATACGATCTATAGATTCACACATACTATCTGTGTATTTATCAATTATTTGGTTTCTCTTCTCAAGTATACGATTTATAGATTCACACATACTATCTGTGTATTTATCAACTATCATTTCAATCTCCTTGTGAAGATTATCAGCAACTACTTTAGAAGTTATTGGTTTCTCCATTAAATTCCTTAAATCAAAATTACCACAGATCAAGAGCTCACCATCTCCAATCATTATCCCAACAAGCAATTACTCAACCAAGCAAAGTACAACCCTTTTAATTTTATTATACATAATAGCTATCCAATAATCTAAATTTTAGTTGTTTAAACTCATGAACTTCTTGGCTTATAAAAAGTCTCATCTATCACTATAACATTAATAAATTCCTCTAAAAATATATATATAGAGAGAAAGTAACAACTGAGATCACTAACTAACATTTATTTATATGTAATGATAATAAATATTCTACACTCATATAATATTGAAATGTGGAAATTTCATATCAAATTTAATATAACCTCATAATATTTAAAATATAATAAAATGTTCACATGCCTTAAAAATAACTAATTCAATAATATTGTGAGATAACTTTCTCACTCAAGATAATGGTAGTTAAGCATAAAATTATTAAATTGATACCTATAAATTTTCTGGACCTTAAAACTTAATACCATTTTATATAGATAAAAAAAAATCAACTTCACTAATTATTTACTCTAGTGCCCAAAACATTATTTTACTAAAATTGTACTAATGTAATTTGTCATCAACAAACATTCACTAATTGAACTTCATGTTTAAAGGTCACTTATAATGGAAAATAAAATATTGATATGTTTGTTTTCAAACCCTAGTTGATAATCAATGTAATAGATTATTTGTCATCAAGAATAATCAATTAACCGAGCCCCGAAGTTTGGTGCTATATATTTATGTTATATACTCATCCATTCCTCTAAAGATCTGACAGATACTGACAGCCAAAAGATTGATTAGCACTTCACAACTTTGATATAGATAAAAGAATTCAATCACTACTCTTAAAGCATACAATGTTTCATGAACACTTAGATGATTATCACATTTCATTCTATCCAAGCTACTACAACCCATAATAATTTTCTGAAAACACTATTGCACTGCCCTGCTTACATCCAAGTCTTAGGGGCTATTATTTATAAAATATTTCCTTGCTCATCTTTGGGAGTCTTAGAGGCAAATATTATACATATATCAAAAATAATTATACCTTACTCTCTCTGGAGTCTTAAAGGTAAAATCATGGCAGGACTACTGTTAACTGCTTCATGATAAATAATAACAAACATCAAAATTTGGGTTGGAGCAGTAAATGAGATCAATCAATCACAAGTGACATGAATGCATCACATCCTCAAGACAATGACAAAAATTCCCCATCCAACATCAATACTTGCAACAGAACCAACCAAACTCCAACAATCAAATATCCAATCCAACCTTAAAAATTATAGATTTTCTACAACATAAATTTTCCAAATATGGACAAAATTATTACGCTATAATTTAACACCATCAATATAATTTTTAAATTGAAATTAAACTGCTTCATGACTATATTTATCTTTCATCATTAAAAAAATACAATAACAGTAACAATCACCATCTAAACATAAGGCCAAAATATTTCTATATATATAAAAAAATTACACAAAAATGCTTCTCTTTCTTTAAACTATACATCTCTCAGGTATGTGGGGTATTTCAAGCCCTAATTAGCTTATTTCAGGCCCTAGTTGTTGTGCCAAATGTAATGGAATGTATCTTTATATGATCTCAAATGAAAATAAACATATGAACTTTTGCAACAATAATCATTAGTTAACCAGGCTCCTAACTTTGAGGCACCAAATGTAATGGAATGTAAATGCTGCATTCCATTTAAATTGAAGAAAGAAGGCTCCAAACATTGGGAAAGCCAAATGTAATGGAAACTATACGATATGTATATAAACATATCATGCTGACCACATTGTCATGTCAAATGTAATGGAAAATATCTTTATTATACCAATCACCAGTTAACTAGGTCCCACAGTTTGTGGTGCCAAATGTAATGGACAATATATCATATAAACATATTATAAATCAAACATATTATAAATCAAATGTAATGGAACGTCAATATGTTAGAAGAAAATAATGTTTCAAACATTGGATGAAAAATGTAATGGAATATATGTAATCTAAATAAATCCAATTGTTAAGAAAGCCTAATATAATAGATTGTATGATTTAAATGAAGAAAGACAAAATTATCCCAGTTATATTTAAATAAATTGTTTATATGCCCTTCCAACTAGCTATACATGAAATAAATTTAAAATCATATAGAGCAATGAGATCTATCCTTATAATTTATTTTCAAGGTTGATATGACTAACTAATCAAATATATATCAGAAACAAAGGGAATTCTATTAAATCCAATATACACATCTATTATGTAAATTTATGTATATCTAAACATATCAATGAATAATAATATGTGTAAGTGGCCTAAAGACTAAACAATAAGTGAAATATGAAGTTATCCTCTATTAAATTGTGAATTCAATTAATTTCATAATGACTCTGGCATTAAAAGAAAAATAAGAATAAAATATTAATACGCTTTCTAATAAATTACAAAGGCATTATCTATAAAACAAATAGTACATCCTTTATTTCTATATTATGATTTAATTTTAGGTAGTATCAATGTTTTAAATAAGTTTTAAATACAAACCCAAATAATAAATATACATATATACTTACAATAAGTATATATATATTAAATAGATAAAGACATATCTGTGCTTAACAAGTAGGTATTAATATAAATACAAATCCATATTTATATTTTTCAGATATTCAAAAAAAAAAAAATAAAAAAAAAATTATATACAGCAAATATATATAAATTATTGTTTTGGTCTGCATAAGAATTATTATATGAAGTTAAAAAAAATGGAAATACATAAATTAATAATAAAACAATTTTTATAATAAAAATTTGCGAATATAAATTTACTTATTAAAATATACATAACAACTCATATGCAACCCAAACTTATAAGCCATACTTTAAGATTTTAAATTACTTAAGTGTTAATTTTGACACCTGTTAAACGTTTATTGCTGTTAGAAAACAAGACGCTTGAATTGAATATTTATAAAAACGTTATATTTTTATAATGAAAAATAAAAGTAAACAAAAATATCGATCTCAAAAATATATTTATATATCATTTATACATATAAAATTATTTACTACCTTTCAAAGTTCACTTATTTATTTTTCTTTCAAAAGTCAACTTATTCCATTGTTTTATTCCTTTATCCATTTAATATTAGAATGCATTCTAGAGCCAAATTGAATTGAAGAAATGTCATGTTAGAAAAAATTATTAGTTTCCAAATGCACATATATACTTTATTTTTCCTTTTTAAATTTCTCTCCTTGAAAAAAAAAAAATTGACATGTTGAATCCAATGTATTAATCACTTTTAGTTACCTCCAGATTATTATTAGATTGACCATTATAGATTCCAGATAGCTATATCAAATTTCGGCTTCAGACGCGATGAAATTCATGTGTTGAAATTTGCTTAGTTTTTCTTTTTAAACTGCCTTGGAATAAATGAAAGAAAATGGTGCAGCCCCTTGGCTGTGATATATATATATATTAGCCAGTCATGTTTATGTATTGATTACAGAAATTTATCTTATTCCACTATTCTTAAGAATGGCAATTTCAAAGAAACAAAGTACAACAAATTTTTATCCTTTTGTTTGTTTAATCACTATCCTAATAATAATGGCTTCTTTTTTGTTGTTGCTGTTGTTCCATGTGCTAGCAAATGCTGTTTTGAAAACCATTGTTACACATGTTTTATTTTAAACAATTAACATTCAAAAAAAAATATTAACCATATAAAAAAAAATATTAAATCGAAAATTTATTTGACAGCTTTTAAAATATATGTATATATACATAAATAATAACATTACATTTTTTTTAATAATCACCACAAATAAAATAATCTTTTTTATAATCAACAATTTATATGTCCTTATTTATTTATAATAATTAGAACATATATGTATTACTATTAAACATCTCACCATTAAGAATAATAATAATAACAATAGTTAAATATTCACAACGATGTACCATCAACAAATAAATAAAATAATAACTCCAAACAATAACTATAACTAATAACCATAAACAATAATAATACTTCATATATAAACATCAAATCAAAGAGATTTTTTTTAATAACAACAAATGATTTTTAAAATATAGATAGATTTATCGATATTTACAATGTATTTTTAATTTACAGAATTATATATAACATGTGTGATTGATGGCAAAAGATATATGTATATGATACTAAGTTTTAATTTATTTTATTTATGCAAAAAAATATGTTTTTGTCAAGTGTTTTCGAAGTTTAGAGTCATACAAACTTATAATTCAAACTAAATCCGAGTGAAAATATGGACAGAAAAATAAAGTTCACCAGCCACAACTTTCAAAAACTATTATTTAATTTACACCCATTAAAAACTGTAAAGGAATAAATTGACTTGAGAAATATACAGGCATACATACGCTTTTTTTTTGTGATTTTTTTTTGTTTTGTTTTAAGAAGTTGACTTTTTATGGTAGTAAATCTCTGATCTTTTGTACAAATGTTATTAATATAATGCTCTGGCCGAAAAGTCATTAAATAAATATCTTTCTATATTTAGTAATTTTTTAATTTCAAGTAAGAATTTTACATCCTCCACACGTATTTATCTCCTAGTTGAGATTACATGTCCATTTAATAACATTACAAGTGTGAAATATTAGTCAGCGATTACGTTGATTAAACACAAATATTATTAGTTATATATATATGCTCATTCAGTGGGGAAAAAAAAGTTAAAGCAATAAATATACAGTCATTTTTTATTCATAAATTTCTCTTATAATTTAACATTTATTAACAATTTATTCTTTAATTATTTAAACTTAATTTCTCATATTTATTCCTTAATTATAAAAAAAATTTTTTTTTTAATGAATTAACATTATAGGATGTATAGATTACGTTAATCATTTATTACAACATAAGAAGACCCTACCTTGAATTCAGAAAAACGTGATTTGTCTAGATATGTATATTATATATTAACTTTTTCTCTTTTAAAAATAAAAATCTTACCTATTTTTAGAATTCATTAATTGTATTACCATTTTGGAAGATACTAAAGAAAATACAGTCTGTAAATCCAGTTTTAAAGTAAGGTTAATCCACGTAACACTCACAGTTGCAATAAGTATTAACACAGGATATATTAAAATATTAAATCTTGCCAGAAGGAATACCATGTGTGTTACGTAGCCAATGAATGTTATTAAGATCGACTTGGAAAGATTTCTGTTAGTGTAAAAGATAAACTAGTCAAACCTGATTTCCCACTGAGATACATTGACAACTGGCAGAATACATAATAACAGAACAGATGAAGTATAGATTGGAAAGTAAACAGAGAGAAAGTAAAAGTTTTAACTTATAAATAATTTACTCAGTTTATAATAACAATGACGGCTATTAAAATTTTTTTTTATCTAAATAGTGAAATATATAATAACGGCTAATTTCAAAATTTGATTTACATATATGTTTAAAATTTACAATATATAGCGTTAAACATATTATTCTATACATAATAAATTAAATATAATAAAAAAAAATAAAACTTATAATTGTTTTAATCATCATCATCAAATGTTATTGATTTGTCTAAAAATATTGTCTTTCTAATAACATTAATATAATTCCAAACTTATATCTCTTTTCTGCGTGAATGCAAATATTTTATCTAAACACTTTTATTCATGCATAGCATGTTTCCGATGTATTACACATTTGATATGATGTATAAATACATCGAAAGCAGGCTAAGCATGAATAAAAGTGTGTAGATAAAATATTTGTTTACCTTTTCTGTATAAATGGCTAGACATATAGAAATTAATTTCAATACTAATAATATAATTTTTAACATATTAATTTATATATGTGTTTATATAAAAAGAAATAATGTGACATAATATTTTATGTACTGCATGGTCAGTTGACAATGTAAGAAATAAAATTTTACCATCAAAGAAACATTAAACTCTAAAGTTTCAATATTAACTGTTTAAATTGAGGTTTTTGTGTATCTGAGTTTTAAAGATTATTTCATCTTAGTCTTCTTTCATTATATATATAATCAAAATATTTGATGACAATGATTAAGGTTGTCATTCATCTCAATCATGACCTGGGCTTCAAATTCAAACCAGATTAAAATTGGAAAGATTGTTATGTTATAAGCAAGCTTAGGATTTTCTTTCAAATAACTGGCTCATACAATTATTGATTCTTAAAGAATGTATGAATATTCTTAGATAGAGAGTAGAGTTATTAAGGTTCTTTTTTGCAGGACAATATAAAAACTTTTGTTCAGTTGTCTACTATTTGAAGATTGAATTTACCTATTCACACCTTTATCCCACTTAGTGAGGATAATTGCTCTCCCAAAACTCATTGTAAAACAAGAAGATTGTATAAAAGGCAAGGAATTATAATGACTTTCTATGGAAAAAATTTCGCTCGTTCTTATGGATACAAATTATGTCATAAATTGTTAATATTGTATTAACAAACAATATACCCTAGTATATATAGTAGTTAAAAAAGTCTAATATATGATATATGCATGTGTTAACTATGCTAATATGGATATTATGCAAATATGCATTTAAAATATGTATGTAGGCAAGATAATGCAATTTAAATATATGTAAAAGAAAAATAATCCCCATAGCTTAAAGTTGCTTTTTTTATAATTCATCCAGCATTCATCGACATCCAGTTTTTTCAGTCAACAGTTGCTCAATCTAAGGCTATGTTGCTGTCTTTTAAATCCTTTAATTATCATGTTTTTTTTGGTGAAATACATCAAGTATTGATGGCTGATAATCTCTAGAGAAAAATTTAAGATGAATGGTTGAATTGCTTCTTTAATTTTCTCTTCATTTATTGATTTAAGGTATTTTTAGATTTTCTATTTCAATTAAAAATTTATGTAACTGTAAACTTATTTTTTTTTGTTGATATGATTAGTAAAAAAAGTTATTTAACTATGCAAACATACAGAAAAATGGACCAAGAAAAAGAGAGTAAAGCTCAGTTGACTATTTTATGTATTCGTCCACAAAATTGTTAACTCTTGTGGTGAAAAAGAGCTCATACTGAAGCTTCATTGTTTAAAATTTATAATCTTATATTATTTATGTGAAATTATTTAGAATTTAAAAAGCAATGTTTAATAATATCTCACTTAAGAGTACTGTTGTGATCATAGAGACTTGTTATTTATTAACAGTGTAAGAGTAGCTAAATTATAGAAATGTACATTACAGAATCATAATCTTGCAGTTAATTTGCAAAAATAAAAATTATAACATATTAAAAAAGGAAAAAAAGGATCTAATATATTCTGTGTTTGTATATTATAATCAATATTTAAGATTTTTTTAAACAATATAGTCTATGCAGATATAAATAAACAACACTATATCCAAATATGACTGCATTTTTGTTGACCATGAGATGTCACATTTTATTAAGGGAAGTAGACATGGTCTTTGAGATAACTTAGAAATTTTTCCAATAGTGCATTACCTGAGATGGCAAAGATACAAACTATTTAAATAAATATTAAAGATATGAATCTATTTCAATCTGTTTGTATTGCATTTTTATCATACAAAATTTATTATTAACTACATGAAATTATGCTCATATTTTTTAAATAACAAATACAATTAGTAATAGCTTCTGTTAGATAAAAATTACCATTTATAAAGATTTTAATCCAAAATTGATTGACTGAATACTTTAGCTAATATTTACATTGTAGACAATTTAAAATTAAATATTAATAGTATATGACCAAAATTAGTTCTATGCTGAGTGAAATTTTTAATTTTTTTGTGTCTTTAATTTCATATATTAGCAATGACATTTGGTATTTCTGAAACAAATAAGATGTTTTAAAATCAAGCAAGTAGATTAAATGTTATGTTAAATTTAGATTTAGTAATTTTTAATCATAATCATTTTTTAATAATAACAATTATGATAACTAAATTACAATACAATGATATAATTTTTGCTGCAAGCCCATTAATGATCATAAGAATCTTCATCCATAAAATTGAGTAAATGTAGTATACAGTTTTTAAATTAATGCACGCATTTTAAAATTTAATACTGTATTAGTATATTTGGTTGCTATAAATCATCAAAGTATGATTTTGATTATTTATTATACTGAATGAAACATACTTTTTTTTTTGATTTTGTAATCATTAATGATGAAAATCTTTATTTTGGATATGTCATTAATAAAGTACTGACTATTTTGCAAGAACTCTGGATAAAAAATTAAATAAAATATATTTTAAGTTTATAATCAAAATATTGTATACAGCACTATAATATTGCATATTATAAATAAACACTATACTGTATGAATTTAGCAGTGAAAGTTGTTATTTTGCTTATGGATGGCATAACATTAATAAGTAACCTATGATATCAACAGTCTTACAAAATGGCCACCAACATTTTTTTAAAATTTTATTTTAAGAACATTATAGTCAATAATTGATTGTAAATCAAAAAAGTGGGTGCAAATTGATAATGATTGCTATTGCAAATCCTCACACAAAGGTGAATTACTATGCAGGGTATAGGTGTACATGTATAGAATTTTAATAATTCATAACTTAAAAAAAGTTTTGTAAATTTGCACTTATTTTTCCTTTAATCTACCTATATATTAATAATAATGATTTAATTTTCTGTTTTTAAATATCCTATTAAGTATAGATTTTATTTTTAAAAAAATATTAATACACATTAGTAAAAAAATTCAATAAAATATTTTTTTCTTATATCAACTTATGCTACACTTAATGATTATTTCTAGTAAAAAAAAAAGAAAAGAACTATGCATTTTTTTAAAAATGGAGACTAATATGAAAGTTCAAAAAAAAATTTCAAATTTTAATATCTATTTTAAAAATGCAGATAAATTAAACACAGTATTATAAATATTCAAAATCAAAAATTCTTGACTTTATATTCGTTTTAGTCTGAATGCACACAAAACGTATTATCTAGAAAGTTTTATTCTTTATCAAGGTTATTCAAAGTGATATGGGAATCACCTATATATACGGAATAATCACTTATATATATATATATGAAATATTTATAAATGGCTTATCCATTTCTTTCAGATTTGCTTACACCTCTATCCTTGACAGAGATTTCCAATTTTTATAATAGCCTCTGGGCATATGCAATTAACAATAAATGTAGGGGATTTGAACTCAGACTTTCAAGCCTCTTCACCATCCACACTAATTCATATTACTGATACACATGACCACACACATGCAGAAAAAATAAATAATCACCAATATACTATTTTATGCTAAACCAGCACTCATCAGTTGGTCCAGATTACGGGTAATCTCCCATACATGTATATAATCAGTGCTCAGTTTATATTCAGATAGCAAATCCTTCACTTTAATGGATAGGCTTCAACCTACTTGAACCTTCAACTCTTCAGCTATCCATACCATTAAAAATCTGATGATAGAATTTCCAAATCCCATGCTGATGCAAATATTGTTGTCATGCCCATATTGACATGAAATCACTTTGACCCCTCACATATAAGACATATCCACTTAAATACATAGAAGAGGGATGGACAGAATACAGGCTTAATATGTAAAAAGTGTGAGTTCAAATTTCCTATATTTACAATTAGGTTCCAGGTTTAAGAGTGACTGGTATTTTAAATCTTACATATTAAGCCTGCATTCTGCCCAACCCTCTTCTATGTATTTAAATGGATATTGTCCTATACATGAGGGGTCAGAGTGACTTCAGGTCAACATGGGCATGACAATAATATTGGCATCAGCATGGGATTTGAGAATTCTATCATCAGATTTTGAATGGTATGGATGGCTGAAGAATTGGAGATTGGAGTAGTTTGAAGCCTGTCCATTAAAGTGTAAGAATTTGCTATCTTAATATAAACTGAGCACTGGTTATATACATGTATGGGAGATGGTAATCTGGACCAACTGATGAGTGCTGGTTTAGCATGAAATACATATATTGGTGATTATTTATCTTTTCTGCATGTGTGTTGTCATGTGTATGAGATAGTGTGGATGGTGAAGAGGCTTGAAAGTCTGAGTTCAAATCCCCTATATATTTACAATTAAGCTCCAGGTTTAAGAGTGCCTGATATTTGAAATCTTACATAATTAACAATAAAATGAACTCTTATCTTTTAGAATGGAGAGTATTAAATAAGATGCACACACTTTATAAAATCAAGGGAAAAGTTTTTGTTCAGACAGATGTTGTATTTATATGAGGTGGATGGTATCAAACTTGTGAGTGGAGTTAGTTTGACAATGGTAAATAAAAATGTAACAACTATAGATAAATATGCTTCATATAATAGAGATGCATATGAGAGATAGTGACCTGGGTTAACTGATGAGTTCTGGTTCAGCATGAAATGTATATTGGGGGTGATTTGTCTTTTATTGTATCTTTATTCATATGAATTTAAAAATAATGGGGAAGTATGGAGGTCATTTAATATATCTATAAAGATATTATGCATGGGAAAGAGAAAGGTGAATAACTCCATGTGGTGTATGTTTAAAATTAAAAAATCAGATATATTTAAAAAATCAGATATATTAATCTTTAACTGAGGTTTAAAGTTTATATCTGTGCTAGAGATAATCTCTAGTTTAAAAAATGATTAGTAATAATCATTATTGTATTTATCTGAGGTGGATGGCATCAAAGTTGTGAGTAGAGTTAGTTTGACAATGGTAAATAAAAATGTCACAATAATTTACTATTGCCTGCTGATTTACTAACAATGAATCAAATTTTATCAAATTTGCAAATTTTTGTTACTATCATTGAAAGTCTTGCAGTTTTGAAGCAAGGTTTTAATAAAATGTTATTGGAATCAACAAACTAGTTATGATAAAAGAAATTGTAATAGAATTCCACCTTTCCTTTTTTTGATAAGATTGATTTAACAAACTCATAACAATACTACATTTCAAGTTAGAACAAAATCAGTAATGTAGTTTGAAATCAATATTTGTGTTCCAAAAAAACAGAAATTGCTGATAACCCTTATAAAATCTCTTGATAGAAAGGAAAGGTGAAAAGATACCATGAAAAAACAAAAGTTTATAAGATCCAATAAAAAGACCTGGCCTTTTCTTATACAAAACATGATAGGTATAGAAACAGTTTCAAAAAATCATCACTGCCATTAAAATTTCCAGCTAGTATATATTGCACCAATATAAATGGAATACATAGTATGGATTGTCCAAGAGATGGATACACTATTTGTATTTATATATTGGACTATTTCCATTATCTAATATAAATATTGAATGTCTTTAGAAAAATTTAACTTTTCAAATATTTCAAATACATTCAACTATTAGTAATAGCACACAGGTTAGTATATGCACAATGTTTTGAAAAGTATTGTTCTCCTTCTTTGTCAGATGCTGCTTCAACTTTGTTGCCAATTGTTTCTTCATTCACTGTCTCCATTATTTATGGTTGACAGATATCTTTTCAGCTGGTTTTTATGCTTTGGAAGTTTTACACTCTTCAGCTTTAAATTTTGCCAGTGGATTTGCAATTATTCTTGGAATTGCTTTTTCCCAACTTTTTTTTAATTTATTTAGTGACCAAACATTGTCACTTATTTCAAACGTTTTCTCTACTATTACTATCTAATTAATTCTTTGTCAGATAGAAACAAAATTAAGAATTTATTCCTTATTTTTCTTTGAAACAACAGTTGAACTGGAATTTTCCCAGTCGCACTAAATGACATACAGTGTTGATGAACTGCTATTTCAAATAAGCTTCATTTACATTTTTGATTTTAATCTTGCTTAAGCTTTTTTTTCTTATTTTCGACTGCCTTCTTGGTGATTTCATTTGACTTGGGGTGATACATTAGTGATTTTATGTTTTATCACCCATTCATTAATAAAATCTTTGAATTTTTCCAAGCAGAAAGCAATTTCATTACCTGACACAAGGATCTCTGGTATTCCATGTGTGGCCAATACCTCTTTAAGTTTTTCAATAGTTGCAGACAGACTAATATTTTTATAACATGGTATTCAGTCCAACAACTGTATAAATCAACCACTACTAAGTAATAATATGCTTTTCATCGACTGGCATGGTCAGTGAGGATTCTTTCCCAAGCTTTCTCTAAGGTAAGCCATGAAATATATTTCTTTGATGGTTGATCAGCTGTGATTTGACACTCTTTTATACTTTTTAATATACAGCTCAAGGTCTCTATTTATTTCTGGCCACCACACATAGCTTCTACCCAGGATTATTTCCAATGACCTTGATGTAATAATTTAAGTATTCACCTGTGGCTATATCTCACCTGTCAATGTACAACCATTATTTATGGACAATCTCTCATATGCTTTCCACATCCCTTTTTTAAGTAGGGAGGAGATCTAGCAGGGTCATTTGCTCCCTATCCAAATTTTAAGAATTCTGTAGCCAGAGTCTGCATTAGTCCACTCTTTTATTGTCTGACTAGTGATGTTTTTTGATGATAGCTGATCAATGCAATTTACATAGGTTTTTGTCCTAAGCAATTTAGCTTTATCTGTGCATCTAGAAAATGCATCCTTATCTGCGCATCTAGAAAATGCATCCACATATGATTTATTTTTTACCTTGTGAATCTATATAGATTTTCTTAATGACATATATCCTTATGCCAAGGTACACAAACCATTCTCAGCCTATGATGGGATTAATTTCCTCACTCACTATATATAGTGTAGTATTTCTTTACTTTCCCTTGTTTCTATCTTTACTTTTGTGACTCCTAGTATTCTTATGAGATTTTTGTTAGCATCCAAGACCTTGAGATGAGAGGAATTTTAAATACTTAATTAGACTTTCCCAATCCCTGTTTTTCATCAGTGATACTGATTCCCCACTGTCAATTTCCATGTTTATTGGTTTGCTGACATTTTTACTTTAGCATAATTTGATCCAATTGATTTATGGTAGCATTTTTTATGTAACCACTTTCCATCACACTGCAAATAAATTTTCTGCTTGGCTTCTTAATCATATGGTGGTGCCCTTCTTTGGGGCTATCAGTTATTTTCCAAAAACTTTCTTATTGCAATCACAGGCTTTGTGACTGATTTTTTCACATCAGAAACATTTTATTCATTTTTCTGTTTAGATTCAATTCCTGATGTTTTATAAATTGTAGCTTATCCACATCTGATTGCTTTCTTGTAGGCTAGATCTTTTATTGCAAATAATATTTGCCTAAACTGATCATCTATTAACCCATATATTAATTGCTCGAGGAGAGCTTCCTCTAAATATATGCTTTAAAGTTTCATGGTTTTACCACCTCTCTTATGTCCAAGTCATAATTTTTTTGCCTTCCGCTCCTAAAATATAATTGAGCAATAAACTTGAATGGCTGGGAGTTGAAATAATCATTTAGCTTTGTTACAAGCTCATATTTTTGTGTCTTTGGTGAATTGGACTCACATAGTTTGTTGGCTATCTCAATTACCTTGGACCTGTGAAACAGCAAAGAGGCTACTTATACAGTATCTTGATAATACTATTTAGTGTAAAGTAATTTTTCTTCTCTGAACATATCACTCAGATTATCTACATTGAATTTGCATATATTGACTTGTGATATTTCCACCATTCCCCCTGTTGATTCAAATCCAGTCATGACTGTTTTACTTAAGATTTGACTCCTATGATGACTGCACAAATTTGCTGTGTCCTGTGAGCAGCAAGTAAATAATTAGCAAAGGCAGAATTGAAATGGTAATAGTTTAATTTAAATAACATATGAGAATATTTACAACTATACATAAACTATTTAAAGCATATAATTATAATAAAACATCATGGTGACCTGTACATAATAAACCCTAGTCCTGCTTTTGGATTTACAGAGGCAGAAGTCTCTGAATTACATAAATATCAGAACACATATTTCAGGTTCTTGGAGTTTATATACCCCTCAAGACTTATTATGGAGTCTTTACAAACTTTAACAAATATGGCATTTTTAAAATACCTTACCATATATGGTGGTTTTTACATACCCAAGGGGTATTTTTTTTACATACCTTACCATATATAGCATTTTTTTACAGTTCTCTGACCTTATAAGGCCAGGTATGCAATTCTATGACTTAACAACATTGCTATACATAGATAGTTACATTGTTATACATTGATTGTTACACAGTTATTTATATAATCATTATATACAATTATTTCACACACTCGTTATATATAATTATTGTACAAAGTTATTATTTTTATTCTACACAATTATTATACATATTTTTTATACATTTATTGTTGCACACACACACACACACATATATATATATATATATATATATGTGAGTGTGTGTGTGTGTTATATTCCTTGCTTGACCTTGAACACTGCAAAAGTAAACCTGGAATAACAATTTAAATACCAACTGATATATATGTATTAGTTAAAGTTTATTGATCTATATTTGTGTTACTTATAATAAGTATTCTCAATTTATTGAATAAATATTATTCTGGATTGATAATTCAGTATAATAGCAACAATAATTTCTTTACAATAAGTAAACGATAGGCAAATATTAGCTTAATGATATAATAAAAAAATGAGGTTTCAAAATGAAATAAATGTTTGGGCTTATTATGATGTTAGGCAAACAGACTTATCTTTCATAACCAGGAGAAAATATTTATATCTATAATTTAATGTGCATTACAGGAATATAAAATAATGACTCTTTAATTTATTATGATTTATTATTACAATCCAAGAGATTTATTATGATTTATTATTACAACCCAAGAAATTCTAAATAAATTATTTATATAATTTCTAATTGATAGTTACTTATAATTCGGAATAATTATAATATTTTCGTAGTTGTGTTTAATGTTCATTTATTTATCCTTAATGTTCATTTATTTATCCTAAGAAACACACATAAATATTGAACAACTTTTTAAATAATTATAATAGAATTCGAATATAGTATTCAGCTATTTTTAATGGGTGAGATTGTTTGACAACTATAATCTAGTTATGTTTTAACTTTCATAATCCAAGAGAATTATCTAATATCCATAAAACAATAACAATCTAAAGGTATTAGGAAAAACGTATTCCCATTAGAATATAATGTGATTTCATATCCAGAATATTAGGCAATAATAATCCATTCAAATAATTATCACAATATATATATTAGATGCAGCTAAATTTTAATTTTCAAGAGATCTATTCAGTTTTGCTGTTATAATTTCTTTAAGGGAATAGTCATTATTCTTTTATGATATTGATTTTATTCTTGGTTATAACACTATGCATAAAAGCACAATATGGATTTATGATAAATTCAGGTAATATGCATAAAGCAAATAATCCAACAGATGTTATGGAAATATTAATAACAAAAATGAATAAAAGAAAATCAAGAGGCTGACGCCCCTTCATAAATAATCATTCTGTCTTTATGTATTAGCATTACTCCTTAGTTTCCTTAATATTGTTATTGCTTTTATTTCTGAGAACTCATGTTATTTTACATACATGCATGTAGTCAAGAGTTGTTAGCCGAGAGGTCAGCGCAGCCGCCTTGCAAGCAAGCACTGGGTTGCAGACAGTTGTTGCGGGTTCGCCTCCCAGCCGATGCTATGACATATGGAAAAAAAAACATGCATGTATATGTATTCGTTAAGGTTAAAAGAGAATATTTTAACATTTCCATTGAAATTAAGAATAGATTTTCTTGAACATGATGTTGATAATATTTTTGATCAAGATTAAGCCATTAATTTTTTAGATTTTGTTTGTCTGAAAAGTAGAAATCAAACTTCTTTTAGCCGCCCAGGCAGTAAGATTTCTTCATATAATTATTCTTAGAAGAGATTTCTATAATGAAAGTAATATCTGTTATGACTACGACCTTAGAAAAATAAAATACTTTTTATGAAGAGAACCAAAATACTGGATTCCTGTTTTTAAGAAATGGGCACTTTCTTTTCTTTTTAAAAGAATGTCACGAATATCATCAGCATTGTGGTAATTTAATTCTCTCATGCTTGCCTTTTCAAATTCATCAAATGATTATTATTATTACCAAATATGTTTCAAAACATCAGTCATATTCATTCATATGAACATATTCATGCACACAAAATATAGTTTTTCTATTTATTAATGTACTGTACTTATCAAAATACATGTGTATAAATATGTTATTTAGCATATTCTAAAATATTGATGGTAAATCTTTTAAATAAAATATTTGAATATCAATTCTGAATCTATTCACAGATAATGTATATGTAGAGGGATATCAGGAAGATTTTCATTGACCATTCAAGTGGCTAATAATTCTAGCAAAAATAAGGAGATAACCTTTAGTATATCTAAAAAAAATATTTTTATTTTATTGGGTTTGGGACCTGCAGAGGTCATAAAGTTTTAAGACCAAGATAGACAAAACTAAAAAAAATATCATTTAATCACTGTTATAATCTTTTCTTTCACATTACCTTTCTAATTTATTAAAATTCGTAAATGTTACTAAACTGGAAGTTTTTATTGGCAGCCTTAAATTAAGGAATGCTACAAAAGTAGATAAATTACTACCAAAGTTTCTAATAAAATTAAGATGTAAAGTGTAAGCATGATTGACAATATCAACACTAATTATAGGGTATAGGAGCACAGACTTTCACATGACCCACCACTCACCACTCTATCTCATAACACTGATACACTTGAACACATATATGTCGAAAAGATAAATAATCACCAATATACATATTTCATGCTAAACTAACAATCATCAGTTGGTCCAGATTATGATCTCTACACATATATGCAATAAATGCTCATATATATATATATTAAGATAACCAATCTTCATACTTTAATGGACAGGCTTCAATCCACTCCACTCTTCAACTTTTCAACCGTTCATCCAATTGAAAATCTGATGATGGAATGATCAAAGGCCACCCTGAGGCTGAGATTCTCATCACACTCATGTTGACCTAAAGTCAATCTGAACCCTTCATGTACAGGACATAATCCATCTAATTCATATACAAGAGATGGGCAGACATTTCTGCTATGTAATAACTGAAACACAGGCTTATTATATACCTGTATCAATATATGTAATATACACCTGAACACATATATGTCAAAAAAGATAAATAATCATCAATATACATATTTCATGCTGACCCAGCAATCATCAGTTGGTCCAGATTATTATCTCTACACATATATGCAATAAGTGCTCAGATATATATTAAAATGGCCAATCTTCATACTTTAATGGACAAGCTTCAATCCACTCCACCCTTCAACTCTTTAACCATCCATCCAATTGAAAATCTGATGATGGAAGAATGCTCAAAGGCCATCCTGAGGCCGAGATTCTCATCACACCCATGTTGACCTAAAGTCAATCTGACCTCTCATGTACAGAACATAATCCATTTAATACATATATGAGGGATGGGCAGACATCTCTACTATGTAATCATCAGTTGGTCCAGATTATTATCTCTACACATATATGCAATAAGTACTCAAATATATATTAAGATAGCCAATATCCATACTTTAATGGACAGGCTTCAGTCCATTCCACTCTACAATTCTTCAACCATCCATCCAATTAAAAATCTGATGATGGAATGCTCAAAGGCCATCCTGAGGCCGAGATTCTCATCACTCCTATGTTGACCTAAAGTTAGTTATTACATAGTAGAGATGTCTGCCCATCCCTCATATATGTATTAAATGGATTATGTTCTGTACATGAGAGGTCAGATTGACTTTAGGTCAACATGGGTGTGATGAGAATCTCGGCCTCAGGATGGCCTTTGAGCATTCTTCCATCATCAGATTTTCAATTGGATGGATGGTTAAAGAGTTGGAGGGTGGAGTGGATTGAAGCCTGTCCATTAAAGTATGAAGATTGGCTATCTTAATATATATCTGAGCACTTATTGCATATATGTGTAGAGATAATAATCTGGACCAACTGATGATTGCTGGGTCAGCATGAAATATGTATATTGGTGATAATTTATCTTTTTGACATATATGTATTTAAGTGTATCAGGGTTATGAGATAGAGTGGTGAGTCATGTCAAAGTCTGTGCTCATATACCCTATATATTACATATATTGATACAGGTACATAATAAGCCTGTATTTCAGCTATTGCATAGTAGAAATGTCTGCCCATCCCTCATATATGTATTAAATGTTTTATGTCCTGTACATGAGGTGTCAGATTAACTTTAGGTCAACAAGGGTGTAATAAGAATCTCAGCCTCAGGGTGGCCTTTGAGCGTTACATCATCAGATTTTCAATAGGATGGATGGTTGAAGAGTGGAGTGCCTTGAAGCCTGTCCATTTAAGTATGAAGATTGGCTATCTTAATATACATCTGAGCACTTATTGCATATACGTGTAGAGATAATATATTGGTGATTATTTTTTTTTTTTACATATATGTGTTCAAGTGTATCAATGTTTTGAGATAGAGTGGTGGGTTGTGTGAAAGTCTGTGCTCATATACCTATATATTACATATATTGATACAGGTATATAATGAGCCTGTATTTCAGTTACAACACTAATTACATAGAAACCATTCTAAACATTTGACACAAAAGAATAAACTTAACAATAATTCAAAAATTATTAATATCATTATTATGTGTTTTTTTACAAGTTCTTTAAAGAGTAAATTTTAACAATGATTATGCTAATAATTGAAAACCATTGACTTTCAGAGCACATTAATCAGGGTCTTCAAAATAAACTAAAATTCTTAAATGCAGGACAATTATAAACTTACTTGACATCAATTGTATTTAGATAATAAAAAAAAAAAAAAAAAAAGCCAATGGCTTTATTGCTTGGGAATTCATAAGAAGTTTGAATGCCAAATCTGTGAGTGGCAGAATCGAATCTGGGATATCCTGATCCCAAGTTGGACCTTCTACCAACTGTATCAAACCACATAGAGCATACAATAAATAGAAAAACTTAATAAGTGATCTTCCACAAAATTCTGTTTTACCCAATTTATTTAAAATATTCACCAGTGATTTTTAAAAACAGACTGCAGGAAATTTATCTAAACTGATGATATTACCTTGACTTTATAAAAGAGATTACAAAAAAATATAAAATTCAGATATGAAAAATTTAGGAACCACTTTCAAAGATTGAAGTTCTCTCCTTAATTCCACAAAGACAGCATGTTTAACTTTTCAATGAAATATTAGGAAAATCTATTACAAAGTGAATACAACTTTCTGCAACAATAGACTAAAACACATTTCTACTTTTTGCCACTTAAAGTACCACTGGACTACATCTTAACTTGCCCATCTGCTAATGGTTTGATGTAAAATCATTTCTAAAAACAACTTGAAAAGCTATCTGACTCTACTTGAAGTCGTGATAAAAAATATTCTAAAAATAATTTTTTTAATCCTACTTATTTGAAGAAAAAATATATTAAATTTTTGGATATATATTTGAAATTTACCATGAAAAACATTACTTTCATACTCAAGTTTACTTTGTTGCAATGGCTTCTTATTTTTTATATATTCTTTCACCAGATATAAAAAGGAAAAATATCTTATAGCCAATGTATTAAAAAGATCAGATTTACCATTAATTCAAAACACACTTCAAATCAAAATTTTCATTTTAGATAATTAGCTAAGGACATTTCTTGTGATGTATTAAACAAATTTTAGATCCACCATTAAAATCTGATAATTTTTATTTTCTAAATATTGTTGAAAACTCAACAACAGACAATGGATTTTTTTATAGTCATTATGCCTATCAATGTATGGTTTACGTGGTTGTGGACAAACATAAATCATGAAGCACACAGTTATCTGTTTAATTGATCAATATGAAGGTATGAATTTATCTTTTTGATTTCTTCTAATGTTTTAAATGAAAAAAAACCTACATGCTAAATAAATAAATCTATGGTTTATAAAAATAACACATTATATAGTTATATTCATGATCTACAAAACTATGTTTAAATTAGGTAAAATGCAATAACAATTATTAGTGATGTTGTGTATTTCAAACTGTCTTCAGAAAAATATTCAAGATATCACACTTTATTCATATTACTATGTTAGATCCTACAACAGGATGACATATGTCTTATTCTTTCTGGTGGATATAATCATTCAACATTTGTTTTAGAATTAAATCATTATTATATATTAGAATTCAATAAATTGGACTTGATTTTATTAGAAATATAAGTTTATTGAAAAAATTATAATAAACTGACTGACTATGTAATGAAAACAAATGATGTTTTCATCATTCAACAGTAGGCAGAAAAAACCTGACAAGTGAATAATTTAAAAAGTCAATGAAATTTTCTTTGACTGAAATTTACTTTTAAAATATAAGTGGATAAATGTTAATCATGGATAAATCTATAAATTCTATTTCAAAATATTAAAATTGCTTTATAATTTTTAGAATATCTCAAAAAATTCTAACACTATTGGTAAAGATGGTATGCAATTGTATCACAATGCCATATTGCACTGCTTGTAGTTTTCTTTCTTATCATTATTCTAGAATTTGTTAACTTTTATTTTTAAAAATAAAATATGTACATATAAATAAAAGTGTAATTATGTATACTTTATTTATTGTTATGTAAAAATAATTATGAATATTTAATAAACTAAGTAAAAAAATCAAGAATTTTATTATTTCAAATTTTTTTCTCAAAGTAATCTCACAAATAGTATGAAAACCAATTATAAAGAAACAAATTCATCAAACACATGAAAGCAGAATTAAAATATTGTGATATCATTGTCAATTTGAAATACTAATCTCTTCAGATTTTTTTAAAAATTAAAAAATCAATATTCATAAATATCAATTTTGCAGTTAAAAAAAGGCAAAATATCTCTATAAATGTTTGTAAAAGTGTGATCTTAAGTGAACATGAAACAGTGATTTTTCTATCCAAAGTCACATCACTTTAAAAAAAAGGCTAGACTGATACTTTAGTGCTTGAACATCATTTAATTTACTGAGCCTGATTGTATGATTCTTTTTCATTTATTTGAGATATTAGTTATTATCATAAAATATTCATCCAGATATCCTATATTAATTGCTTAAACTGAAAGTATATTGTTTGATCTTAAACTTGTAGTAAAATAACATTTTTTTTTTGAGTTGGTTGAAGTGTTTTTATACACAGTGTTGTCTTCTAGTGTCAATTAAACTTTTAAGTGAAAAAGTAAAAAAGTTCTCACTTTAATTAAAAATAAAAGTTGAACTTTTCTATTTCTTGTTATATATCTATCAGTTCAAAAATATCATTGCTCAGCTATCACTATATTGCATTTGGTATAGAACAAAACACATCTTCTAATAAAATATTATATGGGAATATTTTTTTAATAACACATAAAAAGAGATACTATTAACAGTTATTGTGTTACAGAATAATACTACATTACACTGACAAAACTAAGTATGAGCAACCAGAGCATATTGTTTCTACAATTTATCACCTTCAGATGTTACACTAACTTCTAACTTTTTAGTTCTTGGTTGATAAAAAATTTGTAATTCACAGTGACACAGAAAAACATTGTAATAATGGTTTGGCAATGATTTCCTACAGGTGGTGTTTTTTTTGAAGAATGCTTGGGCATGTTTAAAGATTATGATTGGAATGAATCATAATTTTTATTAGTCATTTCATTACTAAACAATAATAAAGATATTTGTAAGAGACTGTGATCTGGATTAATTGATGAGTGCTGGTTCAGAACAAAATGTGCATCTTGGGGATCAGACATCTTTTTCACATGTCTTTGGTCATGTTTATGATTACACCCTTCTACAAGGTGTTAAAAATAAATAGAAACCATTCTCTACCTTGCGTGAGAGTAGCATGGTGAAAATTACACTACTGAAATATTATTCATTAAATAGAATAAATCATATAAAAATATTTAAAATTCTTAGTTCCCAATCTTATAATAATGTAAAAAAAAAAACAACAATTATTACAAAAAAATAATTTTAAAAAGACAAAACTGCTGTAATTTTTAATATAAAATTTATTTTTTTTTTTTTAAATATGAGAAGCAAAAATAGTAGATGATAAGCTATGCTTCATATAATACTTTGAGATTGCCAATTTTATAGGTCGATAAGTCTACTTTTGAAAATAAAATTGACCATTTTATTATTTTAATCACTGAAAAAGAAATATGTATTTTTTAATTGGCATTAATTAAAAAGTGGTAAACTATTATTTTAAATAAACATCAATTACGAATAATATATTTAAGGTTAGTATAATTGACTCGTAAAATAAATTAGCTTATGATTCACCAAATTGTCAACTATTAATAACAAAATTCAAGGAAGTAAATATTTTACATTTAAAAATATGTGAAATGGTAATTTATGGGTCAAAGTCGACTAATTACAATGACTGAATGAAAGAAAAAAAAACCTATTTTAAATGAAAGCTAATTATATTTTTTCAAATAAAAACAAACAAACTAATTGAACATTATGACATGTTCTATTAAACACTAAGACTTTATTTAAAACTTTGCATTTCAATGTTACAAATTACTAATTAAATCTTATGATAATAAATGTCATATGTGGTGTAGTGTAATGATAGAATCATAACTCAAGAGCCTATCCAGCCAAGTGAAATTGAGATGTAGCCCTAAATGCTGAAGTATTAACGTAAATTATTACAAAGTGAATAACAGAGTTAATCATTTTATTTTAAAACTAATCAACAATGAGATAATATAAAATAGTTGCCTGGGAAAACTACTTATTATAGTTCATAATATTAGTAATCTTATAATTAGGTCAAATGGCATATAGAAAATAATAATGCCATTCAATAAAACAAACTGAAGACTTTATATGCACTTTTCACAGTTGGGAGACAATTCAAAAATATTTAGAATTTTGAAATATCAGTCACATTTCCACATTAAATTGTAATGATTAAGTTAAACAGCTCTGCAACATTTGTTGCACTGGTAAAGTGTCAGTCTTCAGAACAGAAAATCTTAGGTTCAGTTTGGAAGTGCTCAAATTTCTTATAAACTCTTGATCAATAAAGCCATATGATTATTTATTTATAGCTTGATTGTAGTAATTTATTTCCAAGTTATTTCGACTTGTCTTCAGTTATAAAATAGACTTAAATTTTATATTTAAAGCTACATGTAGTCAGCTGAATTAAGTGTATTCAATCACTTTTTTTTTTTGCAAGAAGTATATATTATAGATTAACTGCTTAAAAAAAGTATGATAAACAAGCAATATTAATATAATTAAAATATCCTGATATCACTATTGTAAAATTTATTTGTACTGACATTATAAGAGCCAGCTAAACTTAAAATAGAACCAAGATTGTGAATACTGCCTAAAAAATAGTAACAGTTTTGAAATTTTTAAATGTTAAAAAAATAATTATATAGATGAAAGGTTGTCAATGTTATAAAGTAAAATTTGAAAATTATTGTTTAATAAAGCCCATTTTAGTTAGTTGCATTTCTATCAATTAGGTTCTCATTATATATCATTCTAGGTCAAAAAGACCTCTTTAATTAATTGCTGATTAAGTTAAGTAAGACTGGATGAACTATATTCTGGATAACTAGAAATTATTATTGCTTATACATATATATAATACTATGCATACTAATGACTTCAAAATATCAGCACCTAAAGATTATGAATGCAAATCAATTTATTTGTCTACATACACAAATTTGAAATACTTTAATAGCTGCTATCTATTTTAATTAATATAGCAAGTGCATTGACTTTTCTCACAAAAATATACTAAAAACTAAAACAAAACAGTCTTATAAATCCGTTTTTTACTAAATTAGAGCTTCACACTAAAATGATCAGAATCAGATTTATGATGAATCTAATTAAATGATGAAACTATGCTTGACCAAATATATATTCCTATTATCATCATTATTGCAGAGCTGATAGGTAATGTGAGAGGTTAATGATGACTGAGTTCTACATTAGGTTTGTGATTAAAGACTGTAGTGTAAAATAAAAATAAATGAGAAAATGAGTAAAAGAAGCAAAGAGGAGACAGAAAAGTTTGTTTATATTAAAGTAATGCTATCCTTTTGACATAGTGATATTTTCAACCTATTAAAAAAATTCTCTGTCGGGCATTGCATTTTAGTTTATTCATAATTCTCATGATTGATAATTATTCCATGTGAATCCTATTAGTAATGTGTGTTGAGCACAATAGTGACATGATACCTTTATTTTTAAATGCTTTAATTGATTTTGGGAAATCTGTTTGTTAACTTTTGGTCTTTTTTAGATTAGAATGAAATTTTAAAATTGAGATTTAATATATTTAAATTCAATAAAATTGCTTGAAAATTGGTATATAATTAAGTTATAACATCTTAATCCATTTGAAACACTTATCTTTTCAGTATTTTAACTAATTTGATAGATACGGAACAGAGGACAGGAAAAATATGAAAATTTTTCAATAATTCCATATTTTGCAGTTATTATTATCCTTAGAATTTTCATTTGATTTAAATAACAGTCACAAGAAGGCACTTTTTTTTTCTTTTAATTTAATAACATTTTTAAAACTATTTTAAATCCTTAATCCTATATGTTTTAATATGTAATAATAATAATACATTTTAATTTTTAGCAGAAATATCTATTGATATATATCAACTAAAAGGATTCAGTCAATTTAAAGTATGATATAGTTTACATTTTCAATAAATATGCCAATACTAAAAACTTAAAAATAATAGAGATAAAAATTTTTTTTATGACTATTATTTTTAAAAATTGCAGTTTGGTAATTGTTTATATATAAAAAAAAACATGCAACAGAATATGTTGCAATATTTGTCTTTAGATATTAATCATTCATTATTGTTTCTTTAACTAACCAAAACATACATCACATCATTTACTGTTTCAAGTCATTATTTCTTGTTAAGTGAGCTGCAAAATAAAAGTCAAAAGTTAAAAAATGAATGAACATATTAAAATATTGTTCATAAATAATTGAATGCATTGTCCCAATTAAAATATCAGTAAAAGTAAAATGTAAATAGCTTCCTCAAACACAATATTTTAAAATTTTCATATTTTCTTAAAATGGTTTTAATTATAAAGACATCAAAATTCAGTACAATTTCAATTATTGACATAAATGGTTAGAAATTTATAAATATAAAAAATACATTATTAAAAAAATAGAGAATTTATTTATAACCAAGATAATATAAATAAACTAGTATTGTTATAAAATATTTAAGCATCAGGGTGTAGATTTGCAATGACAGTTCTACATATATAACTTCGTGAGCTTGTTGATTTGTTCCACAAGATAAGTTAAAGTTTTATATATTGTTTAATAACATCTGGATAAAAATTTTTGTTGCTGCAAAATATTCGCTTAGTGAGTAGATGAGAAAAGAGAATTGGAACACAGAGAGATAGACTTGATTGGATTTTGAAAAATCAAGAAAAATATTGCTAACATTTAGAAAATAACTCAATATGCCAATATTTTAAATATAAAATGAAAAAAAAAATAGTGTGTGTGTGTTTACTGAAGGAGGCTTTAAAACCAAGACATGCATAAGATTAGTTGGATTTTAGAAGATTTGCTATTAAAAAAAAAATTTCAACTTAAGTAAGAGAATTTATTTGAGAAAAAGGATAATGTTTGAGGTGTAAGATTAGGAGAGCATATATTTATCAATTGCCATTTTAAAAAAAAAAGTTTTTTTTCTTTTATATAAAGCAGTTTGAGAATGGTAAAAAAAATCATAAATTTAAATATACAATAGGGGAATTGAAAAATAAAGAAATATGGATTGTATTTGTATCCTACAATGTATGTATGATGGGCAGAAGGAAATTAGGCATACTTTGGAAAAATTTATGGTATGTGATAAAGTTTTCTATTTGAAATGCTTAAATAAGACTAGGAGAAGAATGTAAAATGTATATGGTTGAGTAGATCATGTATAAATGTGACAAAAGAGATGAAAAACTGATTTCTAAGTATAGATAATTTAAAGAAAAAGTCAGGAGAAATGGAGAAAAATATAGATAAGGATAATAGAATAAAATACATATTTAGTAGAATGACAAGAGATATGGATGACAAAATAAGTAGTGCAAGGAAGATAGACATAGAATAAGTAAGATAGAGGAAGAAGTTAAGGATATAGAAGTAAACTTAAAAGTGTTAGCCATGAACTGTAACCAGATCAAGGAATTAATGAATATAAATGATAAGCAAGAAATAGGTAAGGAAGACCAGAAAATGAAAAAGAATGTGATGGATGAAGTAGGGAAAGTAAACTATAAAACAGTTTTGATAGGGAACTCATTAATTAGAGAATGTGGAGATGTAATTGCAAGGTAAAATAGAAATAGGTATGTAGGAGTATGTTTGTGTGGAGATAGAATTAGGGATGTTACAAATAAGATAAAGAAACAGGAGAGTAGGGATGTTTATATTAGGGTAGGAACAAATAAATTGTTAGAGCCATCAGAGAAAATAATTGATTAGTAGTTTGAATAAGGTTAAAGGAAGAATAGGGGTAGTTGAATCACTATTAAGATTTGACAATAGATATGTATTAGATAGGGCATATTCTATAAATGAGAGATTGAAAAAATTATGTGAGAAAAATAATGTTATGTTTGTGAATGTGTGGGACTTTTTTATTAGTAAGAGGGAGTTATGTAATAAAGATGGATTGCACTTACCAAAATAAGGAAATGAAGCATTAGGTTTGATTTATGAAAAAATATTATAGATTGGGAAACTTATAAAGGATGGGGAGGGGTATTAAATTATAGTATTGTCGAAAAGGATATGAAGAATAGATAGTATGTAAGAAGTAAACAAAGGGTAGCTGATTCAGATATAAATGTAGATGTGGAGAGGGAATAGATCTACAAAACTAGTAATAAACAAGCTAATTACTAATTTAATAGAAAAGAAAGAATCAAGAGAATTTATAAAAGATAGTAAGAAAGGAAGAAATTATTAAAATTGGATATTTGAATACACAAGGTGGTAGGAGACCAGAAAAATGGCTGGAATTAAACAAAGCAGTTAAAAATGAAGGGCTTGAGGTATTAGTAGTAGTGGAAACACACCTAAGGAAAGAAAAAGGACCTAGACTGGAAAATTTGGTATGGCAAGATATGAATAGAAAAGAAAAAGAAAAAAGGGGTGGTGGTATAGGAGTTATGTCAAAAAAATACTTAAATACTGTAAAGTGTCAAGAACATTTGTGATCTGAGATAAGGTTAGGAAGACAAGAATGGATAGTGACTATAGTGTATATGGCTACCAGAAATAGTCAAACTATAGCAGAGTGGAATAGTAGCATATATGAATGCTTACTTAAGGATATACAGAGTTTAAAAAAAAGAGGGAATAAAACAATGGTTATAGAGAATATGAATGGAAATATTGAAGAAATTGATGAAATGGATAACAAGAATGGACAGCTTTTGAAATTTTTTTGTCAGAGAGTGAATTTGAGCATTGGAAATTTATCAAATATTTATGAAGGGTAATACAGTCTAGAAATAATATATTTCACACAATAGATTATGTAGAAGAAGAGAAAGAGAGACTGAATAAAGGATGGAAAATTAAACTGTTTGATAATAAAGAGAGAGTATGTAATAGTGATCATAATTTCTTTATAATAAAAATGGTTAGTAATATAAAGGAAACTAGTAATTAAAGTAGAAATGATAGTGGCATTCCAATGATTTTTATGGTTAACATTTTTCTTCGTTTAACCTTTCTTTAGCTTCTATATTCCTTTCTTCACTTAATTTATAATATTTAGATTTATTAAATGATTTTTAAAATATAAAATAATGTCCAGAAAATTTAATATACCTACATAAAGTATTGATACACATAAGAGAAAATAAACCATGCTTTTTGAAAATTATATTCATGTTCAAAGTACTTTTTATGATATAAAAAACATTTTTCAAGGGAAAAAATGTACATTATTGCATTTTATTTTAATAATTAGCTATTAATTCTTCTGAATGAATAAAATAATAATTATTAAAATGAACATTTCCTTATTACGAAATCTATTAATTCACAGTGTTTTTAATATATGAATTAATATTTTTAAGATTTTTGACATTAGGGACTTAGAAAGTCCATATTCTAGTTTATTTTTTAAAAACTTTTGCATATTTTTAATATATCAATGTTATATTAAAAAAATCAAACTTCATTGGTAATATTCAGCACATCATAATGAGATAATTATCTAATGTTTATTACTTAAAATAACAATGTTATTGTAAATGCTGCCAATGATAATAAAAATAATACATTTAGCTTAAGATATCTTAAATTTGCTTTTTACAACTTCGAATTATGTTTTGAAATAGTTATTAAAAAGTTTAGCAGATTGAGGATTAATATTTTAATTTTGTTTAAATTTTTGTTAATATTCAAAATAAATTAAATTATATGTGTGTTTCCTAATTCTTTAGCACTCCATCTTTGGATATAAATACAAATAGCAGTTTTTTAATTCTATTTGTTTTATAAATAATGATATTTTTTTGTCTTTGTCAAATCTAATTGTTTTTAAATTAAAATAACAATGCGATAAATGCAATTAGTGTGAACAAAAGATTGGTAAATAGTTTTCCGAATAGAATGCTTAAATTTGCTGAGACAAAGAATGTTGCATTTAAAAAATAAAAATGAATTATTTCATATTTGGACATTAATAATAATAAAAAAATAGAAAAACTAAGATAAATAAAATTATTTTGATTTATTAGTTTAGTTATAAAAATGCTTAGAATTATTAGAAGAGAATAAAATGAGTGAATACGCTCATAATATGAGTCTTTAGAAAAGATTATAATATAATTTCGAGAAGATATTTAACAAAAAATACTTGTAGTGAAATTGTAAATTACAACATAATAGTTTGAATAGTGGATTCAAGAACAAAAGCTTTCTGGATTGATTTTTAAATAAAAAAAGAAGAAAATGAAAAAAAAAAGAAGCCCAGTTTGCTCAACTGATTGGAATTATTGTTCTCAATTTATCATTTTAGTAACTGACCATACAATTACTTTGTTTGCTTGAGTTAACACAATAATGAAAACAATATACTCAAAGTATTAAAAGCTCCTGAATCAATTTCTCATTGTATTAAGTAAAAACAAGATCCGTTTGGTCAATCAAATGGAACTGCTGTATTTAGCAAATCGCTTTGTGCTCAAATGCCATTTGATTTTTTAAGAAACGGGCTATAAGATTATAATTATTAATAAACAGAATATTATGCAATGTTTATAAAATATATTCATTATAAAATTATATTTAGGTAATTTTAAAAAATCTCAATTGGAATCAATTCAAGTCACTATAATTTTTGATTCTACTAGAAATAAACTTTGCAAAGGCATATTTAATTAAAAATGAAATACATACCATCATAAACAGATTACACTGCGCAGTTTGGTGCAATTGGTAGAGTACCCGACTTGGGATCGATTCTGGCGCTCTAACTTCTCAAGAACTCTCGAACAATAAAGCTTTATTGCAATTTTTTTAAATGAACAGATTGATAGATAAATAAAGCTTTAACTTTTACTTAAATTTTAAAATGATAATTAAGACCAACGGTTTTATTGTTTGAAAGAATACCTAATTTTTAACGTAAAATCTAAATATCCTGATTTATCATTATTATTAATTTTTTAATAGATATAAATATTCATTCACACACATTACATTTATATGCGGAATAAAAATTCACTGATACACAAGAATGTTGTAATTTCACTGCTTAGAATTTAATGAGAAAGTTCATTATTGATTTCGTGCTTTCTTTTTAGTTTTCACTCATAATAGTTATGACGATTGCCTTAGGTGGGATAATGCATAATTTATATTTTACCAGCGATTTCCCCGTAAAAGGGAACAAACTTCTTCAAAAGCTAGAAGCAAAAAACAAACAAACAAACAAAAACAAATGAAATATATCAGTGACATAAATAAAAGCCAAATTAAATTTATTGCTTTAATATTTTTTTTTTATTCTACTAATTGGTTACAAGAACAGAAATAAAAGTCATCTTCTATTGGTAGATTGAATACTTAAAAAAGGTGTGTTTAGAAGTCATAATTTTTTATACATTCTTTTAAATTGTAATGAAAAAAAAAAATCAGTCAAAATAAATTAGATTATTTAAAAAAGGGTTGAATAGCAATTGAATTAGTATGTTTGGTGGAGGGAAGGATAGAATTTAAATAAGAAATATTGCCTAATTTATCTTGCTTTAATATAAAAATACAAAACTTTTTTTTTTAACGAGGTAAACAGATATAATTACTGATTGCAATGAATAGCAGATAATAATTAAAAGAAACATGAATTTAAAAAAAAACTAAATGTTATTACTCGGTATTCTTTATCTAAATAATAATAGTAATATTGTCAAACATTGGTGATCGAGAGGTCACGACAGCTGCTTTACACATAAGAAAAAAAAAATAGCAATAAGCAAACACACATCTAATATTTGTACTTTTGGTTGCTAGTCTTCCTGGGGTAATTATTTCATGAATTAAGAGAACAATAGTAATAATTCAACAAAACACTTACTATCTCTCTTACAAAATTTTCTGCTTTTTAAAAAATTATATTTTTGAAAATATACAAATGCAAATATTATTTTTAATATATATCCATGTGTAACGATTTCGTTATTCGCGATTAAGAGGGATAAACTAATTTAATCGAATTTATTCTAGAAAATTATTTTAATGGTCAGACCAGATCATGATTATATACAAATTTCATGGACCATGGTCACATTTCAGGACCATTAACCTTACACTGATATATCTAAAAAAAAATTTCTCATGAATATATATATATATATATATTAGATTTGATAGTTTAAATCTAGGCACCATCCCCCAAAATAGGAATATTCATAGAAAAGATTTAAATTCCCTTTATGATCAGTATCAATTCTATATAACCATGGCTAGTGCTGTTGATTAGGAATCCCATCTCATTGATTATCAAGTTATGACTTTATCAAAATAAATATCATATACATAATCTATTTAACATAATATGAATCATATCAATGTTTATAATATTTATTTACAATATTTCCCCTATTATCAATATTATTTGTTTAATAACTAGTTTCTATTTGATTTATTATTTATTTATTTCATTTGGAGTGCTCATTTTTCCACTCCATACCCTATCTGTTACAACCGTTTTCCTTTTTATATTATCTGCCCAATTATTTCTTTGCTTACTATTGCTATTATATGTCTATTCTTATCCGAACCTGTTTTTCACCAGTTTGCCTACTATTTCCTTTATTTATATGTATATCTAATTTTAAAATTTATTCATTCTTATATTTTTTCTTAACATTATTCCAAAAATCAATTATTACTCTACCAAAATCAATACCTGTTATTATTTTAATTGTTAGTCTCTTCACTGTTCTTACATTTTCTACCAAATCAAAGATAGTTATTTGTTTTTTTTATATTTTTTTTATGCTGATATGTTGGGAATCAAATATAAATAATTTTGCTATAAGTGATAAAAAGAGTAACCTAATTTAATCGAATTTAATCTAAAAAATTATTTTAATGGTTAGATTAGCTCATAATAATATATAAATCTCAAGAATCTCAGATACATTTCAAGACCATCATCCCCACTTTGATCTAACTTAAAAAAAATCCTCATATATATATTGTAACCTCATATTTAGCCCTGTGAGTTAAATACAATCTGTAATGTTAAAAACATCAACAAATTAAAAAATCCTTCTCCTTTTTCTTTTAAAAAACTTTATTTTTTATATTAATACTGAACATATATATATAATACAATCTCCAATGTTTCAACTGTTTTATATTCTTACAGTCATTTTCAAGGATCTGCAATAACAACAAGAAATACATATTTATAAATAAAACCTTAATTACATAAAACTTTCATCTTATATTAACATAAATAGTAACAAACATATTAATTATATTTTACTTACATCTCCCTCCTCTACTTATATTAGTACACTTCCTTTTATAATGTTGAAAAAAATTTTTTTTAACTTAAAAAACTTCATTGTTATTAAGATATAAAATCTAACTAAGAGTTAAACTGTACAGTTTATTAAACATGTTTGAATATTAATTGTTTAAATAATAATAATTAGCTTATTTGATATTTGTTTAAAAAGTCCAAATTTAATAGTTTAAACCTAGATAAAGGGTAATTTGAAGTGTGTTATGTTTTAAACTAGTTCAATGAATAAAGTTTTTATTGCTGGTTGTAAAATTTGATTTATGTGTGTTAAAGTTTCTAATAATATACATTTAAAATAGTATTTTAAAAGATATTAGAGTAATATTTTGTTTAAAGTTAGAATTAAAAAAAATTTGAAATATAAGCATTCTTTATATACATTGAGCTTAATTGTAAATATAGATGATTTGAACTCAGACTTTTAAGCACATTTCAACTATCCACACTATCTCATACCATTGATACACATGACCATACACATATAGAAAAGATAAATAATCACCAGTATATGTATTTTGTGCTGAACCAGCAGTCATCAGTTGGTCCATATTATCATCTCCCCCCATACACATATGCAATAAGTGCTCAGTTTATATTAAGATAGCAAATCTTGATCTTTAATGGTTAGGCTTCAATCTATTCCAACTTCCAACTCATCAGTCATCCATATCATTGAAAATCTAATGATGGAAAACCCAAATTCCATGCTGATGCCAATATTATTGCCATGCCCATAGTGACCTCAAGTCACTCTGACACCTCATGTACAGGACCTTATCCATTTAAATACATAGAAGAGGTATGGGAAGGATGCAGTCTTAATATGTAAATATTTGAAATATAGGCATTCTTCATATATTTATGCATAGAAGAGGGATGGGAAGGATGCAGGCTTAATATGTAAATATTTGAAATATAGGCATTTTTCATATAATTGGAGCTTAATTATAAATATAGGGAATTTGAACTCAGACTTTCAAGTACCCTTCAATTATCCACATTACCTCATACCACTAATACATCTGACCACATACATATAGAAAAGATAATAATCTCCATATATATATATATATATTTATATATATTTTATATATATATATATATATTTCATGCTGAACCAGCAGTCATCAGTTGGTCCAGATAATAATGTCCAACACACATATGCATAATCAGTTCTCAGTTTCTACTAAGATAGCAAATCTTCATACTTTAATGGACAGGCTTCAATCTACTCCAACCTCCAACTCTTCAGCTGTCCATACCATTGAAAATATAATGATGGAAAGCCCAAATTCCATGCTGATGCCAAGATTGCCATGTCCATGTTAACCTCAAGTCACCCTGACCTCTCATACATAGGACACGATCCATTTAGATACATAGAAGAGGGATGGTCAGGATGCAGGCTGAATGTGTAAATATTTGAAATACAGGCATTCTTCATATACCTGGATTTACACATTAAGCCTGCATCCTGACCATCCCACTTCTATGTATTTAAATAGATAAGGTCCAGGCATATGAAAAATGCCTGTATAGTTACACAGCACACCTGCATCCTGACCTATGTATTTAATGGATAAGGTCCTATACATGAGAGGTCAGAGTGACATGAGTATGGCAGTATTGGTATCAGCATGGTATGGATGGCTGAAGAATAGGAGGTTGGAGTAGATTGGAACCTATCCATTAAAGTATGAAGATTTGCTATCTTAATATAAACTGAGCAATGATTATATATATAAATGTGTGAGATGTTAATCTGGATTAATCAATGAGTGCTGGTTCAGCACAAAATACATATATTGGTGATTATTTATCTTTTCTATATGTGTGTGGTCATGTGTATCAGTAGTACAAGATAGTGTGGATAGTTGAAGGTGCTTGAAAATCTAAGTTCAAATTCCCTATATTTACAATCAAGCTCCAAGTATATGAAGAATGCTGTATTTAAATATTTACACATTAAGCCTGCATCCTGCCCATCCTTCTTCAAGGTATTTAAATGGATAAGGTCCTATACATGAGGGATCAGAGACTTGAGGTCAACATGGGCATGGCAATAATAATGGCATCAGCATGGGATTTGGGCTTTTCATCATCAGGTTTTTAATGGTATGGATGGCTGAAGAGTTGGAGGTTGGAGTAGATGAAGCCTGTCCATTAAAGTATGAAGATTTGCTATCTTAATATAAACTGAGCACTGATTATATATATGTGTGGGAGATGATAATCTGGACTAACTGATGAGTGCTGGTTCAGCATGAAATACATATATTGGTGATTATTCATTTTTACTATATGTGTGTGGTCATGTGTATCAGTGATATGAGATAGTTTGGATAGTTGAAGGATGCTTGAAAGTCTGAGTTCAAATCCCTATATTTACAATTTAAAAAAATACTAAGCTTAAAGATTTCTAAGTTGACAGAGGTTTTAATTTAAATAAGTTTTTATAATTTAGTTTAATTTCTTTATTTTTAAAATGTTAATTATTTTTAGTATACACGTGTATGCAGATGATGTGTATGTGTATAGAAAGATTAAAAAGTTTTGAAAAGGATTATTAATAAAAGTATTAATTATGTCAATAATAATATTTTAAAAAGGGTATTTTAAATCAGAGACAATCTTGAAAATTTTTTAAGTAAAATGGTAAAAGTGTTTCTTTAAATAAAATAAGTTTGATTTAATTTGTTTAATTCAGAGACTTGGGCGCCATATTGAATTTTTTAAAAACTGACTTCAGTCACAAATTTTCACAATAACTTCAGTTTTCGTAATGTTAGGGTAAAAAACTTTACACTGATAGAAAGTATAAAAACGAAGGAAAACAATGAGAGTAAGACAAATAATGATTACCATTAAAAAAAGTGAGGAAAATAATGATAAATTAGAAATTATGAACAAAAATTAAATTAAGTTTAAATTATATCTTCATTGATAAATTTTTTTGTATTCCTCATAAAATTCTCATTCAAACCTTATACAGTCTTCTTATCTGAGATAATTCATACCTTCAGAATCTAAAAAAATAGTTGCATAAGGATTTTTATCACCCCAAAAATTATCAAATCTCTAAGTGTCTGTAAGAAAAAGATTCATTTTAATAAAAAGATACAAAATAAATCATTTCCAGAAGGTGGATATGCATTTGTCATCATAAAAATGGGCTTTTTATCTATCCAAAACTAGAAATTAAAGGCTATTTTCTGTATCAATGATAAGATTTATCTCTTCATTTTATATTTTTTGTATACACCAGTGATGTTTATATTTTTGTGCACACCAGTGATTCTATTTTGTTATATTTATTGTCCCTAAGAGATATGATTTATTTGCATACAGCTGATTTTCTAGCTACAGATTTAAAAATTATATGTTGCAAGATGTGGCAAAACTACTGGCCCCATTGCATGAGTACCAAGGCATATGCAAGAATCAAGATTTGATTCTTTGTCTGATAATATTCCATATGGTATACATAACTATTGTGGCTATCACCATACACATCACTTGAAACATCTCTTTATTGGTTTTAAGAGTTTATATTTTCACATGATGTTATAACCAGTAAATCATGTGATTGATTTATCAACTGCAACCTTTCTTTACATCTAATAATCATTCTTAAAATTTACATTCCACTGCTCTATAATACCTTAATTAAAGTTTTTAGTTGTTTATAATGATTATAAATTTGAATATAAAATAGTACTTGATTAAAAAACATTGTAATAAGTGTATACCAATTTAAAATAATGTACATAGAAAAATCTATACATATATATTGTGACCTTCAGTTCTTGCTGCAGAACTGCATGTTAAATTTAGCAGTAATATCTGTTTAAAAATATAGTTTATTTTATATGCAATAAGAGTTATTACAATAATAGTAGTTAAAGTGCATTTATAATTTCTTAGTCATATCATAATTTACTATAAGACAGTATTAACTTAAAAACAATCTTGTATAATTATACTTTAATAATTTTTAGAAATGCTTAACCATGATATTATTATTTATTTAAAACATGATGTAGTTTACACATGCCTGAATAGTAAACTTAAAATAGTCTTAATTTAATTGTTGTATCTTTTATATTAACAGTTTGATGGCTAAGTTCGAGTTAACTTGAGAGTCCACTTTTAATAGTCTATTTTTCTTATTTTTAATGTTAAAATTATGATTTTGCACTTTTTTTAAAGGTTAAAAAAAGTTCCGTAAGATGCTGCCCTCTCTTAAATTATATTACAAAATAAAAAATCAATAAAATTGTCATTAAAGGCCTAACAAAAAATGCAGCACTGCTTATTCTTGATTCTGATTGGCTGTTACCTTTCAACAACAAAGAAAATGAATTGTCAATAACTAAAGAGTTATGATTTCTTTTCTTTCATTTTGAAAATGATAAATGAATGTTTTAGACCATTTTAAAAGTATTTTTTGACAAATTATAAATTATTTTGATAAAATATGCTAAAAATAAAATTATTTTAGAAAAATAATCAAGACTTTAGCAAAAGTTATCTATTTTCAGCAGCATAAAATTGGGAAAAAAATCACTTACATCATGAAACTGTTTGGTTGGTTACTATGTTTATTTAAGATTTGCCGCTATCTAATATTTTTATAATTATAAATAAAAATGTATTTTTGAAAAAATTTTCATTCACTTTCCTAACTTGACAAATGATTAATATACTTTTTACAAATGAAACTAAAGTGAATATAATATTAAAAGATAAATATATTTTGACGCTTGAGTTTGTGAGTTGACCAATTAGAATTTTAGAGTTTTACCTCACTCGGTCAATAAAATTAATCATACAGTGAATGAGTTAAATCAAAATATTTTAAAAGAACTTTAACTTAAGTTTAAAATTTAGAAAATGCCTTAAATATTTAAGCTAGTTTTAAATAAAATGTGATATGTATTTTTTTAATATTATGGCTAATCCACATACAATTTAATTAGAAGTGCAGTTATAAATGCTAATTTAGTGATATTATAAACTAGTTTTTAATTTTATAAAATCCTAACGTTTATAATTAAGAATTTTATCTTTTAAACCAATAGTTAAATAATGTATTTAAATTATTATTCCTTGGTAAAGAATTAAACATTACTATGTGTGAGTGCATGTATGAAATTTGTTAATTCTTTAAAATACTTCCTGGTTGTAAAGTTAATTTAAGTATATAATACTTTAAATTGTATCTATTTTTAAAAATATATACTGTATAAATTCCACAATGTTGTGAGAATTTAAAAAAAACACAATAAAAAATGAAATGTATTAAACAATGATTTTTTATTACTGTAATCAATTTTATTCCAATAAGTAATCTGTTAAATAATTATTTAAAAAGGTGTAATATTTAATTATTCTGTCTAGACAATAAAGTCTGGAATTTTCTAGAATATGTTTATTAGATTTATTTTTAAAAATTTATATCCAGTAACTAAAAAATTATGACCATTTAATTAATTAAGTCATTTGGAATGGATAGTTGTCAATCATCCAATCAATTTCTATTACACAACTTACTCTATAAAAGTCTGGTTTGTTAAACTGACACACACATCTCATTTTTCTTTAGCATTTTCAAGCTGTAAATTTTCATAACTAATTTTTATTTGCTTAAGTAAATTATGCAGTGCTAAAATAATTATTCATTCAGGTATTCATTTAACCTTGCTTTCAAAACTTCCATTATAACTTCACTAAGGAAAATTGTTCTATAGCTCATGTGTACATTTCATAAATTGACATATTGCCCAATCATATGAAGACAGTGGTATGCATTGTAAGAAGTTTTATTAATTCCAATTTATTTGTTTTATTATATTCAAACTTTATTTTAAGAAGGATAATTCTTAAATTAAGTGCTAGAATTTTTAAATCATTTTTTTATTAATTCTAAAAATAACTTATCAGCTACTTTTAAAAGAACTTTAGAAACAATGTTTATTCGAATATTGAATATCACTATCATTTCCAGAGCAGTCTCTTTTTGTTTTAATTTAAAATTACTATTAAATTTGAACTTTTATCCAAAATAGTAGAACCCTGAAAATGATAAAGGAATTTAAAAATGTTAATTATTAATGCATACATGTATATTTATAGTCATTAACAAATTATTCAACTACATATTTTATGAATACTCATTTAAAAAGTATAATCACATTAGAATTATTAGAAAAAAGTTGTTTGTTTTTTCATTCATAAAATTTGATACATGCTTTATTTTTAAAGAAAAATATTATAAACTATTTGCTACAAATATATTATTAATAAAAAATACATTATTTATGCATTTTACTATAAACAAAGTTTATGCTGCTAAATGCTATAGATGAAAATATGTTTTACTCAAAGTTTCACTAAAATAATTTTTGAAAGAAAAATATAACCAGAATTTGAACTAATGCTTATTTATTCTGTGTACTATTAATAAAAGACTCATATTTATTATGTGTTCTGTATTATTCATGAAATGCCTTATTTAAAAAAAAAAGAAAATGAAATTTTATTTATTGTAATTTGTTTTTGCAAGAACCTTGCTTTATTCATCAACATATTTCACAAATGCTAATTTTATAAAAATAATTATTATTGCACTTGCATTATTTAAGGGAATGAAGTCTATTTTCAATGTATTTTGCTTCATGTTATTAAACTATGTTTGCTCTTCAAAAGGTTTATTTAAATTTGTTGCCATACTCTATCTGCTCTTTGGAAATATTGATTTTTACAATTCCTCACCAGACTCCATATAGAATACTTACTCTTCATTTACATCCATCAAAAAATTATAAACAGTGTTCTTCAAAAAAATATTAATCTCATTTATTTGATGTATTACTTAAAATTTACAATGCTCAATGTATCATTATTTGACATATTATTATAAATTTATGCAATGCTTATAGTATTCATCATTTTACATATTTAGTCTACATTAATCCATTTAGAATGGCTCTTTTTGTTTGTGCCAATAACTTTAAATTTCTGCTTACTTCATATTTTAAATTGCTGTTATTGTTTAAGTTTACAATGCCATCTGGATATCCTGTAGAAACTTCAGTATACCCAAGAACTTTTATTTGACTTTATCGTGTAATGATGTGAGTATCAATATTTAAGGACTCTTTATTTCATTTGATAAATGGGTATAAAATATTTAGTTTAATATTTATTTTTATTTTATATGGTTTATATTCATTTGTATCTGTTTAGATAGTTACTGGTTGGTTTCTAATTACATAATTATCCCATTTAGCTTTGAGAATTATTTCATTTATATCTGTCTATATGATTTTATGTATAGATTTAACATATATTTTTCATGTTAAGTTCTCAGAATATTAATAGTGTACCAAATATTTCCAGTATATTATTGAAGCTATATATATGCTTCTTGTCAATTTATATTTAAATCATTTTAAATCTTCTTTAGGGAAATTTTATTTTATTAAACATTTATTAAAGATTAATAAGAATTAAATTTTATTTTATTAAATTTACTAAAGGTATGTTTGTGTGTGTCTGTGTACAATTCTGATAAACACTTAATTTAAAAAATTCAGCTAATTAAAATTCTGAACATTTTATTTTACTAAAATTTATAAAAGAAGATTAATTATAGAGCATAAGTGCATTTATAATTGTTATTGAAACCTTATCTAATTAGTGAAAAATAAAATAATCACCTTGTATTATATATTTGCAAGAATGTTTACAATGTTTGGTGTTGAGGTACTGGAGGAAAAATGCAAGTAAACAAATAGTATTTGGAATTTTAAAATTTTATTAATTAATAAACAAGTACAGAATTTAATTGAAATTAAGCTGATCAAAATTATTATCAGCAAAAATATTTTTTTAATTAAAATTAATCCAGATACCTTTTGACAAAAATTGTAGAAATATCTCAGCAAATATAAAAGCATAGTTCTCCATGAAAAATTCTTCAAGATATTCAGGGAAGAGAAATTATTCAAGATTATCAACAAAAGTTTTTAAGAATTCATTAATTTTTTGGATGCTAAAAATCATGCAGAATGACCAATGAGTAGAAGCTTGCATCTACTTCTCCTTCTCCATCTATGGAGAGCTTGAGCTCAGAATCCCATTGCAGTTGGTAAAATACTGCACATCTGAAGTTTGTTAACCTGTGTTCCTGTGCCAATCTTCTCACCCTTGTAAATCAATTCAGCCTGATGATCTGCCATGCCATAATTTCAGAAATAAGATGCCACCTAGTCAATTATCCCACTTTCAGTCAGTTGCTATTCCAAAGAACTAGTCTATTTCCATAATAACCAATTACTTATCAATACCTAGGAATGGGACACACCATTTTTAATACCTTGCTGTGTTTATTTTAAAATCCTTTGCAAAGATAATAAAAGCAGGAGCATTTGAACATGAGACTCTGTACCCCCATATATCAGAAAAACAATTCATATGTATCTAATTGTTCTCTTTTACTTGTATTATTTATTTTTTTTAATTTTTTTTTATATTTTTACTTTAATATTATAAATTAATTTATATCATTAAGAATGATCGAATAGATTGCTAAATGCAGTCATTCTTAAAGTTTATATATATGCTAGATTTATTATTGGAGAATCAGGTGTCATAGGGCTATTTTGTAAATACATTTTCATTTCTTAAGTTTCAAGAAGTACCCCCCCCCCCCCAAAAGAAAGCTAATTAGTCAAAAGCACAAAGACATTTTAAACTCCTGTCCCTCAACTGGCTTGAAGACTTTTGTTTTTCTAAAATACAGTCAGCCATGCTGTCAATTGAAACTTTACTTGTGCAATTATAAACCTATGTTTTTTCTTAACAATTATAAAAATCAGTTGAATAAGTTTTAAAAACAATGTTAAAAATAAGAGCAAATTTAAAATTTTTTTTTGAAAGGACAAATATATGTCATTTATTTTAATATGTTAGCCTCACAAATGCTTCTTTATAATGACATATATCATATCACAAACATTGAGATAATGAATAAAGTATTTCTTAATATGTATGTGTGTACAATCTTTAGATCTGATCTTTAATTAAGCAGGAACTATTATCTTTATTGCTTTTTTTCAGTATTTATATATGGTAAACTGTTCGGCCTTAATTTAGCCAAATAAAGTAATATATGGCCACTTGTTTAAATTTATAATTTGGCTACTCATGCTTGTTTCTTTGTAATAACCATCATAAATTCTAGGCTTTCACTCTCTGCTTTAAATTGCATTGCTGAGTTATATATATTATTTTATTAGAATATTTGTTCTGGAAGCAGACATTTATTCCTGCTTTGTGGAAATGGATTTGCTGCATATTCTTTAGATATGGTCATGCCAAGGCGGATGTATCTCATACTTTCATAATCGAAGAATCTGCACTATTATCCATAATATTATTATCAATGAAGACAAATTTTCTGCTTTATAGTAATAAGATTGTTACTGGTTGTGGAAGCAGATGTTCATTTCTGCTTCATATGACCTTTGATCCAATGAAATTCCTGGATATGGCCTTGCCAATACAGATATATCCCAACTCTGTTTCATCATTGGATATTCTCCTGTTTTTGATAACCTCACACTATGTTCAGTATTTTCTTTTATACATTTTTAAAGCCTTATGTTGCAAGCATGTAGCCAATTATATTTCCATTGCAGCCATCTATTAATGATTATGATTTTAATTTATTTAAGCAAATGCTTCTATCTTATCTCTGCTTGATTATTAATTAAGAAGATAAGCTATCATAAAATGTCCATCCTGGAGAACCTATATAGTCCCTCTATTTGATGTATTTAGTGATAATTAACTGTTTAGACACTATTTAATTTTTTTCTAAACTTATAACAGACTCAATATAGATTGTAAATCTAGCCCTATAAACTTTTAATTCATTTTGATTCTATTGTGTTTATTGTTACTAATAAATTTACTTATGTACACATTACCTCTTGCTTTTGTGTCTTATTTATCACAATTAATTTTTTGTATAGTTTTAAGGATCTCTTGTATCTCTCTGACCTCAGCAGGATATAAGAAAAAGGGCATATATGCTAACATAAGATGTGGTAGTCATGTGAAAGTTGTCCTGTGGGCATAAGTAATGAGGTTCAGCTTTGTATTGTTTGTGGTAATATTTATATCAATGTTCACAGACGTGCAAGTTAGTGAACATTGTTTGGTTTTTAAGATTAGTTTGCTAACTATACAAATCTGATTTTATGTATAAGTTTAACATGTATTTTTATGTTAAGTTCTCAGACTACTAATAGTATACCAAATATTTTAAAGTGTATTATACTTGTTATTTGTTGGAGTTATTTTGATTGTGTATAAATGTTTGAGGAGTTCATGAAGTTAATGTATATTTGACTATTAAATTGCTTTGCCAAAATTTTAAGTGTTAGCTATATTTTTGCCATATTTATTTATTTTATCAGTTTTACACATCACTTATTTGTTATTTTAAGAGATGGTAGTGCTTTTTTTCTCTCTTATAGATTATTGTCTTATGTCAGTAAGTTTTATTATATTTTTGTAATATTAAGTATAATGATTATTGTCTTATGTCAGTAAGTTTTATTATATTTTTGTAATATTAAGTATAATGCTATATTTAGGCAATCCCCTCTTTTGATGGTTCATTCACATATTTCATGACTAGAGACAATGTTCTAGCTTTTTGTTGTCCTCATGTGTAGGTACTTACTTGATTTCATGCCACCATCCTATATTTACTTTACTTTTTCAATCCCTTGATGTGGATCTTAATGATATATTTATTTAAAGTCATGTATAATGCACAACCATGACTTTATTCTGACATTGGTATGTTTGAAAGTGATGGGTAATACCAATCTTGCCTTCAGCTGCATTCTTTGTAAATCAGAGATATTTTTGATGTGCAAGTCTTGTTGATGTGCCTAGCTAGCATGTTCAGATGTTTTAAAACTCGATAAAATATTTGTTATTAAATTTATAATTGTTCATGTGGCTACATGAAAATTTATACATCTTCTTGTCTTCTTCAATATTCATCACTACCAATAGATGGTAAGATTTTATCGTAGTGTTATTGAATACATTTCATATAGGGCCTGTATAATAGTAAGTGAAATTATTAAAAGTAAGATGTTAATTAAATCTTTGAAAGTCATATTAAAATTTCTAATTAAATGATAAATTTTGCTATGTTTTTAAATTGCAACTCATAATTTTTCTTTTATATTTTATTTTTCTTCTGGGAAATTTTATACTTTATAAAGTTTATTCAATAGCTTGATGTTAGCTTTTTCAATGTTATAAGTACCAATAAATGTTATTTTAATTATTAATTCATGATTATTCATTTTATTTTATCATCATTTGCATTCCCATAAATCTAGTATTATCATACGACTTTGTTTATTTTATGCATTGGTAGTACAAGAGGACAAATAAATATAATATAAATGTCTAAATTATATTACTAATGTTAAGATAACATCAATGGAGAAGAATTATTTTATTTATCTTAAATTAAACTGATAAGATCATTTTATTCATCAATTATAAAATCACTATATATTTTGAATTAAGATCATAAGATTGCCTTATTTTATTTTAATCCTAAGATGAGAAGAGGAAATCTATTGTTGTGATATTTGGATAAAAATAAAATTCCTCTGCACAATATCACGAGTGTTATCCTAGTATGTTATAATTATTTTTAATGTAAGAGTTTTTCATGTTTAATTTTAATTCTAAATTTAATAATTATTTGATTTAATAAGATATCCTAAAAGCAAGATCGCATCTTGCTATTATTTGTCACTAGGATCACACTCTTCGTTGGTTTTAAAAAAATAAAATAATAATAAGATTATTGATTATTGAATAATTCTTTATTAAAAGAACCCTGAGATTTATTTATAAAAAATATTTTAAAAAAGAATTGCCATGCTTAAGATAAAAATTATTCTAAGACAGGATTATATGGTAGAGAAGACAGAAGTTATTGCTATACCTTAGATCTGATGTTTAGACTTTAGAAAAATAATTATGATTATAAGATTTAATGCTAGTTTATAAGATGTGTTAAATGTAGAGTATTTGTTGTGCTGCTTAAGATTTTAAAAGTTATTGTGTTTAAAAAAGAGAGTAAGAGAGCTCTCCTCCTGATATGTTCACATTTGTCATGATGCACATCTTTTTCTTATAGCAGCATATACATAAGAGCTAGTCTATGTAGTTTTTGAACTTAAAAATTTTGGGGCTGTTAATACTTCATCACCTTTCACATCTCTTTTTAAGATCACACCAAATTTATTGCACATCTCCATTGATTACAATATATATGTAAGAAATAGAAACAATTATTGGTAATAAAAATTCAAATATAGAAAACATAACAGCATTATATAAAGTTCCATATTTACGCATATGTATATTGTAATTCTTTGAAATATTGCAATTAATTCATCAAAAATAGAAAAATAAAGGAATCATTATTCTCTAATATAAATGCTAAAGTATGTAAAGAATTGATGATGGAGTGAATGAGAGATATGGAATGGGAAAAGGCATAAAGTAGTCAGACAAAATTGATTAAATTTCTGCAGTATAAATGATTTAATCATCACAACTTAGAAAAGAAGAAAATATACATAGACACTTTCAGATGATGTTATTAGAAACCAAACTGACTTTGTAGTAGATGAAAAATAAAAAATTATTAAAAGTGCAAGGCATATCTAGATGATGATTTAGATATACAACATTGGATTTTTATTTTGAAAAAGATGAAATTCCACAACATCAAGAAAGAAATATTAAAAAGGTCAAACATAGATAGCATACTGATAAATCATCAAGGTATATTTGTGATTTAATAAATCAATTTAGATGCTTAACTGGACATAAAGGCATAGAAGAACACTGTCAGTTAATATAAATCAACATTTTGGTGATTGCATAGAGATTATATGATGAAAGAATAATAAGAATGACTTATTTGTTAATAATGAAAGCAATTAAAGTAACTAATGATAAAAGAAGGCTCAAGAAGGATGATCTCATATAATTGTAAAATATGCAGAGTTAAAGTGACATGTGCAGAAAAGCATTAAAAAAGACAAAGAAGAGAATATAACAACTTATGCACATAACTTAAAAGATAGGGTAGAGTAATAATATTAAGATGTTTCAGATTGTGGGAAAAACTTGTAGAAAAGTTTATTTAAAGATTACTTATGACAAAGACAAAGCTGGCTAGACTATTGATAGATTCTAAATAAATGGTCAGTTGATGGAAATTTGTGAAGACATACATAAAATTGACAGTATAAAGTATCCATTATCACATGATCACTATTTCTTATACTAGCACATAATTGTTATTAAACAAGGCAAAATTCTCCATACAGTAGTGCCACCCTGTGCCAACCAGAGTAATCAATGGATGCCAGAAGGGCTTGTGCATAAAATTCCTATCTAGTGCATACTCATCCAATATCCTCAGACTAGTTTTTCGCTTGTGGCCTTTGTCAGTGAGGAGACTTGGATCTGAAAGCACTGCACTTAGATGTTAAGATCTAATGCAACCCTCCAGCAGTCACCTTTTATCTCTACTTAACTACAAAACTATGAGAATGAATTTGAAAACACAATAATATCTTTAATTAAGCTCAATGGCTTATATTAGACACCAAAATCTATGGGTGCTGAACTGAGTTCAGACCCATATGACTATATAAGCTATTGAGCTTAGATTGAAGATATTGTATTTTCAATTTCATTCTCATAGTTTTGTAGTTAAGTTGAAATAAAAGGTGGCTGCTGGAGGGTTGCATTAGATCCTAAGATCTAGGTGCAGTGCTCTCAAATCCAAGGCTCTTCATGAGCCAGAAACTAGTCTGGGGATATTGGATGAGTAGGCACTAGATAGTGATTTTATGCACAAGCCTTCTGGCATTCATTGATTAATTACTCTGGTTGGCACAGGATGGTACTACTGTATGGAGAGTTTTGCCTTATTAAGTATCCATTATACAATATTAATAGTTGTCATACCTATGGACAGAGACATTCAAGGAACAAGAGATTCTTTTATGGATAGATTACATAAATTGATCTTGACTGAAATGGAAAATTAACCTTAGGACAGGATTTCAGCAACTTCTGTTCTAATACTGAAGTCAATATAACAATTGTAGGACAATATGTTTAGCTTCATGTAATGTTGAGCAGAAAGCAGGCAAAGATGGAACAGAAGATAACACAGAAGCAAGAAAATTTTACACCATGATAAGAAAGAGATTAGATAACTAATCTAACTATTATCTTCAGTATAAATTATCAAAAGGCTTCTGATTCCATGTGTCATTCTTTGGATAGCAGTGTTGAACATGAGATATTCAACATATTTAGTACAGCTATTATCTTTCTTATATAAGACAAATGACCAAAATATAAGAAGTGTAGAAAAACTCAGATTAGTTTGCCAAGATAAAAATAACAGGGGTGTGTGTTATTCCCATATTTATTTAGTATTATATTAGAGGCTGAATTAAAAGAAGTTTGAATAGTTTTTAAAATGAGATTTAGTATTGGAGAAAGATGAATATGCAATTCGATGTGAAGAGGAGAAGAGATAAAAATCCCAGTAGATTAAGTCAGAGCAAGAGCAGAATATGGACTGAGTATAAATATAAGCTGGACAAAGGTGGTGCAATTAATTAGCCAGAGAAATAACAGAGGAAACAGCTGAAACAGGTTTCAGATTTGATCTGAACTTTAGATCAAATTGAGGTTGTTAAGGTCATGTAGAGATAAATGCATAACTACTATTGACATCAAGGATGTTTACAAAATTTTATGACATATGGACAAACAAAGACACAAGTATGCACACAACTGGAGACTTCAACATGGCCTATTGCAATGTATAGATGCTAGATATGGACATCGAGAGAACAAGAGAGGACAAGGATTGATTTTTTGAAATGTATTATTGAAGAATTTTTGGTATATTTTGGGCAAGTAAATGGTATAAAATTTAAAGAACTATAACAGTTTTATGATGAATAAATAGCAAAATAACTAAGATAACTGATCATATAGGACAACTCTTGATAAGAAAGTCCTAAGGAAAGAATTGACCTGGATTAAAAGAAATAAAAAGTTTACTTGATCATTATATCAGGGATCTTTATGAAATATTAGATGTCTTTTTTACTGTGAGCTTTAAATTGCTAGAGATGATGATACATTAAAAATTATATATTTAAGTTTTTATTTAATTTGCAAAATTAATAAGATATGCACTAAAATACGCGCACACACAAAAGACACTTAAAATACGTGTTGGTAAATATATATTACATGAATAATATAAATATTATACGCTATACAAATAAATTTTACTTTAATTTTATTTACCCCCCTTTTTAAATTAATGGATCAGTCCACCAGACTAACATTTCAAGTACTATATCATTAAAATAGGACATTCACCTATAACTAATAACTAGATAGAGGTCACGTTTAACCTCACAGCAGGAAAAATGAGAACTGAAGTTAAGTTTCATTACTTTTTTCTTATAAATATAAGGGGAAAAAAACTACGCTACTGACACACTAATATGATACCAATTAAGTCAATGACAATTTACTTGAGATTAGTTTTAAAATCATCATTAGTGATTTTAGGTGTGTGGGGTGTGTGTAACAAATGTGTATCAAATATTACACGAAAGAAAAAGTGTTCAACGAAATGTTCTAATACTCATTCATACACGTAATATTAATAAAATATTTACATATATATTATGTATAATTAATTTTATTAAGCTATAGTAATGGCAGCAATCAATGTTAATTAAAATGGAAAAAAAAAGTAGTCAATATAAAAAAGAATAAAGATATGCCATTAATTATACATATATATTAACAGCAGTTATCTGCTAAAAGGCAAATCTCACATACGGCATCAGATAGCATTCGGCAAGCCTTTCCTACTCTACTATCAAATTTTCGTAGCTATTTTTTTTTTGAGTCTATCAATCGATTTTTTTGCCTCACAATTCTTTCCAATAAATTCTTCACAGTTTTTCCACTTCTAAAGTTGCTTTTTTTTTCTTTTTATAATTTTCTCAAAAAAAAAACCCCCCCCAAAAAAAACATCTTTTTTTCGCTTATTTTACACCAGTGATGGCGAACCTATAGCAGTGCCAGAGATGGCAAGTTCAAATTTTTTACTGGCACATGAACTATTTATATATCATAATTTTCTTCAATATTTTTTTAATTGCTAAAATGTGCACCAATAAAAATTTACTGTAAACTAAAGGTAGAATATATAAATGTAAAATTATATTAGAATTTATAATTTAATTCTGATTAGAAAGCAATACATTATATTTTACAACAAATAAATTGTAGTATCATATTCTATAAATTTGTCAAATGATGCCAATAAAATTAGAAAGTAAACTCAGTAAAAATATTTTATAACTCTTTGAAGTAAGTTTTTTCAAATCTAAAGTGAAAGTAATCAAATGGTTTTCTGTCCTAATCTTTTTTCATCTAAACACTTGATATCATTTATTTTTTAATGTAATCAAAGGAAAGAAATCTTTGCTTGAAGTTTTGCTGTAAAAGTGAAATGATAAATCTTTTATTTATAAAATTATTAAAGTTCATTTAAATTTACTTTTAAATAAATTTCTTATAATTATATTAATATGACTAATGAAAATAAAAAACAAAAATTATCAAGTAGTAGAGAATTTCAAAATTAATGGACTGGTGAGTATGGAATGATTAACAAAAGCATCAGGGTAGTATGTGTTTTAAATTCTGGAACAGGTGTATTGAGGACATCATCCATAAAATGGCATTATGAGACTAATCATAAATCACTCTGTAAAAAAAGTAAAGATGAACAAAAAGAATATATTGCCCAAACATTTAAAAATATAAATATTCAATCAACATCTATAATGAAATTTATGGATAATCATTCAAATATAACTGCTGCTATTTTTTTTTATTTCAAATGTAATTGCCTAACATGGGAAACCTTTTAATGATGGAGAATATATGACAAAAGTTTGGATAAAATGTGCACAAGTTTTTTTTGAAAATTTTGAAAACAAAGTAAAAATTATTCAGAGCATAAAAGATTCATCATTGACTAGAAATACAGTTAAAGAAAGAATCTTGTAAATGGCTAACACCACAACTTACCAACAAAAAAGGAGATATAAAATCTTCTAGTTTAATTTCTCTCTGCCTTGATGAAATTACAGATATAAATGGATCAGTTTTTTATTTGCTAGTTTGTTGAAAATAGTATCAAAGAAGAATTAATCAGTTTAACCTCATTAGTAACAACAACAAAAGGAATAGATATTTGTAACATAGATGTTGCCAAAATTGTATCAGTAACTACAAGTGTTTATGATTGGAAAATAAAATAGTTTTCTCACTTTATTTACCAACTGTATTGGACATTCATTTTTGGGTTTCCATTGCATTATATATTAGCAGGATTTATGCATGAAGGCCAGCTTTAAACTACTGGATGATGTTATGAACATTATAACAAAGGTAAACAATTTTATATCTACACATTGAGTGAGATAAACTCAGTATACTATAGTTTACTTATGTACAACAATGTCCATGGTTAAGTTGAGAAAAAGTTCTTCAAAGATTCATCGAGTGTTTAAAAGAAATTAGACTGTTTTTATGTAATAAGAAAATCATTGAAAAATATAATAAATTAATGAATGTTGAATGGCTTTCAAAATTAATGTTTTTTACTGATATGAATTCACATCTAAATGAATTAAATGTGAAACTGCAAGGTTATAATAAGACAATTGTTGTCATGATTGATCAAAGAATTGAAGCTAAATTACAAATTTTCAACTGTGATGTTATTTCTTACACCTTCAAATATTTCCCAAATCTAAAAATGTTCTTGACTTATTTAGAATCTCATGAGAAACCAGATCAAGTAAAATTGACACAAGACTTTTGTGCTGTTGTTCAATCGATAATTGATGAATTTTCTTTAAGATTTACACACTTCAGACAATTTTCTGAAATATCAAAAATTTATTTTATATCTAGACATAAGATCAATGAATAGTCTCAAGTTAGAAATTTTTGAGTGGGTTAATTTGAAAGATATGAAAATGCAATCAGTCGATTTTCAATCCAGTTCTATATGAAAACAAATTTGTTGACTTAAGAAATGAGTTAGAAACAAAGGAAAAGAATCGATTATTGGCTACAAGTAAAAAAAAATGTTGAAGAGGAACTATTGACTACCTGGAATGCTATTCCTGAAGCATTTAATTGTTTAAAAAAATTAGCAACTACTATATTATCAATTTTTTTCCTTTACATATGCATGAGAATCATTGTTTTTAGAAACAAATTTAATTAAAGACAATTCAAGAAATAGAATAACACATGAATCTAGTTCAGCATGTATATTATTAAAAATGACAAAATATGAACCAGATATAAAATATTTGGCATCCAAAGTACAACAGCAAAAATCTCATTAAATAATATCAACATGTTTATTTCCAAAATTTGGTTTTAATTACTATTAATTTTTTTACGATTATATTTTATTCAATTTGTGTTTTTCTAAATAAATATCGTTCACTTGTATTTAGCTTATTTAGAAATTTTGTTTAATTATTATTGTTATTATTATTATTTAGTTTTTATAAACTTTTAAAAAACTGCAATAATTAAGTTGTTTCCATTTTGATTTAATAACTGTATGGCACTTCAATCATTCAATAAATATTTTTTGGAAATTTTTGCACGCATACGTAAAAAGGTTCGCCATCGCTACAATATTTTTACATTTTTTCTCATGTGGCATAGCATCAGCCGGGAAGCGAACCCGCTAACCCGGGATAACTGCTTGTAAAGCAGCCGTTTTGCAACTTATTCATTCTATTTTTTTCTAAATTCTTATCTCTAAATTTTTACATTTTTACCCTTTACTTTTCCCAATTCTCTATGTTTCTGCTTGTATAAAACAATTTTCCAAAGAAAACATTTAATCAGCTTATTAAAATTATAATTATTATATTATTGTTATTTCATATTTACATTTAATAAAATTAGACAAAAAATTAGTAGGTTAGAATAAGAATACTATATAAAAATGCTGCAATGATGTAGAAATACATTTTTATAGAAATTGTATAATAAATATATATTTGTATATATATGTTAAAGTTAATTCATTAAGTGGTATTTACATTTAATATTTATTTACATTTTAGCAGCAGTTTGAATATTTCAAGAGTGTGGAAGAATTAAAATAAGAGGTAAGAGTATATTGCTGAAGTCTTACTGTGTGTTCTCTTAATTTGGTAGAGAATCATTTGAGCTGAATTTATGATATCCTGTTTAATAAAATTATTGAGCTAAAAATAAATTAAATCATAATGAAATTTTATTTTAATGAGAATTTATATTATCCATTTTTTGCTACCCCCCCCCCCAAAAAAAAAAAAATAAAAACCCTCTTTAAAATGATGTTACATTTATTTTAGTAACTATTGCACAGTACGGTGTCAATCATATATTGATTTAAAAAAATTAAAAATATTAATAATTTTTTATAATACATTTATAGACACTTGATATTAAGTTAATTTTATCCAATAGAGATAAATCGAAGTATAGTGGATACATGTGATTACAGTTTGATGTGAATATCTGACATTTTCACCATTTAAATTAATAAGAAATGAAGTGAAAATGATGACTTTTGGAAATAAAAGATAAGAATTCTTTAACTATTATTACTTAAATCTTTTAATAAGTAAAGTGAAATCAACTAATTTATATAACTATCAAAAAATAATACTTTCAGGTAATCATAATTTCAAAACAATTCTGTAGCATTTCCATTTAGATCTTCAAGCTATATTAATAATTTTTATTAGACATTCATGAGATTTAAGATCATTATTGGATAATCTCTAGTCTCATGAATGACAAAAAAATGTTAATACACTTTCATTAAGTGATTTGTGTCAAACTTGAGAGGCAGCACATTTGACCCTTATCAATATTAAAGTGTAGTAATTTGCTATCTATTTATATATGCTGAACAATGTTAAAGATATATGTAAGAGATTGTGGTCTGGGCCAACTGTTAAATGCTGGTTCAGCATAAAAAAATGTGCATCTTAGAGATCATAGATCTTTTTTACACACCATTGGCTATATATTTATGATTACATCCCTACACAAGGTGTTAAAAGTTGATAAAAATCATTTCTTATCTTGCATGAGAGTGGTGTAGTAAAATTTAAACTACAGAAAGATTTTCAAGCTAGTTTTTAAATACTGGCTTCCTAATTGAGGAGTACTGGATTGCAAATATTCAATCAGAACTATTGCTGACTTGTATTATGGTATTCAAGCTAATGATACAAAGCCATACTACAGATTTTAGTGATCTTAACCATAGAAGAGCCATATGAAACTTTGTTTTAGTATATTATCCTTTTGCACAAAAAAATCAAAGATGTTTATAATTATAATATACTGATCAAAATTTAAAGTTTTTGTTCTATTATAGATCTATATAGGTGGCCAAGTTAGTTGAATTGATTTCAAAATTTTAGAGAAATTGGCAACTATTGGAATTAATTTAAATAATACTGTAAAACAAAAGTGCCATTAAATATATATTTATAATGTAATGGTTCTCACTGATAAAGACTCAAAGGAAATATTAGATACAAAGAACTAATATTTTTATTCATGTGTACATATATGGCTTTGGATTAGATTGATATAAAGTAGATTCATATTGTTAATGTGGATTGTATACTTAAGCTACAAAAGTCACATTAACTTTTGTTTTGATATAAATTTTTAATTATTGCTGTACACTTTATTTCATACATAATTATTTAAATATATATAATATATATAATTGTTAATTAGAGAAGATATAAATTAGTATTAAAGTTTATCGGCTTAATGAGGATCCATGCCTCATATTCATAGCCTTCATAAAATGTTAAGCCGATAAACTTTAATACTAATTTATATCTTCTCTAATTAACAATTATATATTTTACATATAGTGAGAAGTAAAGCTATATTTAAATATATATATTTTTTCATATGTGGACATATATAAATTTTTAGAAACAAAATAAGAGAAAATTGATATGATTAAAGCATTGAATGTTATATCCATATTTGTAAATAAAATAAAATGACTATTATAGAATGATTTTTATAAAAAAAATAAGTATAATAAAAAATATACATTTCAGTTAATTTCTTAACATTCTTCAAGTGAAAAGTATCTAAATTTAAATTTAGCAAAAGTATATTATGTTATATCCCAAGATTCATGAATTTTAACATTTGCACATATATTATAAATCAAAAATATTTGTTGTGCATAAGATAAAAGTAATAGGTACCTGAATATTAATCCTGCAATATAGAAGAGATAGGAGACTTTTTACATCCGCTGTAATCTTGCGATATCAAATTGAAAAAAAACAACAAAACATGCGATGTATATTGGAAAAGGTCTGAAAAGATGTTTTAGATTTTTCAAAACATGCTTTGATTGTTATTATTTTGCATTATTTATATGTTTCAGTGATTTTTTTTCAAAACGTACTTTGATTGTTATTATTTTACTTTATTTATAGTTGTCAGTTGCAAAAACATTGTCCTTTTCAAAACGTGTTTGGAAAATATCTATTTGGGTTTTTTTTTTAAACATACTTTGATTATTATTATTTTTTTGCATTCAATTCATTTGATTTAAATTTAATGAGTGTGAGTAGTTTTCATATTTTGATTTTGTTTTCATAATTTCATAAGTAATGAGTGTGTGTGTATGTTTTTTGTATTTGGAAATAGTCCAAAATGATGACAATTTGAAAGCTGTTCATTAACCAATTGAATGTCTTCGTTGTTTTATTGTTCTCTTTGGTGTATTTACCAAAAAGTATAGGTTCATGAATATTTTTCTACAATTTTTTCCACCTGTGTGAAAAGCGGTAATTAATAAAAGTCTTATAATTTATATTTCTTTTCTCTTCTGAATTATTTGATTTGTTTTCTTTACTTTTTTTGTTTTGTTGTGTGTATTTACAAAAAAGATTGATTAATATTTATCTAAACTTTTTTTCCACCTACACGAAAAGTGGTAATGAAATTGTTAGAATTTATTTCTCGTTGAGAATTCTTTGTTTTGTTTTGCGAATTTATACAAAAAAATATATGTTGATGAATATTTTTCTCCAATTTCTTTCCTCCTGCATAAAAAGTGCTAATAAAACTCTTATAATTTATATTTCTTTATCATTCCGAATTATTGGTTTTGTTTACTTTTTTTTTTTTTTACAAAAAAATTCTGTTTCTTAATATTTTTCTGGAAAAGATCTCGACACACTTTGCAATCATTTTGGTGGCAAAATTTTCACTTGGTATGTCCATTTTCTGTGGTAACATGAAATTTGAATAGGGTTTTTTTAAACGCGATTAATTCTTGTTATTTATTACAGTTTAAATATCGTACATGTATATTTTACTTGTGTTTGTAAGTATTATTTACAAAAAATTATAATTTAGTAATTCTTTTATTGTAAAGTAATGTACATTGGGGAATTGATTCAATCTATTTTCACCTGAGCAGAGAAAATACAGTTTTTATAGTTTCCAATGTTGTTTTAATTAGACCTCTATTTTCTTCAATTTGGTTGTTTGAATGAGATCAATTCCTCCTATTTGTTACAGTGAAAAGTAACATATTATCTGTTTTTATAAATCAATATTATTTAAACACAATTATAATTTAGGGATTGTATGTTACATTAACATTGGGAAGTTGATTCAATATATTTTCACCTGAGTGTAGTCTTTTAAGATATAAAATTTATGTTTTAAAATGTTGTTTGAATATTACTGCTGCAATTTTTTAGTGTGCTTGTTAATTTTAATCCTGCAATACGCTATTAGACTTGCTGTAACTTTTCATATTTGTGTCAACCTGCCGATAACTTTGTAAATTTTTGTGAAAATATCATGTACAAGATTATGTGTGTACAAGTTACTTTTTGCACAAAAAAAATCTGGCCCCAAATATCATGTACAAGATCCATGTACACTGTATTATGGTCGGATCACAAGATTTACAAAGTTATCAGTGGATTGATATGAAAGTGAAAAGGCCAGCAGGTCTAATAGCAGATTGCAGGATTAATACTCAAGTACCAAGTAATAAATCACATGACAATGCAATATTTATTAAAGTCTTGATTGAAGTTGGGTATAATAATAAAAACAAATTTATTATACTTCATATCAATTTAGAGAAAATATAGTAAATTTAAAGGAGCAAAAAGTTAATAATAAAAAATTGATTCCATATGTTTTAAATGCTCAAGCTAAAATTTTAAAAATATATATAAAGATTTACATAATGTTTTATTTTGTCTTTCATCTAATGTTAAAGATTGGTAAGTAATTTAAAAAATATTATATCTATGACACAAAATTAATAATATTGTATATCAAAATTTATGTAACTGTAAGGTTTTATTCATAGGTGAATTAATATGTAGTCTTGAGAAAAGATTAAAAGAGCATTAATATAGAAAATAAGAGAATGATTTAATAATAATATCTGTTTCCTTTGATTACAAAAAAAACATATGAGTTTACTTTCAGTTTTGATTTGAAAAGTACTAAGATTCTTTATGAAGAGAAAACCATAATAAAAGAAAATTAAGAAAGCAATTTTGATAAATAAAAAAAGGACATATTTAATTAATAGACAATGTGAGAAATGAAAGTTATAATTTTGCACAATGATAAAATAATCATTAATAATCATTATCCAATCATCATTAAAGAAAGATTTGTTTAATGTTCAAGAATATTACATATTTGTAAATGTTTTAATTGGTTATTATATAAATGTGGGTATAGTTATCCTATGTGAATCACTCAGATATATTAAAATTGTTTGACCATATAAACTATAAATAATTAGATTGCCCTGCATGGTTTAATGCAGTGGCAATCTCTGGACAGCATTTAAATTACTCAGGGATTAGAGCACTAAAGCCATTGGATTTTTTAATAATAATTACATTAATAAATAGTTTGGTGCACACACACATATATATATTGAGTATGATTAGTAGTCAAAAACAATCAAATTTTTTATTCTATGAATTGAACTGAAAATAGAAAAGACATTAATATAATTATGAGAAAAACATCAAAATAGAATTATAAATAATATGAAGACAAAGATTACGTTAGCAGGGTCAGCAACTAACTTTAAAATTGATGGTCAAGTCATAGAATATATTAGTTTTGACATTTAGGATAATTGATCAATAATAAGAAATTCAGCTAATTTAGAGATTCATTACAGATTAAATCATAGGAAATTTAAAATTAAAAACGTGGAAAAAATATTTAAATGTAAACATTTAAAACAACAACAGACTTGTTCAAAATATAATATTTTTAGTAACTTTCTATAAATGTGGAAATTGGACACTGAACAAAATATAAAAGCATTAATATTTTTAACTGTGGTCTTGGTGAAGACTTTTGCGAATATCGAAAACTACAATGGAATCAAATAATTGAATATTTGATTAGATTAATTCTGACTTAAAAATTATTTACTTCACATGATATAAAAGTAATTTATAAAATACTGTGACTATACACGCACGCGCACACATACAAGATATATATATATATATATAAATTAAAACGCACAAATGTAAATATAATTATACAAAAATAGTTTATTCTTTTAAAAAAGATTTGTTCTTGCAGTAAAGTTAAACATACAAAAAGAAAACAATAAAAGGAATAAATTTGTGCTGAACAAATATTGGACGTTTTTACAATGAGAATGTCTTTTTCGACCATTTTTATTCTCAGGTAATATTTTTACAAACCAAATATTGTCAACATGTATTTGGATGAGCAGCGATTTGAAAATTTATAAATTTCACATTGTTATAATTGTTTATTCTTTGGTATCATCACTACTATTGACAGTTTAATTTTTTTTGTATTAATATGCTGTTTTATATAAAACTCCAACCTATTTTATATAAAATCATTATAAATTTTACAAAACAAACTTTTATTATGTGGCAAAAATTTTTTTTGTATAAATTCATCTTATTTGTATAAATTTTATACATTTAAAATTTCAGTTTTTTGAATCTTTGCTTGAATAATAAATGATTAAGTTAAACCAATAAAAAATCACCTGACTCCATCACATGACTTTAGCTCATATATTACTATTATAGCAACATCATTTTCATTCCATTTTTGTTAACTTTAATAATAGATGTGAGATGATAATGCCTTTTAATTCTTATTTTATGCTGTCCTACTCAGACTAGTTTCAAGCCTATGGTTTTCATCAGTGAGGAGGTTTAGATCTTGGACCAGGGTAACTGGATCTTCAGGATCTAAGGCATCTTCCTTCCTTTCACCAATTCCCATTTACTTCATTGTTATACTATCAAAATCAGCTCAAACTAAAAAAGTATACATGTTTTCAATCTGAGCTAACTTACTTGCATAGTCATATAGATCTAAAACCAGTCCAGTTTCTATATATTATGGTGCTCTCAACTTTTTAATAACTATGGACAGCTCTATTCTGTAGCTAGGATTTGGTATAAACCAATAAAAAAATTCCTGACTCCATCACATTACCCTAATTTACATATTGCTATTATAGCAGCATCATTTTTCACAATTTCCATACAACTTACTGTAGGTTTTAGTAAGTAATAATAGATGTCAGCACAACATAGGGATTAAAAGACACTATCATCTGGTATTTATTATTACTTACTGAATCTTAAAATAAATGGTCTGGAAATGCTGAAATATGATTGAGTTAAAATTATTATATTTTGATCATTGTAATCAATGATCTATTTCATTAAAAAATGTGCAATGCTTAGATTATTTGGCAGTGAAAGAAGAGGAGCTAGACAGAAATAAGGTGATTAGCCTCAATTATGAATGTACCTTTACAGACAGTCTAAATATCAAACAGATGATAGATTATTTTTGAGAATTGCCACTCATAATGATTGCCAGGAGTTTGTCTCTACTTAGTGTACACCATCATCATCATCATGATGGATGACATCATCATAATAATAATATGTAAATTAATTGGTATAATTGCTTCAAAAGATAAATGAAGTAAATTTTAATTTCACTCAATAATAATACTTTTTTAAAATAATAGGATCATAGGGACTTATTGATTTCAAAAGATTTTCTCAACAAACATGCATGTTAAATAATGTCGTAAAAAATAAATCATCTAATAAAGTAATTATAATCCTAAATAGATTTTTATAATGCTTTTGATTTTAAGAAAAGAGTTTCCAAACTATTTTTTTTTTGTAATAAAAGAGGAAAATATGAATATCTTTTATAAGCTGACTAAATTCTTTATAAGTTCAATTTTTTAAGAGAAATTAGTTAAGCTTTAATACTTCATATCAGTTTAAATTAATTAATGACTAAATAAAATAGCAATTGTATAATAATCAAAGAGTTTTAAAAAGGACATAAATAATAAAAACAGAATTAATAACGCAAAAGAATTTAAAAATAGAAAAGAAAACAATATGCCTCTATAATTTTTTTCAGTTTTTGATTATGATTCTTAGTTAATCTTGATCAATATTTTGATATCATATACTCCCCCTCCCCCTCCACACACACATTTATGACATTCAGTTCCGAGATAAGTCTCAGATAATAAGATTTATTGATATTATTAGTAAACATTTTCATACAAGTTGAAATTTTATATAAAAAACATAAATATACTGTGTTTATACCCCACATGTGCATTGTATACAAAAAAAAAAAATTCTTTCTTATTAATTTTTATATTTTTAAAAAATACTTTCACTCATGGATAACTCGAAGTATGGATATAAAAATCATGTTTATAGAGAATACTGTGTTTTATTCTGGAGAATAATTATTATTAGATATAAATACTCCCAAATATGAAAATACTTTTTCAGGAAAAACAAAATTAAATCTTAAATCTTCATTATTATGTAAAGTTCTGAATAAATTGTTGGTTTTCAGTTTAATTAATTCAGATCACATGTGTTATCCAACAGACATCATTAATATTAATTTGAAATAAATTTTAAAATAAAATCGTTTTCCATTTTAAAAAAAAATCACTAAAACACTCAACTCATTTAATGGATTTCGCAATAAATAATTTTCAACTCAATTTTTGTTAGAAAAATTAAATTATACTGGTATAAGTTTTTTAAAAAACAAATCAAAACTTTGAAATTGGAAAAATTATATTGTTTTTCAAAATAATTCACATGTTTCCTTGTAGCTTTGTTTTGATTTAATTAAAAAATTGCCAATTAAAATCTGAGGTCACATGAGTAGTTGGTTTCCAAATGTCCCAAATATTAGCTTCTGTTTTTCTATCATAATATATCTATTTCACGTTAAAGTTTTTAAAAGAGAAAGAGAGAGGGAGAGCGGGAGGGAGAGAGGGGGAGGGGGAGGGAGAGAGGGGGGGGGAGGGAGAGAAATCTTCAATACATTTCTGCTATTTAACCAATACTTTCCAAAAAACTTGAAATAGACTGTTATATAATTTATTTTTTAATATAGTTTATATAGTTTACTGTTAAGTCAAATAATTTTTTACTTTTGGAAAGTATATGTATTCAAGCACGGGTGCGTGTGCGGCGCAACTGTTCCAGACAATCCCACAATCGTGTGTAGAGAGAGCATGACCTTAAAAGAAAAATCAAAGAGGCCTTTTTCATCTCACGAGACAATGATGCCATAAATAGGAAGGACACGTGCTATGCTTTATCGAAGAAATGGAATTAGCATATCTGCATATCATTAAATAAAGTAGCAAGCTATGATTATGAAGGCAAGATCCTTTGAAAGCGTTCAGCTAGTTTATTATTTTTAGTTATCTACTTTATATTAAGAGCTTTTGGGAACAGTTGCGCCGCACACGCACCCGTGCTTGAATAGTTTACTGTTGAAATAACTACCAACTTTATGTAATAAGATCGAGAATTTATGTGTAGTAGGTAATTTAAGGAATATGTGATGCAATTGTATTGATTTATGAAATTTTTTTCAATTCAAATATGTTAATTTTTCCAATTAAATTAGCAATATATATAATTATATTTCTTTTGCACTATCATTTATATTACACAGGCAAGCTTCTACAAATTTGAGACACAATATATATATATTATTAAAAGAAGGTTGCTTTGACAATAGTTTGAAATTACAAGTACCGATGATTGTTATTAATGTTGGGATTGTCTAAGTGTTGACTGGTTTTTAATGATATATATATATTCTAAAAATAGTATGATTCGAATTCTCCAACGCAATTATTTCTTCATTAACTTCAAAAATATGATTTATTTTGTGAATAAAAGTAATTATGTGAGTAATATGGCACACATTTAAATTTCCATTAATTGGATAGATATTAAAAAAAAAAAAAAATTAGCCTTTTATTAAACTTGAACAAAAATAACATTACAAATTTCCAGTTTATATTACAAATATCTATATTTGAAAATTATGTTGGAATAGAATATTAGGATTTATTTCATTAGTCATTGCTAAAACACATTATTTAATAATTCTTCATCAGTAAATGGTCTGTCTTCCTTTATAATATTTTTGTAGTACAGTAACTGATTATTAGTTCTGATCATAATCCAGTAACTATATATATATATATATTGCAATGGTAAGGAGGTAAGGGGTTTATATGAGAATACATATACAATAATAATAAGCATCAACATTTTTAGTGATAGGAGCAGAGAATCAGCATTTTATAAAATATCAAATATAATAAATATAGCATAGTATCACTAGAAATGATTTAATAATCATCAACAATTCTATTTTATGATTGGATTTAAAAGAGACATATTATAAAACCTTACAATAATCACCATCAAACCAGCATCAAACTTGAGCATAATATTATAAAAGAGGATACATAAATATTTCTGGCGACATGCATAAACATAATTACCGAAATGACTATAAAATTAACATATGTAAAAAAAATACTGTAATGATTCTATCATATGATCATCATCATTGACTGACTATCAATAAAGAGTTATTATCTTCATAAAGCACATAGATAAAAAACTGGACTTTAAAAGGGATCTTGAATAATTTAGTATCATCTAAATCAGGGGTGGGCAATTGTTTTGGCTTGAGGGCCACAGAGATTGGTGGAGGGCCGTATCGGGGGCCACTTTGTAAAAGCGAAGGTTAGCAGAGGGCCACACCTTTTTTTCATGATGCAATAAACACACTGTTTTATTCCCTGTATTACCAAAGAAATATTTGTTTGACCATTCTTCATTAAACACATGACATTCATCACCGATTTTTTGGAGGGTTCATGGTTTCACTAAAGTTGGAAATGTATATATTTGCAAATGCAAAGACAAAATTGAAATTAACTAGATCAACTGGAAAAGCCCTGCACATAGTATCTACACTGTGCATGTGTATTGATGTGGCCATCCTAGTGGAAAATAATAGATGAATCTTCAGTCGTGCACAGGAAGGAAATCTCAGTTCAAGATGGATTTTCCTGATTGTCTTGGAGGGCCACATAAAAACTCTTAGTGGCCCTCGGGCCGCTATTTGCCCATCCCTGAATAATTGTAAAAAACTTATACAGATACACATATAAACATATCAAATATACCATTAGTCTGAAGTTAGTTTTGGAAATCCTGATAATGGAAAACAAGAATGCAATATATAATATAATCTAACATTAAATAACTTTATTATTAATTAATAACAACAATAAAAATATGATAGATCTGATAAGTGCACTGCAATACAAATAGATTATTCTGATTTTGATTTACAAATATCAAATATTATTTCCATAGAATGACAACTTATATATGTAATATTGGATGAATTATAGTTTATAGGATTATAAATTGTAATGGGTATTCAATAAACACAGTTTTCTGATGAAGAAATTAAAAGACATCATAAAATATCACATAAACAGAAAAATGGATCAGAATGTTTTATATGTAGACATATTTGCAATTCACAGATTGGTTTGTTCAGTCATCACAAAACTCATTTTTATAATATTTTTTTTTTCTTTTCTTTCTTTTTTTCCCCTTTGAAATTAGAATGATTGATTATATTCATTTATAAGTGACTGTTTATTATTATTTTTATATGTATGTACACGCATGTCTAGTGGTACAAAATATTCCAATCATTAATTATCATTTTCATTAATTCTACAGAGCAATATTATTTTATTTTAAAAACATATAAATATTCTAATACAAACAAATTATTTCAATTATTAATTAAAATTACCCTTATATTATAAAATAAATTATTATTACTATATTTCTTCTGATCATTCTTAAGTTGTAAATAAAAGTTTTTAGGATAAAGAAACATTACTTTTTTTTTTGAAAGTTTGCTTTAAAGTTATGTTTTAGTTCACTTACAAACCTTAACTACTTTCTGCTTAGTCACCACCGAGTCATTCATTTTGGATATTTTGAAGCACCATAATGGTCCTGATATCTCATCAGCTTTTCTTTGTTTTTTGCAGTTATCTATAACATTAGTTTGCCAATTTACATTTTTTTAAAATAAAAATTGAAACTAAAATTATTAGTTTAAAATATCCAAAGATATTAGTATTGTACAGACCATATGCAAATTTCCAAAATCAAAAATAAACTCATAATGCTTGGTTGTAATACAAATAAATTATCAGCACCATTGTTTGGTAAATTATTTGGCAATAGGCTTTCCTGAGCATATTTTTTTCTTTTAGTATTTTGTAAAGAAAAAAATAATTTACAGTAATTTATTTACATATTATGCAATATATTTAAACCAAAGAAAAATATGTGTTTACAATTCCATTTTATTTGAAAAGGTTTGTTTTTAAGAAAACAAGTTGTAAAAGCCATAATTACACTTAAGTGAAAATTATTTTTATTTGCTAAAAAAAAATGTTTTCATAAATAGCCCTGAAGAAATTTGTTGTAAAATTTTAATTATAATAATTATAATTTAAAATTTTAAAACATACTTTTATTCATTTATAACTCAACTAAAATTCATTTTCATTTTAAAAATAAAATTCAAATAAATATTTCATTCAATAATTTTTAGGAAATAGGCAAAGATTAAAATCCAATACAAAAAAGGCCCTTTAGTTACTTATTTTTGTATTTGTAAAGGTCAAACATTAATTTTTAAATGTCTTTAGTTTATATTTGTAATAAGTAATGCAAAGATTATTAATATATGATATAGAAAAAAAGTTTAACTGTAAAAATAAATTATTGCAAATATGATTGAAACAACCATTGAACCTTTTTATTAAAAAAGTGGGAGGAGTTTCAATCAAAGTAGTCAAGAAATATTTTCAAAATTCATTTTCACCTGTTAACTAATTGTGTGGTCAATCATTTTAAGTTTATTCAAAAATTATTTAGTTAATATAAGAAATTTTTTCTTCATTCTTTAGCACTGTATACAATTAGCATGCACAGTATTACTAATAATTGATTTTTTTCATTTGTGCCTTCAAACATATGAAACAGATCATATGCATGTACAGTTTGTATGCAGCAGACAATAGATTTTTTTATCTGCATTTCTATATTGTAATGATTAGACTAAGTATAATTCAACAATTTACTTTTTTTATATTTATTTACATAATTCATACATGTGCTACCTGATTTTAACTATCAGGAAATAAACCAACTTATATAAATTTAAAACAATATTTTATTTAGAATAATAATGACCACCACATACAGTACCTATTTGTAATACTAGGCTAGATTGTGAAAAACCCAAGTTTCTCCTGATAAATGAGAATAGACCATACAATTTTACATTTAATGAAGTTAACAAATTATATAACAATAGTTTAATTACAAAATATAATTATTAATTAATATACAATTTATTTTCTTTTAAAACAATGTCCTTTTAATCTGTACACATTATTGACTTATTTCATGTACACACAGAAAGACAATTCTTACATATAAATGTACAAGATTTCATTATTAAGTTTAATTTTAATGTTTATTTACATTATAATATCCATATAGCTATAAATACTAGGGTACATTCACCATATAGTAAACCCCAATTTCAATAGTCTTAAAACACACCTATATGAACCCATAAATATGAAACATTCCCTTGACTCATATGTTTCCTAGTGCCAACACACACACACACACACACACATATATATATATATATATATATATATATATATATATATATGACTATCTTTATATAACAACTATAAGGGGTGGGTTTTTTAGATTCTAATCCTAATTCAATAACTATAAGGGGTGGCTAATTGATCCTACTCCTAATTCAGAATAACTACACCTTATACAGGTATAATTAATGCTGAGACTGATTTATTCTTCTATATGGATGTGAATATATGTAAACTATTTAACAGTGAACAAATAACTGGAAATATATATATATATAAATTCATTTACATAAAATCTAATTCTCAGGAATCAAACCCAGAATTAACTGTAAACAAATGGGTGATTGATATAATTACATATTAATTACAATTATTTAAGGCATGGGCAATTTATGCATGAACATTACATTTATATTATTATCATTGTTTTTGTATACTCTTTCCTTTTAAAGTAATAATTTGTACAAAATATTATATACTTACATATATTTAAGAAAGTTCCTACAATATTATTTATTTCAGTAACATATATATTAACAGAGCAATTTTTTTTAAAAAAAAACTGACAATTTCTACACATAATGTCAGGATTACAAATATTAAATATAAACTCAAAATGATTAAGATAAATATCAAACAGACTTTTAAATATAAAACTTACAAAACAAAATAGCTGCCATTAATTTTTTTCTCATAAATATTAAATAGTTCATATGAGATTATAATATATTTTTACAAGTTCCATTTTTGCTATTTGAAATAAATAGTGTTCGGCATTTTCAATGGAGTTTTTTGAAGTAATGTGTCAAGCTCACAATGTCCAAGCTAAATTAGCCATTAGTAATGTTCTTATTTTTTATTCACAAAGCATAGTGTGGTCCAATGGAATTTGAATAAAATAAAATATCCCAGTCTGAATGAATAAGACAAGAAAATTTGATTTATATAAGTTTTTATGCCCTTCTTTTTTGAACAAATTATTTCAGTTTTTTTTTTTAAAAAAAAAACAAAAAACAAATTTGCATATCACTTTGACTGGTAAAAAAAAATATTTTTTTTTACTGAAATGAATAATAGATTATTCATTTCAAATTCTTGAATTTAAATAACCAACAAAAAATAATTGTACTTATTTAAGTTTTTTTCCTGTCGATTCAATAAAGCTGTTTATCTAACTATTGGTTGATATAAGATCATTCCACTGTAATTAGATAATAAAGTCTATTTGGGACTTATTATTTCATGATAATTTTGAAGAAGACATGACTGGTATAAGATAATATTGTGTTTTATCCAGCTATTCAATGATGTAAGATTGTTCAACCTTCATTTGGTACTGAAATTTATCTGGAGGTTTTTTTTCATGGTAATTCTGGGAAAGAAATGATTGATATGGGAAAAAATTGTGTTTTCTTTCTTCTCATTTGTAAATAAAGTTGATGTTCAGTAAAATTCTTCTTCTATACAATTCTTTTTAAATACAATACATCTGGGTCTTGTTTTACGCGATAGATAGGTTCCTCAGAAAACACGCACAAATGAAATCATGCAAAAATAGATTATAACTTACCTTGAAAAAGGGGGGATATGGACTGTGATTTTTCAAAAATCATTTAAAAGCAAAGCACCAACGTAAAATTACTTTATAATTCGTGCAAAAAAAAAAATAAGGAAATAAAATATGACTAATAAAAAATTTCAAATTTGAAAAAAATTGATACAAGACAAACTTTTTTTAACTATAATATTTAATTTTATTCAAAACAATATATTTTTATGCATAATTTACAGTAATTTATATTTTTTTATACACATTTTAATTATTATCGCTATTTGCCGGTAAAAAGGTTTGTTTGCAAACTGATAAAAAAATCAGATTCTTCACAAGATTAAATACAACTAGCGCCAACGTCACTCTCATGTTGTGTTAATTAATGGTTTTCTGGTGACAACGTAATTAGTAATTAATCTAACAACTAAAAATTAAATTCTTATTTTTGTCTTTAATTTTCAATTTTAATTGTGCCCACTACTATTACTCACCTTTTAAAAATAAAATTATGTTCTTTTTTAAAAAGCAAAAACAGAATGTGATTTAAAATGCAAAATTAACACGCAAAATGTTTGAACAAATTTACATTATAATCTTGTAAAATTTAATGTGTGTATACATAAAATGTGGAAATAATGATTTTAATTTCATTATTGCATAAAATCTTACTATTATAAAGCACTGAAAATATTGAAATTACTAAGTTGAAAGTCGAATTTCAATAATGTGCTATTACTTTCAATATAACATAAGTGCACGAAATTTATTATTTAAAGTAATAGCACAATATCGGAGTTTGATTTCCGGTGAAACACAAATCGCGTAACTTCAAAATCATGTTAAATAAGTCCGTGTAAAAAGAGACCCAAGGTGTACATCCATGTGGATTCTAAGTGTATTAAAAGGTTTCATATATATAGATTTAATATTTAGTTCATGCTGTTGGATTTCTTTATCCAATAGATTGATCAGCATGGGAGACAAGCTTTCATTCAGTTTCTATGTTAAGAATGACTCCATTTCATTTTGGGGATACAGTAAAGTATGCTCTATTTTCATTTGTATTTGTTTATATAGCTGTAAGATTATATCTGATTTTTATTGTAAGCATTTGAGCTCAGATTCATGTATTTGGATATTTACTTTGTCAGTTCTTGTTTGATTTTAATTTCTTTTAGTTGTTTTAGTTCATTATTATGTACTTGTATTAGTTCAATAGATTCATCTTCTGCTATTTGTTTTTTTATTTGAACCTGTTTGTGTTCAATTTATATATTTTCCTTCAATAAGTTTGATTCTGCTTCAATTGAAAGTTCATCATTTATTTTTGGTTCATTTTGTGTCTTTAACAGCAATTGAGTTTGTTCATCCTCAATGATTTGATCCATTGTTTCTTCTTAAAGTTCTTGCTCATTTTTTAGCTCATTGTCTGTTTGTATTAGATCATCCAATTTTTGCTCTAATTTAAATAGTTTGCAAAAATTATCTATCTGTTTTTGATTATTTTTTATAATTTGGTTCAAGTGTTCCACCAAACTAGAGTTCATTTATTTTTGGTTATATTTCAATCTCAATTCCATCTGTTTTTGACTACCTTTAATCTATTTTTGCATCTCTAAATGCATGTTTTATTAATGTGCTCACTTGCATTTTTATTTCTTTATTAATGTTTTTATGCTTTATTTGTTTGCATGAATCACTAATTAGATGGGCATTGTTCGTATCAGAAATATTAACCTATCTTCTTCACGTTTCCATTATTTCCTACTGCTCTTAATTTTCTCTATTTTCATTCTCCATTTTATTAATTTTTAATTTTTTTAGGCACAATAAACTTATTATGTTGAATATAATTATAATTGAATATACCAACAGTGCTAAATTGTTCCAGGAATATCCTGAAAGTTAACACATACTTGAATTCCTTCTTCCCATCACAACTTGCTATCTTTGTTTATTTTTTTGTTTTACAACATAATTACAATATACAGGAAAAAAACTATTCTATGGTCAATCATGTTATTTATTCAATTTAATCAAAAGGGAATTTACAAAAATACCTTCATACCCATACTTCAGGTAGGAAAAAAATTAGAGTAAAGGTAATGGCCAGATTAAATATAATTCAACAATTTATATTTTTTCTACTTATTTATATAACTTATATGGATGCCATCTGCCTTTAACAATCAGGAAATAAATCAACACATGTATATTTAAAACAATATTTTATTTACTATAATAATGACCACTACATACAATACTCATTTATAACACCAGGCTAGACTGTAAAGAATCCAAGTTACTCCTGATGAATGAGGGTAGACCATACAATCTTATGTTTAAAGAAATTAGCAAATTATACAACAATAGTTTGATTACAAAATATAATTATTAATTAATATAAAGTTTATTTTCTTTGTAATCTTTATTGTCTTATTCCATATGCATGCAGAAAAACAATTTTTAGACACAAATGTCCAAGATTTCATTGCTAAGCTTAATTTTAATCTCCATTTATATTATAAAATTTGTATAGTTATAAATATTAGAGTACATTTATTGTATAGTGAACCCCAACTTCAATAGATGTAAAACACAACTCTATTCATGTATGAACCCATACATATAAAACATTTCTTTGATTAATATGTTTCCTAGTGCCAACACATACATATATTCTATATAGGCTAGATTATCAATACTATCTTTGTATAACAACAACTATAAGGAGTGATCTTTTTAGATCCTAATTCAATAACAATAACTATAAGAATGGCCTTTGTGGTCTTACTTCTAAGTCATTATAACTAAAATTTATACAAGAAAGTCTCATTCTAAGACCAATCACTAATTTATTAAAACTAGATAGGAACGTATTCTCCTCTATGGATGTGAATGTACATAAACTATTTAACAGTGAACAAACAGCTGCATGTATATATTATAAATTCATCTACATAAAATCCAATTCTCAGGAATCAAACATAGGATTAACTATGAATGAAAGTAACATATACTTACATATTTTAAAAAAAGTTTTTACAATATTATTCATTTCAATAACATATATATAACAGAGCTTTTTTTAAAACTAATAATATCTATACATAATATCCAGATATTAAAAATGTTAAATATAAACTTAAAATGTTTAGGATAAAGTTCAAACAGTCCTTTAAATATAAAACTTTAAAAACAAAATAACTGCCATTTATTTATTTTTCTGATAAACCTTAAACAGTTCATATGGAATTATAATATGCTTTCACAAGTTCCATTTTTGCTATTTGAAATAAGCATTGTTCTGCATTTTACCAGAATTATTTGAAGCAATGTGTCAAGTTTCTGATGTCCAGGTTAGATTATTTATTAGTAATATTCTTTTTATTCACAAAGTATAATGAAGGTCCAGTGGGATTTGAATGAAATTATATCCCATTCTAAATAAATAAAACAAGAAGATTTTATGTAAATTTTGTTCACTTTTTTTGAACAACTTGTTTCAGTTCTTTTTCTTTTTTTAAAAACAAATTTGCATATCATTTTGACTGCTTACAAGAAATTTTTTTTTGATTGAAATGAATAATAGATTGTTCATTTCAATACATGTATAAAGTAGTGCTTGTGTAGTTCATAGCTCTGGAGTCTCTCAAGATTATACTTATTTCTTAATTACAAGGTAGTTAAGATAAAATGCTGGCAGTTCTCAACTCATTTCAGTTTCTATAATTTTTAAATTTCAAATGCAGCAAGATAAGTTTACTAAACCCATACTGAGCTTTGAGACAAAATATAAAAGCTATCCTGCTACATTTTTTCAGGAGTTTAAACTTGACCAATATGGAAATAAGCAGCAATTGACTTTCTTTTGAAGCAATCTTTCTATAACAATGCTCAGTTAAACAGAACTCATTATTTATAGTAGATACTATGGAATTTATAAACAGAAAATTAAACTAAGTATTTCTTCTTAATTACTAAAAAAACAGATTATAATTAAATTATAATTGTTCTAATTTTTAATTTACTTTCATTAAAACCAAAAATAGTTCAATTTTTTTGGTACTTATGTAGTATGCCTGCTGGAAGTTTGCCATCCATTTTTATTTTAAATAATCAATTTTGTGGACTACCAACACATGGTATAAACAATGTGGCTGACTCTAATTTATCAAATTTAATACTTATTTTTTGCTTTATTTATTAAAATGATAAAGAAATACAAAAGTCTAAAGGGCTGTAATTAAAAAGTTTTTTAATGTAAATGCCATAAAGAAAATAAAAATAAGACATGATTAAGCAAACTATAACAAACAGGCTATTCATATCAACAAAAAGACTTCACTTTTCAGGTGAGCATTATCTGGTAATTTCAAAAATATTTCACTGCATCTTGTTCTGTTGATGGAAGATTTCAAATTTTAATCATATTTTCAAAAATGATAAAGCAAAAAAGGCAAGTTAAAAAAATGAAGTAATTTTAGGTAACAAATATTATAAAAATTATGATCATTTTAGCCAATACATTAACTGTTGCCTACATGTTAGGGTTTACCATGTGTTAACATTTAAATGTTATGTTGTGAATGGAACTTATTTAAAAATGTATTCAAATTTTTTAAAATTAACATTCAACTTAACATAGGTATTTTATTTTAAATAATCCATTTTCAGTGTCAAAGTATTTGTTTACATTTTTTCCCCCACAACATTATTTTCTCAAACATGGTCAAAGTATTTGCTTACATTTTTTTTTCTCAAAATTTTTCTCTCGAATATGTGTAGCTTGTTAACATTAAAAAAATATTAACAAATGTATTTTAAATTAAATGTTAATTTAAAATAAATTGAATACATTTTTAAATAAATTCATAGCCAACATAACATTCAAAATGTTAACACATGGGCAAAAATTAATCTATGGCTAAAATTATCATGATTTTTTTAACATTCATTAACTGAAATTTTCATTATTTTTTTAAAATTTCTTTTTTGCTTTATCATTTTTGGAAGTATTATTAAAATTTAAAATCTTCCATCAACAGAACAAGATGCAGTGGAATATTTTCAAAATTACAAGATAGTGCCATCCAAAAAGTGCTACTTATCCAACAACATAAATAACCACATTTGTTATAGTTTGCTTAATCATGTTTTATTTTCTTTACTGCATTTACATTAAAAAAAATTTAATTACAACCCTTTGGACTCTTGTGTTTCTTTATCATCTTAATAAATAAAAAAACAATTAAATATTGAATATGATAATTTAGAGTCAGCTCTATTGTTTATACTAGGTACTGGAAGCCTTTGAAAATGGATTGTTTAAAATAAAAACAGATAGCAAGTTCCAGAAGGTATACTATATAAATACCTTTTTTTAAAAACTTAATTGTTTTAAAAAAACATATTAGAATGATAATTACATCTGCATTATGCACACACACCCACAAATATTCTTGTTTTAAACAAAATAAGTTTCCTTTGTAATATTGAAAATTTAGATTTTTATTGAAATAAGTAAAATAAAATATTTGTAGTAAACAGAGATCATTTTTATATTTAATTTTAAATAATTTACCACATTTCAAAAATATTAAGAAACATTAATAAATATTTCAGATTTTATTTTAAATAATTCTATATGTAAATTTTGTCTGTGATCATTTCTTCTTTTCTTCTATATTTTAAATATATATGTGAGCACACACTATATTATATACCATGAGATCACTTTCTTCTTAATATATATTAATGACTCTTTGGAAAATAATAGCATAAGACGTTTAGTTCTTTAATTTGAATAGTATAAAAAATAACATTAGTATGTATGCATGAAATATTACACATGAAGAACATCAATAGCCAGCAAATAGTGTAGAATTTGAGTATTCTTCCATATAGTATCTACTGAATACTCACGCTTTCTCTGAAATAAAATGATAAAATGGTTTATTTCTACTAAGATTTTCAATAATTGTTTAATTCATTTCAACTGTATTAAACATTCAGTGTCATTTTGTGATAAAAGCAAAAGAAGATACTATAATATGGTGCATTATATTTTAATGGATTTTATAAAGTTGTACTTTTTTCCCCTCATAGATATTGGAATTGCTTAACAATTAATTGATGTATAAATTAAGTACAGTTAAAAGAATATAACTAAAAAAGAACCGTATAATTATGATTTATACTCTTAAATAATAGCTTTTTAAAATTTAATAACTAATATATTTTCTGATCACTCAGAATTGCATGTTAAAACAAGAATAACATCTATTTATCTATTTAAATACTATGAATAAAGATTGATCATTCTACATATTTAAACTACAATCTATTTAGAATTTTTATTAAGAAAATAAGATATTTTTCTAACTTCATTTTAAAATAAAATGAGAAATCATAAAATATGCTAATGATTTAATAAATTTTTTCTGAATGTGTCATAAAAGTCATTTTAAATGATATATATTTATAAAATAAAAAGTTAGCTGCCTTTTCCCTACCATTTCTAAATTTTTTATAGGCTGTAAGAAGACATATGTTTGAACCAGATTGATCATAAATAATTCACACGTCATCTATCATGCAAATATTAAAATATCCTTAAGGTTAAATGTTTGTTTTACATTTCAAATCTTAAACTTGTCTTCATACATAATTTAGTTTCTACATTACAAAAATATAAACCAACAACTAAGTCGCTGTAAAACTGAAAAGAATGGAAATGAGAATAAATTTTTAATGAATATTTTCTATTTTTTTTTTCAATTTTAAACTTTAAATTTTTGTAAATAACATTTAAAAAATATGCATATTTTTTTAAAATTAAATTTTAAGATTAAAATGCATTCTCTTTATCATGATTTATTGCTGCCACCTATAGTCTCACAATATAAGTTTTCATTACGTAATCATTACAAGGTGGGGGAAAAACTATAATTAATTTTAACTTAATGACGAAATAAATTATAATTAATATGAATATTTAATGATTACTTATATATTATTATTTATTTTGTGTAAAAACTCATAATCTGATATCACCTTATTTACTTCGTACAATAAAAAATACAAAATTTCACAGATTTATATTGATACATTAATGATTAATTCAATATTTATATTGTTTGACATTATTTAAAAATACATAAAAATGAAAAAATACTTCTCTTAAAAAAAAAAGTAAACTTTTCCAACAAATTAAAACAAACAATAAATATGGCACATATTTGGATAGAATATTGAAACAAATTTGCTAATGAATGACACACATATAATGTATGACTATATATATAATTTATTGAATATAAAAAAAAAGATTTGCTATTAAATGAAAGTAGACACTATGAAGTTTTAAACAAACAAAACAGGACAAATTCTTAACGTCCACTCCCTGTGTTATTATCATTGCAATTGTTATTATACCAAGGACTGTATTATTCATTAGCATACAATAACTAGCCACTAAGAGGAGTTTAGTTTACTGACTATTATTTCTGAGTTTAACATTAATAAAACACTATAGATTTCTTTCTTAGATATGAAAGTTAAACAATTCCTTATCAAAAGTAATTCATGTTGTTTTGAATGATAAGATGTTGAGTCATTAAAATCTAAATACTATTTTCAGTTTCTTTTATGTTTTTAGCTTATTGCTTTGGTCACATAGGTTAATTAATAGACGACTTGATTATCATGAGACTCTTATAAATCAAAATATTGTGATTATTACGTAAAACTTTCAATGATTACTTCCTACAATATTTATTTCTCTGACTTACTTTGTTAATATATTCAACAGTAGTTTTCCAGAAAGTTCAGAAAATTCATGTATGTAATGATATTGTCTTGCTTCAACAAAAGATTTTTCTTTTTTTTTTTTTAAAAAAAATCTCTTAATAGAGATATGATAAGTTTTTTTCAAAATTAGAACTTTAACCCTACAAAAATAATACATAAAATGTTCTGTTTAATCTTCAAGGAAATATCTTCTAAACTGCATTTAATTTTCTGCAACAATAGACTGCAATATAATTTTTCAGAAACAATTTTCTTGGAAAACTAATTGTCACTACTCAGGTTTGTAATGCAGCTTTTGAGAACAAGAATATTTTATTGTTGAATATAGTGTTTCTGTTGAAGAAAAAGTGCTTAAACTAAACTTTCAGTTATAAAATTAGATATTATCATAACAAATATTATATATACATATAATGTATTAAATAAATGATATTTGTTTACTAACTCAAAATAAAGCATTACATGTCTCAAACCTAGAGCACCTTTTTTTAGATATTCAATAAAGAAATTCTTCAAGTAACAGAATAATTGTGGAATAAGAAATTTCTTTCTAGTGAAGTAGACCCAATAATAAGACTTATGGAATAACCATAGAATCAGGTGCAATCTTTGCACTTATCTGCTTCAGAAATGAAATTTGTCACTCTCTGTAAGATGTAAATGTGGCAAAATGCAAAACCATAAAATATACAGTTATATTTTAAATATTAGTTTATCAATTCAGATATTACATGATTTTGAGATGACATTGTGCTTATTAGCTTTATGCAACATTTATACATAGTAACTTGTACAAATGTGTTACACAATTTTAAAATGAGTTCAAATATATATCATCAATATGCAAAATATTTGTCCTGTATATTTACATATGTAAGAACAGATAAATGTGATAAGCAATTGTTTGAAAAAGTATAAAAATTATTTAGGAGAAAAATCTAAAAAGAAAATGTGTAATGAAGTTGAAATGTCACATGTGCTATATGAATTGCTTGACAAAGTATATGTTTCTAATGTATCTATGGTCTGAGAGGTGGGTCTGACTTCTGGATTTACAAGCATGATATAACTCATTGGAAGCTTTAGTTACTTCCTGTTCAATTATTAATATATTTAAATAACTTATATGATATATAATTTATTATTAAAATTAATCATTGAGATAAGCAAAATTAAATTAGTACTTTAATTTTAAATACATAATTGCAAATATCAGAAAGGAATATGTGATTATTTTCTTTATGCTTTTATTATGCCAAGATTTTTTTTCATGTGTCAAAGCATCGGCCGGGAAATGAACCCGCAAACCCGGGACAACTGCTTGTAAGGCAGTTGTGCTGACCATTCGACCACCAACGCTTGACATATATATTTGCAGGTTTTTTGTTCAATTTGTACATCTTTCACTTTTAATTTAATCTTATTACAATCATCCATCAGCCCAGAAGTCAGACTAATATCTCATACTATATATATGTTTGATATTTAATAAATGTAAAATCTATATGGAAGGTTGACAGAAATGGAAACAACTGATCTAATAAAAAGTGATTAATAATCATTTACATATTTATTAAAGAGTGATTATTATAAAATTTTATTAAGAATAAAGACAGCACTTTTAATATTAATTTATAAGCATTTATTTTATAACGTCTTGCGTACGATTATAATTACGATAGAATGACAGCCTGTTAAGCTAAATTGCACAGACGCTGTGAGAATGTTGTTAATAAATGAATACCTTCGAACAACCACATGATATAGTATTTATATAAGAGTAAAAGGAATATATCATGTGGTTGTTCGAAGGTATTCATTTATTAACAATATTCTCACAGCGTCTGCGCAATTTAGCTTAACAGGCTGTCATTCTATCGTAATATTAATTTATGTAATGTAAATATTAAGACCATGCAACATTTTTTGTCTACTTTGGTCATCTATTGTATAAATATTCATATTTTCTAATATTAATTGGTGACTAAATATTTAAAGCAAATCAATTCATTAAAATAGATATACTAATTCAATGCATTTCTATGTATTTTCTACATAAAATGCAATATATAACCATATATAAATTAAGTATTGGGCAAATAGTCAATATGCTTTCATATTTGCATACCCCAATAAATGCAGTATTTGTTCAGTTACTATATCATAAAGCAGAACTCTGTTATAGTAATATTATACATTTATATAATTTTTTTTTTATAAACTATAAAACAGTTAACTATAATTTCAAAATTTTAATGAATGCATAGAACTTACTGACATATTTTTAAAAATCATTCTTCAACTGTAAAAAATCCTGTAGCAAATAATTTATCATTGGTTAATGTTAAGCAAAATTGCAATAGAACATTGGAGAGGACTTTCAGACATAACGTTATCTAAACTCATAGTGTTTCAAGCCATAGTATCTCTGTGAGGACTTGTTTACATCAGATTTATTCTGGTTCAAATTCAGCTTGTCTCAGTTATTAGTTATATGAAGTTATATATATATATATTTATTTATGCCAAATTTTTGAAATAGGTTCTATATAAATAATATCATAATTATTAATTTTACTAACCATGTTTTGGCTTTAGTTCTTACTTTAAAAAGAAAAAAAAAGAAAATATATTACCTATTTTGGGAACTTCTCCTAATTTGAGATGATCAAATAAGGGTTCAAGTTTACCAATATCTATCAGTTTTATTAAATTTGCCACAAAATAACATAGTGAAAATCCTTCAGAACAATCTGGTTCTGTAAATTTTAGGCTTACATATCTGATATAAAATGATTACCTATCTTGTTAGTTGTGATAAAGATCTAGCCTGTAATGTTTTGTTTCTTCAGAGTCATCCTCTAACTTTTTATTCTGGTATCATTCAAGAGATTTTTATGACTTTGCCAATAATTTTAGGATTTTTGAGAGGTGCATATGGATTACAAAAAAATATTTTTGATTTTGTTTCAACCTGGAATGAATTTTTTTTATAAACCTAAACTGAAAGATTATTTGACAGCTGTTATTATGAGTTTGTTCCATTTATCATAGCAATTAATATTGAACCATTAAAAAATTACATGACCATCATTTTTTTATCCTTGTTTAAGCTATTAAAATGGTAGCAACATTTTCCATATAGTAGTGCCACTCAGTGTAAGCTGCAATAATAAAATCTCTATTTAGTACCTACTCATTCAATATCATTGAATTAGTTTTTAGCATGTGACATTCATCAGTGAGATGCTTTGGATATGACAACGGTGCACAAATCTTCAAATTTAATTCCTCCCCCACCTATCTTTTATCTTTTTAGTTAAGTATAAAAAGCAATAATCCCAAAATGAAAACACAATAATAGTTTCAATTCAAGCTAATTTGCTTGTATAGTCATATAGTTCTAAACCCAATTCAATATGGTTTTTTAATAATGATAATCACTAACAACCTTGGATATGCTTGGTATTAAACCATTAAACACCACATGACTATCAATCACTTCTTATGCTTGCACAAGCTATTAAAATATTAGCAGGTTTCTCTATACAATAGTACTATCTCATGCAAGATATACTAAATCAATAGATGCCAGAAGCTAGTTTCTGGAAAGATGCATTAAATACAAAAATTTAGATGCATAGTTGTCAGATCTAAGGCTCCACATTCTGACCAGGATAAGCTAAAAACTAGTCTAAGGATATTGAATGAGTAGACACTAGATAGAGATTTAAAATCCACAAACCTTCTAATATTTATTGATTACTATAGCTTGCTTTGGATAAGACTACTATATAAAATGAGGTTTTCTCCTATAGCAATTACAATTAGCTTTAAGATATTCATTTATAATGTTCATTTAGTTTTTTTTTTAAAAAATTCTATCGCAGGATTAAATGGCTTTCACTTATGAGAATTTAATTTTAAGAGCAATGAGATTTGGCTTATGTTATCTGTGAAAAAAAAAGGAGAAAACAGTCAAAAAATGAGCAATAGTGTATCTATTGTATTTTTGTTAAAATAAGTCATAAATCAGGGATTATATTTGTATCTCATTTGCTTAAATAAAATATTCTGCCCTGTTTGGAAGTATAAAATACAAATAAGTAGTTTCAACCATGATTATTTATTTTTCCCTCAAAGGCACCCCCCCTCCCAATAATATGAGAATTTTATATTTTTTATAAATAATTAAATAATCAAGAACAGAGGCAGATTTTAAAAAAATGATAGGTTCAATTTGTGAATCATGAGATATGTAAATGAAACCTAGTGTTGTAATCAAAGCTGAGCACTTTTTTCTAGATCAAAAGCCCATAACTAATTCAGTTAATCATCAAATATTGATAGGTAAATGAATATCTGGATAAAGAGTAAACAAAGATCAAAAAATGTACAAATCCTTATCAGCCAGAAATTGACAAATTCAATAATAATGCTTTGTCTTTATTCTTCCTCTATGACAACTAAGAGAAAAGTTTTTGCCATGAAGCTAGCTATTCTATGACTTTTATTTTATATAATCTTTATGTAACAATAATTCTAATAATGTAAAAATGACTATTCAAATAGATGATCTTTATCATTTGAATTACATAATTGTATGAAAGGAGTATATACTATTGAAAATTATATACTACTAGAAAAAATTATTTCTCAAAAAACCATTTTTTAAATAAAAAACAAAGTAATCACAGCCACATATGTTCTAAAAATATCTCAAAAAATTAAATATAAGTATGCTATCATGTCACTTTTGTTATTGTGAAGCAAATTATTTTTCCTTTTATATTGTACTATAAATTAAAATATTGAATTAATGGGGAATAGGAAAGATCACTATAATAAATGAGTTATATTTTAAAAATTGTAATCCTAGAATTCTGGGAGCCTACATTTTGTTTTTAAAGAAGGAATTCATCAACACATTTAACAGCAGATATTTTCTTAATATGTCTGACTTCATCAATAAATAAAAAATGCCTTTGTGTCTTCTTGTCTCCTTTATATCATATCTGACCCAGACAAATCTGATATTTTCTGACCACTTTGTAGACTAGCATATAAAATGATATATTGTCAAGTTTTAGAAAAATATTCAATTTCAAGGAATCATTATTTTTTTATCTACTGTAAAGAGAATGCTTCTCAGATTCATAGCTTCTTTTTTCCACATTACTCTAGCAAACTTTCCTATCTTATTCATCAATATCACATAAGACTGTTTTCTAAATCTTTTAAAATTATTTGGGATCTAGTATAAGATTTAAACTGTCATCTAATGCCTTCTCTTCAAACAATATGCACAGTGACAATAATACCTGTTAATCATGTCAAACAAGTATTTCAATTTTGATTCCTTCTTGCAAATGACCATATAATTATTTCCATACTTTTCTATATGATTTAAAGTCTGTGTAGCTCTTCTGTTAAATATCTAGGTCTTAGATTCATAAACAAACAATAGTAAAACACTTAAGCAAAAGTCCTTTAAATATTCTTTCATTCAAAAAGCAATTCTATGATTAATTTCCACCCATATTAGAAAATTGTCAAAAGTATTTACAATTGTTAACTTCTTGTAATTCATTACAATCAATCTTCATATATTTTTTTTTGAAAAAGCATTAAACATTACTTTAGACTTATTATAATCTATTTTTAATGTTATTTACCCCCCCCCCCCTTTAATTTGATATCTTTTTTAACATCTGAAGCTATATAATTGTTTGCAAAAAAAAGTAACTACATTATTCTTGTTTACTTTATTCCCACTCTGCAAAATATTTTCTATAAAACTGCTGTAAAAGTTTGGAAAAATGGAATTAAATAGTTGAACTCTCTTTGCAATGGTAATCATTTTAATGAAACCATGCTGTTTCATTTTGATAAGTATTCTTTAGAAATGGTCAATATCCTAGGCCTATGTTTTGAAATTCCAAAGCTTTAATTTCAGCAAATATACTTAAGAATCAAATGCCATTTTACAAAATAGCAAGTCATGCTCAAAGATTTTTTTCTGTAACTCATTTTAATACTTAAAAGTGATGTTCTATGATAGAACCATTTTGAAATTAAACTTTTTTTGATATTTGAACATAAAGTTCTTTGTATATAAGTCATAACAATCTTTGTAAAAATTTTAAATGCAAGTGATAGATTTGCAATTTCTAATATCTTCATTTTTTATTTTCTAAAATGTTGTTTAATCTTCTAATATATTTTTATCATTTAGACATTCAGCATATAGGTTTTCTAACAATTTCTCTATTTTTTTCACTTGTTTTTTTTTCTGGAGCTTTCCTTTCTTCACAGACATAAATGTTTGTCTCATCTTTTCACTTAAAATACTCAACAATTCAGATGTTATATTTCCAGGAATTACTATATAATTTTTTTGCAGAAATTTTCCACACATTTCATGATGCTATTCCTTCTTTTTAGTAATGTTTTTATTAATAAAACCTTTCCTTTTAATATCAAGAAAATGTGTTCTATATTTGAAGACTTTTGTTTGTTTCTATGACTCTATTTACGAATTCATGGTTATATTCTCTTATGTTATTTTATTTTTTGCACTATTTGATACAATCCCAAGTATTCAGTTCTTCTAAATGCACCATAGTAAGACATCTATGTTTTCCTTCTTTTCTTCTTCAATTTTCTTAACCCAGTTAAAAAATCACCAATGAATTACTATTTTTTGGTACTATCTATCTGTATAATAGTTCTTATTGAAGTCATTTTAAAACAATTTCAAAATTTCAGATTAAGTTTATTGAAGTATTTATAAAGATTAGAAATTTCATCTGCAAATACTAATTTGCTTAATATATTTTACCTTTTCAGCTTTGCATGAATATATATCATAATCTCACTAATCATAAACATTTTCTGTTTTAATTTATCAACTACTATACAGTCTTGATATATATATTCTATTAGTCAAAATATATCCCAACTTTGGTGTATCTTCATTTGGCGGCCTCAACATTCATTTCCATTTGGGATTTTTTCCAAAATGATCTCTTAGTTATATATGTTTTCGTTTGTTCATTGGACCAAAAGTTATCAATGAATTATGCAGAACTTTCTGTCAAATTAATTATTTTTATTTACAATAAGTTTATAGTTTCACATATATAAAACAACGAATGTGTGCATAAAAAAATTTTAATTTGAAAAATCATAATTATGTATGTACTTGTATATACGAAACATCATATATATGTAATGTAAATATACGTATGTGTATTAAAAAAACTATGTGTTAAAAAAAATGTCAATAAATGGAAATTAAAGATTTAATCTGAATGTTAAGATTTAGAAATAATGAGGCAGAGAGATAAGAAAATTTATGAAGCGTTATGAAGAAAAGAAGCTAGGGATATCGTTTGATAATCGATGATGTAATGATTTTTATAATACATACGATCGTTATATAAATATGTATTCCATTATTTAATATGAATAACCTTATTGTTATTACTACCATTAAATAATTAATTAAATATAGATGACATAGAATAATTCATTTTGATAAATATATATACGAATGGATAACACTAACATTATATTATGATTTTTAAATTTATATGAGAGAATGTTGAAAAAGTTTGTTATTTTTATTAAAAGAGGGAGTTGCAGGTGCAATAATGTTTGAAATGCAATATAATCAATACTGTCATTATCTCATACACGCTCCACTTGCTTAAATCTTTGCTATCTTTTATTAGATATCTTATGAGCTTATGCTGATGTTTAAATTATTTTCACACTGAAAATAAATTCTAGCTAATATTTTTGTTTAATTTCCAAGAATTTTTGAAATGGCTCAATGCTTATAAAATATATTGACAACTATTTATTTAATGAAAAAAGTTTCGTGATAAAAGTAAATTTTATTGGCATTAAAATATTAATCATTTTAATATGTAAAAGCATTATATATAAACACACTTTTCATTATTTATGTGTGTGTCAAAAAATGTATAGTTTAATGCAATAATTAAGTATCGGATTCTGGAGCTTACAAGCTCTATAGATCGCAGCACAGTTCTATTATTTCTAGAGTTCGAACTTTTTATGAAAAACTGAATGTTTATAATCTCTTACGTTTTATATTTAGAAAGATTATTATAAGAGACAGTTAAATTAATTGTCATTAATGTGACGCAATTAATAAAACTTAATATAATAATTATTATTTATGTAATATATATATATGATTTTACATTTTTGATTATATTTTGTAAATTTTTAATTTTATGCAATTATTATTTCTAGCATACAGGTAAGAGAACAAACAGATGTTACTGACCTCATTGAAAAAATTAAAAGACTGAAGTGGAGTTGGGCTGGGCATATTGCTGGAAGAGATGATAATAGATGGACAATTGAAATCTTAAACTGGATTCCAAGAGATTGTAAAAGACCCAGAAAGAGACCACATATGAGATGGATGGATGAAATAAGAAAGTGTGGATGGGTGATGTGGAGAAAAGAAGCTAAAGATTGGAGAAGATGGATTGAACTTGGTGAGATCATCCTGCAGTGGATTGATACTGGTTGATGATGATTATGATTATATTAACATACTATATTTTATAATTATTATTCAACGCCCTAAGAATTTGCTTTACATTGAATCTTTTTCAGTACAGTAATAAAAAGCAGTGAAATAATTTTGTGTAGAATTAGTTGATAAGCAATAATAACTTATCATAATGTCTATCCCCCCCCCCCCCCACAAAAAATATTCAGAGTTTAATTCTAAAAAATGTGAGTTTTAAGTAAAATATTTTCTAGGACCAAACATAAATAAAATAATTTGTTAAAAAATAAATACATACAATATGTATACTAAAAAAAGCTTGTTTAATATTTAAACATTATACTATGCTGAGCATGCTTTCGATTAACTGTAAGTCATATTCATAATTATAGTTATCCAACAAAATTGTGAGATTTATAGAAGTATCACAAAAGTGATGATTTACATAAAATTTGATTATAATATGTAAATGAACTTATTTAAATGAGCCACTTTTTTGATAGGTGGATGCAGGATTCTTTCTTGTTCATTGTGTGTATGTTGTTGACCATGTGCCAGGTCTCTTTAACTTTGCATTTTTAATTGTTTCTTGCATTGAATAACTTTGAATAACTTGCCCTAGCTAAATGCTTTGTTTGTCTATGCATAATGTAAGCAATATAAAATATATTGTATAAATATTTAAATAAATGAATTATTACTATTTAAGATTCTGAGAGGTCATCTTTATTTGTCATTCTCTGATACAGATAACAGGGTAGGGTGTGTTTTAATTGGAATAAATACAAATATATCAACAGCATTATATACATTTCTCATTAAGTTTACTCATATATTTCTAAAATAGCTCTAGAATAAAGTAGCATAATTCTTCTTGCAAAAATAAATAAGGAATATTATTTATTAAAAACAATTTAGAGTCCAAAAGCAGATTAACAAATTATTACAGTATTATTGTTAATTAATTTTAAGATTATATAGAGTCAGAGAATGTGAGGATTAGCAACAACTCTATTAGGTTCAAACAATTTATTCAAATTTTAAGGTTTCACAGGCAAATAATATTGTAAGAAAAGTACTCTATAGAGATAACCCAAGTACAAGTATATTATATATACTTTTAATCTACATATAATTAGAGGGAATTTGAATCTAGATTTCAAGCTTTCTTAGGTCACCTACTACATCTTATACAACCAATACGCATGACCACATATATGCAAAAAAGATAATTGATCTCCAATATATATATTTCATGCTGAACCAGCACTCATTAGTTGGTTTAGATCATCATCTTCCACACATACATATAATCAGTGCTTGGTTTATGTTAAGATATCAAATCTTCAAATTTTAATGGACAGGCTTCAATACTATCCACTTTCCAACTTTTCAGTTGTCCATATCATTGAAAATATGGTGGTGGCATGTTCAAAGCCATTGTTTGCCAATTTAGTTGTCATACCCATGTTCACTGTAAGTCATTCTGATCTCTCATATGCAGGACCTTAAGCCCATTTAAGTACACAGAAGAGGGGTGGACAAACATCAATACAGTTTTACTTAATAGTGAACACAATTTTGTTTTCTAGATCTGATAGCAAATCAAAAGTTTGCATTAAAAATATTCAATTATAATGGTTTCTTAGAAGTAAAAAAAAACACACTAATTTATTACATATTCAAAATATAACATAAAATTTAACATTAATGAATAAATCTTTAACTGACTATATTAATAATCCAAAACCACTGGCTTCTGTGTAGATCTATTATAAAAATTGTACCATGCTTTCAAAATAATAAATCCAAATAAAAATAAATAATGAGGTGGAAAGATTTCTAGACTCAAAATTAGAGGTATGCATAGACTGTATATGAATTAGAGCAATGAACTCTCTATCGTGAGTTTAATGTGACATCATTGATGGTTATAAAATGCGATTCATTTTAAAATGATATATTTATTAAGTATAGAGCTTTTATGATAGGTGAAGTGAAAAAATTAAAATTTCATAGATCAATAATTTTTCCCGTGTGTTAAAGTAAATACAAAATTAAATACACTTTATTCCATATACTAACTAGGGAGATAAGCTAGCACTGATGTTGCTATGGTAACACCCCATTTAATTCTTGTTCACATTATATATATATATATGTTTATAGTCTGATTTGTTTTATATTATTTATATAAATTTCAAAATAAGTAATGATTTATTGAGTATAGATTTAGCATTGAAATAAAAAGCAATATTGCATTAAATTTGTTAATCATATAGAAGCAGAGCTCTCATTCTGTGGGTTTACAGTAGTTTCAGCAAATATGGATGTTAAAAACTTCTGTAGTCTAAAGCATTAAAAAATATGTTTGTAATAATATAGTATTTATTTACAATTTTATAAAGGAATATTAATTTTTTTAAATACGATTCCACTAATATTTCTTAGTACTTTTCTCTAGATTTTAAGACTTAATACATACATAATTAATAACCTTAAAATAACATTAATGAAAGGAACAATGAGCCATTTTTAATGATATAAATGATTCAACAATTGTATCTTCATATATTGCAATATTAGAACAAATTGGATAGGAAGAAAAACAATAAAAAACTACTAGAAATGTTAATCAAATTCTAACCACTTAATCACAATATCCTATTATTTGGTTATTTCTCTCAGCTTTTAGATGAAGAATTTAAAATATATCAATAAATAATTATTAGAGAAATATGCATTTGTTTCATCTTACATATTATAAAAATATAAATGCAATATTTTCTATATATGGGCTGATTTAATTCAGAAAAAAGAAATTTAATTTGTAAATGAAATGTTAAATAAGTAAAGTATATAATTTTACATTTTGTATGGTTTAGTTTAATAATTTTCAATAAATCATAAAAGCAAAAAAAAATGTATATACCTTATCTATTTTAGATTTGTGTTTTTATTAGATGGAAATTTTTTAAAATTCTGAAGTTTAGAATTAATGAGATGATTCAAAAGTTTTTCTGAGAGATAACTAAAAATTCTGGAAAATAGATTTCAGATTTAAAACCAATGAATCAAAATGTAACCATTCATTTCTTCATTGATTTAAAAGATCATGTGATATTCAAGTATCATGACAGTTTAAGCTTTGATCTAAAAAAATATTTTTCTATTACTGTATAAGGCATTAGTCAAAAGATTGTGGGCATTTGCTATTTTTCAAACAAGCTGAGAGTGAGATTTTTTTTTTTTGGAACTATATAATGAAGTTATTTAGAAAATATATATTTATTCCTGGTTAAATAAAAAAAATTGCAAAAAGGCTTAAATAAAATTCCACTAAAGCAAATAGTAATAAACTCTCATGTTAAAATAATATTCGAGAATTTTCAGTGCAAGGCTAATTTTTAGGTCTATAGCATTCTAAGACAACTTTTTATTTCAATGCTTCATTTTAATTTAATCAAAAGCTATTGATTATATTTAATCTTGGAATATGCAGAATGTGACTATCTAATATCTGTTTTTGTTTCAATAATTTTATTTAAATTTTATATTGTTTCAGGTTAATTTGGTTTGAATAGATAAATATAAAAAAATAAAATTGTGATATGGGGAAATGCATAATTTCTTTGGACTCTGATACTTCACATGATCACCATTTCTTATGCTTGCGCATAACTGTTATTGAAACAGGCAAAACTCTCTATAGGTATTGCCACTCAGTGCAAGCCAGAGTAATCAATGGATGCCAGAAGGCTTGTGCATAAAATCCCCATTCAGGATCTAGGTGCAGTGCACTCAGATCCAAGGCTCCTCACTGATGAAAGCCACAGGCCAGAAACTAGTATGGGAATATTGGATGAGTGGGCACTAGATGGGAATTTTATGCACAAGCCTTCTGGCATCCATTGATTACTCTGGCTTGCACTGAGTGGCAATACATATAGAGAATTTTGCCTGTTTTAATGACACTGCTACTTGTGAGTTATCTTCCTTTTGTTGATGTTTTTATTCTTTTTTAAGTCTATTTGTAAGCTTTATATAAATCCAAGTTATAAGTTCATTAAAAAATATAAAGAGACTTTTCAAAACTAATTTATCTTATATGTATAAAATATTAAATATATTTTAAGTCAAATCGTTATTACTTTTATAAAAATAAATTTGGTTAATTAACTACATTTTTAATTTTGAATAAATAATAATGATAGTTAAACTGCTATCATATTAATAAAAACACACATGTAATTTGAGTCAATATTATAAGATATTGAAATTGATATTGCAGAAAAAATAATTCTGCTAAATCACATTTTTATTACATGTGTACATCTCACACAATCATTTTTTTAAATAAATGCATAGGTATTACATTCACAAGTATGAATATATATCAATGCTCAAAGAGGCATGCATAATTGTTCAACTGGGACAAAGTATGGACCAATCTAGAATTCTACTGAAGCGTTGATCCAACAATCATGTATGTATTCACTTCTCCTTTAGCTATGGACATTGCTTGGTATTCATGTAATCACCATTGTATAAAATTGTATCAATTGTTTAAATAAATCGTTATTTTTTTTTTTTTTTTAAAAGTATGAATATATAATTTAATATTACATAATTCTCTTAGGTGTAAAATCTTCTCCAATAGTTGGAAGAAGATCAGTAAAAATATATATTGTTATCAGACTTTTAAGTGATAACTGAATAATTCTTTATTCTTGTTTTATCTTTTAAGATAAACTAGACAATTCTTTCACTAATCACAGCTATGTGAAAGAAAAATCTTAAACCTAATTATTTTTAACATTTTTCTGACTCAGATTTTAACCAGATTATAGGCAATCGAATGTTCTACTATTGCAATACAGGATTCTTCACAGAATTGAATAACAAAAACTATAATTACGTTATATTTATGTTAATGAAACATGACCTCTCCTTTGTTGAATTTAGGAACATATGATTCAATAAGTTCAAAGAAATTTCTGAAATAAAATTTTACATTATTCTCCTTAAAATTAAAATCCATTAAAAAGTTTATAAAATGAAAGTTAAAAATTTTTAAATATATTTCACAAATTATGATTTTAGTTTTTTAATTTTTTATAATCAACTACCAATATTCTTTAATAAAATATTTAGCAGTAGCTTGACACATAAAAAATATTTAGTTGATCATTTGCTTTACTGTTTTTATAATTAGATATCAATTTTATAAGATGTTTATTATTTTAAGATTGTTCTTAAGTCATGACACATCTGCATTATTGATAGTTATCCACATCACATTTCTCTATTTTAGAATCATATAATGAGCAGATGTATGGAATGGATGCATAATACTAATGCCCAGCTAATCCCTATATTTTTGGCTTATTATCCTTTATCTAAGTGAAGCATTAAATTGCAAATATTTATCCAGAAATCATTTCTATGATACTATTCAAGCTAATGATTTTAGTTTCCAAATGCCTTATCCCTTTTTATTTGCACTCCATTAACTCATGTACTTAATATTTTTTGATAATCTTGTGAAAGTCTTTCCACAGTGCTCTCTGTTGAGATTATTTTTTTATTATATTTAGCTTTATTTCTATAGTTATTACTTGAATAATGTTGTTATAGCTTTATTCAATAGATAAAATCATTAATATTAATAAAAATGACATGGACGATCAAATATATATATGTACACATACAAATTGGGTAGTATTAAAGTAACTATGCTGAAACAATTTTCAAGTCAGATTTATAATAAAATTTGATATAATCAAATAAGTATCTTTTTTAAATTTCTAGAATAATATTTAATATTTAATCATGTTTAATCAAATAATATTTTAAATTATATATTAGGTTTTTTTTCTAATTTTTGATATTTCATGATTTGCAACAAAAGACGATTATATTTGCTTTAAATCAGTATTGGTAAAATAATGTTAGAAATACTTTAAAAATATTTATCTCATTTTATTTTTTATTTGAGAAGATATATATATTAATTTAAATATTTTCATGATTTATTGAGATATAATTAAGGCAAAGTGTTGGGTTATATTAGAGAACCATTGATTAATACTCACAGACCTAAAACTAAATTACTTTGCTCCAGTATTCAATAATAGCTCTTTTGTTTTGAGTCTAATTAAAAACAAAATAAACTCAATAGATAACTTTTAGCTAAGTGCTTAGCTTTGGGTTGGTATTTTTAGATCTAGTGTCTAAACCTACACTTCTCTGAGGAGTGCCAAAGCATGAAACCATGTCCAGGGGTTTGGGAAGGGGTTCCTGACAGAGATATTTTAAGTGCTAGCTCTGGCTAAGCATTTATCATAAAGCTTGTAGAGGAATTGGCAATCCTCACTGTTTATAACTTTCAAGCTTAAGAGATAGGGTCATGTGATCTATGAATTGATCTATGACTCTTATTTTGACTAAAATAAACTTTTATTTCTAACCCAAGTTGTTATACGGATTAAACCCAGAACTCTACTTCTATAAGTATATGACTTAGAAAATGTACATTTTCTTTTGGCATCTTGTAAATAATAATCCATTTTCACAAAATGTTATGTATATTAGATTAAATATTTTCATGCATTTATTATGATGTAAACAAACTGATGTATGAGGCTATATCTTAGAGATATGTTTAGCAATTGTTAAATTCCGTTTATTAAGTTTGATTAGAAATAAAAAAGAACATCCTTTTATTTGTAATTAAACTCAAGACAAAACAACTATTATAAGTTACTACAGCAAAAAAGTTTAATCCTAAGTCTGTCAATAATCACTACTAAATATATCTGCAGTTATTACTTAGTATTCAATACAAAATATTGATGCAGAGTGAAAGTGTTTCTATATAAATGCTTTGACAACAGTTTGAAATTGTTGATTGTTATTGATTTTGTGATTATCTAAGAGTTGACTGGTTTTTAATGATATATATACATGCTGAATTTGTTTCAATATTTATACAATATCATCAACATCATCATCAACAACCATTATCAATCCACTGCAGGATGAAGGTCTCTCCAAGTTCAATCCATCTTTTCCGATCTCTAGCTTCTCTTCTCCACATCACCCCTGCACACTTACTTATTTCATCCATCCATCTCACATGTGGTCTCTTTCTAGGTCTTTTATAATCTCTTGGAATCTAGTTTAAAATTTCAATTGTTCATCTATTATCATTTCTTCTAGCAATAAGTCCAGCCCAACTCCACTTCAGTCTTTTAATTTTTTCAAGGAGATCAGTAACACCTGTTTTTTCTCTTACCCATACATTGCATTTTCGATCTCTTCTTGTTACTCCCAACATGCATCTCTCCATACTTCTTTGAGTGGTTTGAAATCTCTGTATTGCTCTTCTATTAAGTGTCCAAGTCTCAGATCCATAAGTAAGAACTGGCAAAACACATTTATTAAAAACCTTCCTTTTCAAACACATAGTCATATTTCATTTTAGTATCAAGTTATTTCTACCAAAAGCATTCCAACCAAGTTTAATTCTATGATTAATTTCATCCATTATGTTTTCATCTGTATCAATAATCTGACCAAGTTATTTGTAACTGTTAACTTCTTCTAATTCATCATAATCAATCTTTATTTTCATATTTTGAGAAAATCTATTGAACATTACTTTAGTCTTTTTAACATTTATCTTTAGTCCTACTTTCCTACTTTCATCTGATAACTCCTGCAACATTTCCTGTAACTCTAAAGCATTATTTGCAAAAAATAACTACATCATCTGCAAAATCTAAATGACTTAAATAATCTCCATTTACTTTCATTCCTTTAGCTTCCCATTTTAATCCAGAAAATATTTCTTGAAGAACGGCTGTAAAAAGTTTTGGAGATATGGAGTCACCCTGTCTTACACCCTTCTCAATGTTGACTTTCCTACTATCATTATGTAATCTAATTGTTGCTGTTGCATTTTTATAAATATTCTTTAAAAGATGACAATATCCTGGATCTATACCTTGATGATCCAATGCTTTAATCACTGAAGAAATGTTTATACAATATAAAGACACATATATTTATATAAAAATACTGGTTATAGAATAATATATTGCTCAGAGAAAAACAAAATTAAAAATCATTATATAAAAACTAATTTTAATCATCTTCGTTTATTATTTATAGAAGCATAACTTTCTATCATTATTAATAACTTTGTGCTTGATTTAATTAAATTATCACATTAAATTCAATTTTAAGAATTTGTATAAATTATCAGTTTTTGATAAAATAAAATAATGAGTGTCCTAATAGCTCTAACCAAGCTTTATCGATAAATTCTCTTTCGCATTCAACGATAAAGCTTGGTTAGAGCTATTAGCATGCTCATTATTTTATTTTATAAAAGACAAGCTTATCACTATTTAATTTATTATCAGTTTTTCATTTATATACATTCTAATATTTTATATCATATATATATATATATAGGTGCAGTCAGATAAATATATCAGATAAATATATATTCTAGAAAATGCAAGCATAACTATATATTACAAAATAATTTTTAAAAATCAATTTTCTCCAATATCCTTATCGTTAAGCAATGGTAAATGATATTTCTGATATCTACAGGAAATTAAATAAAACATTTCTGAATTCAGGCATATGAACTGGTTATTTGCGTGAAGGTTAGTGATGATTGTATATTAGATGTTATAATATGTTAAACATCCAACATTTATTGATAGATGATGTAAACAGTCCAACAAATTATCACATATTAATTGATTAAATTATTTGATTTTTATGATAAAACAAGTTTTTTTGTAAATTAAAAAAATATTTTATATTGATAACAAAAACAATTCAGACATTGCATAGACAAAATAGATTGATTAAATATAGATTTTTATTAGTTTGTATATTGGGCCAAAATTTCACTTTTGTGCCTAATAACTTAATTTTATGTTTTGAGCTTACAACACTGAAAACATTTTTAAAAATGGTAATTAAAATAACATTATGCATTAATTTCAGAATTTAATACTTAAATTCTGATGATAGAGTAGCTATTATAAACTGAAAAGCTCTTGCAAACATATTTTTTAATTATCTTTAGTACACATTGATCTCTCCATAATATATACTGTTATAGGTTATTAGATATATTTATGCTTCATTTATAATGTTGAAAAAATGTGTGTGTCTTGTTGAATGATCAGACAGTCAGCATAGGAAGGAATCCATAAATAAATTATACAATATGAGGATAAAATTTATTTGCAGATTATAAATATGAGACTAAAAGAACTGGCTTGAATAACATATGCACTATCAGATTTATGGAATAAAATTTCCTTCAAGTCCAAATTTGTATAGAGAATCAGATATAAAAAGAAAGTGATTTGCAGATTTCATATCATTTACATCAGCATGTCAAAAATATTTGCATATATAAAACCTTATTTTAGTAGGAATGAAGATTTGCCAGCATAGTTTATATCTGAGTTGAAACTTTCATGAATATTGATGATAAATTAAGAATACATGAATATACCAATTAAAAGCTTAGTATTACAATACTATGAAAATTATTTCACATCAATTATAATGTGTTTATTCAGGTAAGTTTGAAATCATAGAATTCTAAAATATAGGATTTTAGTAGACCCTCTCATGAAAGGCAACTGTGATTTTCTGTGGCTATATCTTGCAATTAAGCACAGATAAATAAAATGCCCAGATGTTTTTAACAAACATCACTAACCATTTTTAAGATTTATTTTTATAATAAAGTGAAGTTTGTGAGGATTAATAACGTTTAAACAAAATTGCAGCATTGTATTGTATGATTTTATTATCTATGGAGCGTATTCTTGCCTCAGCCCCCAAATAAAACTTATAGGAAATACTAAAAAAAAAATTAAAGAAGGAACTTCTCAGTTAAAATTTGCATGGATATTTTCTTTATTGTTTCACTCAAAGAATTTGTGATGCCTTTTCCTTTTTTAAATAATCATAACATTACTCATAAGAACAACGGTAAAGATATAGAACAGACAACTGTTGATATTGTAACAATATTTACATAGGTAATGAGGGAAAATCAAAATCTCATGGATTACCCCAAAATTGGATCAAGGTATATTGCAAATAAGAAGTGTTTGGTCAAATATAGAATGGTTTTGAATATAAGTAAATAATGATTGGGATTGATCATCAAAAAGATTCAAAATTTATTGGGCTGAATTTTGTGGATTTAAATTGCTAAATGTTCTACGAATGTTTTTCTATATAGCATTAAATTGCAATAAATTTCCTCATGCAATGCAAGGATGGCACACTACCTGTGACATCTGGGCAATGTAAAGTTAACATATAATTTATCCAGGAGTGTTGGTTGGATATTTTGAAGAAGAAAGTATACAAATATCTTTGTCTTTTATTGATATGGGATGGAGATCTAATATAACCACAGTATGATAACATTGTTATATCAATGGTGTATATTCTAATCATATCATGGTTGGCTGTTAGATATCTGTAAAAATTTTCTCATGCTTATTGATGACAAATGTGTTTAATTCAATTCTGATTATATTATGATCAAAGTAAATAAAAGATCAGGAAGCAGTGGCACTTTAGAAAATTATCAGATTAATGGGGGAAAAGACAATAATCTATAAATAAAGAAAAGGTGCAGCAATAAAATTGAAATGGTAGTTTTTGGAAAATTTAAAATGAAGATTGGTGGAAGTTTTTTTTCTTTTTCAAAATCTTGCCCAAAAAATTGTAGTATTCTAAAACGAAATCAACATGATCACTTATTATGTATAGCCTATAATCAGTTTGATAATATTGAAAATGTTTGCCTTAATCTGCAGTTTATATTATAGTAATGTGGAATTTAATCTGAAGAAGTGAGTGTAAAAAAATATTTGTTGCAAATGAAAAATATTTGGCCAGATAATATTTGTAAATTAATTAAAAATATTATATTCTTTAAATATCTATTATTTATGCATTTTAATATTTTACATAGCTGTTCCTGAAAGCTACTATGAATTATCTATCTATCTATCTATCTATCTATCTATCTATCTATCTATCTATCTATCTATCTATCTATCTATCTATCTATCTATCTATCTATCTATCTATCTATCTATCTATCTATCTACCTATCTACCTACCTACCTACCTACCTACCTACCTACCTACCTACCTACCTACCTACCTACCTACCTACCTACCTACCTACCTACCTACCTACCTACCTACCTACCTACCTACCTACCTACCTACCTATCTATCTATCTATCTATCTATCTATCTATCTATCTATCTATCTATCTATCTATCTATCTATCTATCTATCTATCTATCTATCTATCCATCCATCCATCCATCCATCGATCGTACCATATATATACACATATGATACAAAAGTGTTGGCATTTGGTAATATTTAAAAGCTAAAAGAAGTAAAACTTAAAAATCGTTCAATAGAAACAAATTAATTTTCTTTCTTTTTTTTTTTTAGTTAGTACAATTTATTTTTAGATACCCACAATGAAAGTTATTTGTGTGTTTGGTATTATTTATTTAATTAAAGTGAAAATTGGAGGGAATAGAAATACATACAGATTGTAAATCCAGATAATCAAAAGAAAGAAATTTCAAATACAAGTAATTACAATCATAGTTTTACTGATAATTAAATATAGCTTTGAGGGAATTGATGAAAAAAAAAAGGGACTTTATAGCTAAAAAGTAAAAAGGAATGTCCAAGATTATCAACTTGTAAGCTGATAAGAAGACAAAAGATGAAAATATAATAAGCTCAGAGATCTCAAACCAATCAATGTATAAAAAGAAGCAGACAACTTTGAAGAGGGTCTTTTGCTGGTGGTTTTCTTGGGTTTTGGATGGAGTGAGAAGACAGGAGAGGCTAATTGTGGTTTTCTTTTCCTCACAACTGCAAAAAAATGTCTCTATCCAGAGCTACACATATGCTTCACCAATTCATATGCGTGACTAAAAATTGACACCTCCCATAAAAAAGTCACCCAAAAGCTTCGAGTCTAGCCCTACCTTACTATGGATCAGAAATGCAAAAATGTCACCAGAATGAAATCAAAACTAACTAATATGGATCCCTTCGTAAAAAGACCATGCATGGTATAATAATCAATGATCTACATAAACCCAAGGAACTTACTGATAAGATACTACTCATACAATAGCTCATGACTGATTAAATATGTGCATAAACTAAACCCTAACTAAAAGCTTTTAATACAAATGAAAAATTATTTACTGTTCTATTCTCAAATGAACTGTTTAAATTAATTAATTAGCATTGTTATCAGATTATATGTGCTTATGCAACTTCCATTTTTATTAATAATTCATAATTATTGTCTAATAATTTAGTGAGTTTGTTTTAATAAAAATATTTATCATTAATATTCTTAATTTTAGTTTGTTAGATTTTTATTAAGGAAATGTTTTGAGAAATGTATAAATTATCTATGACAACATGTTCATTTACTAGTCAAGCACCGAAGAAAATTAATATAAAATACTAAGTGACAAGAAAATGAAATCCCAATAATATTACATTTAGTTATTTGTCTTGAATCAATTGGGATGTGATGCATCATGAATCAGTGGGTCTGTAGACCTTGTCACCCTTTTAAACAAATAAAAAACTGATTCCATCAGCAATTCAAATCCAAATAAAATATTAGGTCAGTTAATCAGGAAATATAACTGTGTTTTAGAAATATCCGAATTCACACATGAATGGAATAAATCTTACATAATTTGATTAACTAATGCATTATTCTGTACAATATATTCAACTAATAATTTACCAGCAAACAGTACAATATATATATAAGTTAAAGGGACAGATTAATAAAAAAAATCTAGAATATTAATTTTCTATTTAAACACTTGAATAGGTTTGATTAGTGGATTATATGTTTGTCTCATTTATTCTGGGGAAAAAAAAACATTATTAAAGATTCTTTTTTTTTTTTTTTCATGTGTCATAGCACCGGCCGGGACGCGAACCCACAACCGTATTAAAGACTCTCGGCTAATAGCGCTTGAGGGAAGTTTTCTGCAAGTAAGTCTTCTGCTACAATTTGAACATGTATTTGACTGCTTATTTAAAGACTGTGAGATTAGACCATAAAGGTGTGAGTGAAATACTAATAATTATTTTACTTGAAACAATATATTTATCACTTATAGATAAACTGGATAATATATTTTCTATGGTATATTTCTATCAGATTAATATGACTAAGAATTATCAAAACTACATTTCTATGAATATTGTAGATTTGAATAAGAAACTAAAGGATTCAAAACTTAGCAATCTACAATCTATTTCAGTTGAGCATCTCTCATATCTTGAATTTTTATTGCCAATAACATTTCTCCTAAACACTAATTCTTGAAGTAATTATAGATTAGTTAAACATTTAGCTTTATGAACTGCTACTTGTGTAATCTAAACATTACTCTTATTATAAAAAAAGTTAATAAAGAATACAAATTTGACAGAAGGTAAATCCCTAGTATTACTTTGTTTGAAGTAAGTGAAATTTTGGAAATATCTGTAATAAATATCTGCAAATTCTGCTTCATGAATTTTATTATGTCAATAAACTGTCAATACTCATCCTTTTGGGACAGTGGTAATTCTTTGATCTCATATATGTGTAATCTAATTTATTAAAAATTGAACACTAGGCATTTATTAATATTTTAATATGTCTCAAGAGGCACTAAAAGAATCAAACCATCTAACCCTGATTTGGGTAATGCATGCATATTTATCACACATAATTATATGTGGAATGTATTTTACTAATTATTCAGAGTTGAGTTTGATCCTGAAATATAAGCTGCAAGTGTATTATCATGATTTGTACTAGAGATTTAAACCATTTAAAGTTCCAATAGAGTAACAATGTTTTTAAAATTGATAGTGAAACTCTGATAGTTAAAGCAAAGTCATATTGGTATTTATTATTCTATATCTAGCAAAAGCATTTAAACTTTTGAAACATAGTATAATTTTTTTGACTGATTAGTTGTAATTTTTAAGTTTTATTGTTTCGTAAACCATTGTGAAAATTTTTTGGCAGGAAGTAATTTGATGTAGACAAAACATGCAATAAAAACATTACATCATAAAACCTCTTGTTGTTTATATACTATGTAGAGGCAGCAAAGATATGTGGAATATATGTAATATAATATTTAAGGAAATGTAAAATAAAAGTAATCTATGCTTTCTAACTTAAACTAGAAATTTGATTATTTCACACAAAGTTTTAAATTTTATTATTCTTTTTTATGCTGTTATTTAAACAATGTACCCAAAAAGATAAATGAATATATGTATATGTTTTGTAGATTTGGAAAACATATTTGGTAGAATAATCTGAAATAAATTTATGACCATCTTAAAAAATAAAAAAGTATTTTGGAAAGAGAGATGTTTGATTAGGAATATATATACTACAAAGAATAAGAATTAGACTGGAAAATAATGACACTGATGAAATGAATATAGAAAAAGTAGTTAGACAAAAATGCTGTATGACACCTGTGCTTTTAAAAGTATTTATTTAGAATCCAGTTAAATAAATATTTGGAATGTGAAGGAACAAATATTGATGGTGGTATAATAAGATTTGTAAATTATATGGCACTTATAGCTGAGAATGAAAAAGCTTCAGAATATGTTGAATAAATTGGTGGAAGGATGTATGGAATATATAATAAAGTTTAATGTCAAGAAGGCCAAGGATTTATGGATAGGGAGAAATACAAAAAAATTACAAGATGGAATTCATAATAATATAGTTCAACAGGTAAATGGATTTAGATATTTGAGGAGTTGGTTGACTGAAGATGGAAGAAGTGAAAATGAAGTTTAAAGAAGAATAGCATTGTCAAAAAAAGCATTTATTAAGAGAAAGAAAATATTTTGTGGTTCTTTGAAAAAAAAAAAAATTAAATGCTATGGGTGGAGTGTATTTTTGTATGGTTGTGAAACATGGACAATGAGAAATTAGATGGATGAATAAAATGATAAAGTTTTGGGAAGAATAAATGAGAAAAAAAAGATGGATTGAAGAATTTAGTAATAGAAAGAGATACTACATTGGGCATATATTAAGAAGGAAGAATTGTTTAATGAAAGATGTTTTGGAGGGAATAGCAAATGATGACAAGAAAAGAGTATCAAAAAGATTGCTCTTTCTGGATGGTATAAAAGATGGAAAGAGATATATGGAATTGAAGATCTGGACAATGGAAATATCAGATTGGAGAAATGTATGAACTTGTGTAATGTGACTTCTCTCTGGATTTGATTACAGGACAGAATACTGTTGATGATGAGTCAATATATGACCATATTTTATAAATAATTTTATTATCTTTAATTGTACAAATGTATTGTTTGTTTTTTTTTGCTTACAAAACAATAAAGACATTTCATTTCTAAAACAATTAAATTTTTTAAAGTTATCTATAGCCTTTTGTAGTTTGTATAGTTTGCAAATACTGGGGAGTTTGAGAAAAGTCAATCTACATAGGGTATATCATTTCATTAAATAGTAACATTAAAAGCTCTTAAATCAAAATATTACTAAAGTGAATGATACTATCACTGTTATAGATTACATAGATTATTGAAATATATAAAATTCATACAATTCACATAACTTTTATATATTGCATATATAAAACATTGCTGCATAATATATAACTAGAATAGTTTAAATTGAAATCTGAAATATGTCAAAATCTTACCATAAATTTTTCATAAGCACTCTTTTACTGCTTTAAATTAATTATTGTTACAATCCTAAAATTATTTAATAACACCTGAAATAGACTGGCACATCTTAAATCGAATAAACATTCAAATAGGAAGTTCTTTATGAACTATTATTTAACTCTGTTCAAGAATAGAAATAACCAATTTTTCCGTGCTTCATAATATTTTTTATTTAGTAAATATATATTTCCTACTTATATTTATATTAAAAAATCAATACCCCTATTTTATATAAATGAAGTAAAAGTAATGATCGAACATTAATATCTTTAAATATATATTGAAAGAAAGTTTAATTACTGCCCTCTATTGGTATTATATTAAAACGTTTTAAAAATTTCTTCATTAATATATATCTTGAGAAGTTATAATCATCTTTTTACATAAAATATAATAAATTTTCGATAAAAAATGAAACAATAATTTTATTTATTACAGTTATAATTAGTATTAATTACAGAATAAATAGGATAAACAAATTAAAAGCAATCTCATTCTACCACCTTCAATGATCTTGGCTTACTAACGATTTATTTGTTGTGATTTCACGCAGATAAATAAATACGCATACATAATAAAATCAAACACTTTTTTAGAAATGGAAATTATTAAAATTTGTATATTAATTTTATTTATATGCAAATAATAATTTAAATAAAATGTTATAACTAATTGTATTATTTTGAGTGATAGTGGTTAAGTACTATTCTAAAAAAAACTTTATCATTATGTACTTGGCTCGCTACTAATATTTATTATACAGGGAGGCTTCGTTAGTTACTTATTTATTATTTGTATCTTCATAAGTCAATGGTAAATAATTAAGCGATACAGGTCATAAACAACAACAGCAACAAAAATTTGGCAAAGACAAAGCATTTAAAAGTTCATGAGTGTGTGAATGAGGGAGAAAGAAAAGGAATCAGAGAAAGAAATTTTGGAAAATAGCTTTATACTTTGCTCACCAAATAAATTTTTAAATAAATTTTTTAAAAGATATGATTACCTTTTTTTTTTCTTTTTATAAGAAAGCTTGAGAAGATAATCTGTCTGATTTATTGCTGAAAAAATGATACCTATTCTAATATGATTAAGATAATGGTATAAATCTGCAATATGTCAAAACATAGCAGCACCATAGATGATTAAAAAATTATCAGTGAACTCTATTGAGATATTAAAAAACTATATTAGTTCCATAGCAATCAATATTTCCTAAAAAAAATATTTAATAGACTCCAAGGTCAGGTCCATGAATACTAATCAAATGATAAGTGCAACAACAAGAAATTTTTTGATTGCCATTTTAATCTTTGTTAATTTCACACATATTTTGAAAATCAGGTTAAACAATTTTAAAAATAAGTTCTTAGCACATTTTTTGATTAATGATAATACATTGATGAATTAACAGAAGGAATTTAGTTCCGTCATAGCATTCAATTCATTGGTCTTTATCTGGATCTTAATTTTTTACATGACAGCATTCTGATTTTGATTGCAAGAGATAAGCATTTATGTATTTACTGATAATATACTCTATGATTATATTAAATAGGATATACCATAAAGCATAGAAAATCATTAGCATTAGCAGTGAAATTTATTATTTTAATTTTTGCTTTCAAACGACATCACATAGATAAGCGACCCTTGATCTTTTCCAATTAAAATTCTACTATTTTTTGTCATATCTGTAATATTTGGGAATAAGGAAATCTTAGATAAAAAAAACCCGATAGTAATTCATTTCTCTTCCAGAGAAAATAAATATTAATTTTTTAATTTATCTATTTAATTAGCATATACAAGCAGAAAAAATTTAATTAATTCTGAATTTTTAGTATTAATGTAATAACATAATTAAGCTTATACAATATTCAACAAAATCATAAAGCAGTTAAAGATTCTTTGTTCTTTATTAATGTTTTCTGATTAGTTTCTATAATAACGTTTAATGGTTTTGAATTATTTTCTTTTGCACAAACAGTGTTTAAATTAATCTCTTCTGTTTTTTTTTTTTTTAGTATTATTAATATAAACCAAACTTTTATAACTAGATACCATTATAATTTTTTTTTATAATAAACATAAAGTGATAAGCAAGAAATTATTATATATATATATATTTACCAGTAGTAAGAAATAATAAAGGAGAATATATTATCCATCTGATTAACTAACTGTAAGGATTTTTAACAACTATTTATTTACTCCCTAGGTAGGACTCTAGATATCTGTTTACTGACTAATAGTTGGATGGTTAATGAAAATTATTATGAATAAGTTGCATGGAAGAAAGATTCTAAGTTTACCTGAAAAAATTTATAATCTGGTCTGGATAAGTACTTCAGTACATGTTTATGAGCAGATATCATAACCATTAGATTATAAAATTATTGAACTTAACTATAATTACTGAATATGACTGCTGCAGTTTTGTATTTTGGTTAAACTCATTATTTCCACATTAATTTTTAAGATTTTAATTTTTTTAAATCATATAATCTTTAATTGAAAATCATATATATATATATACCCTAATTCTCCATCTGAAGGCAGGTAGAATATTTGGTTGTATTCTCATCCTTGGTGTTCACCTTAAGATGGCGTTGATGCTAATCAAAAACATATACATATAATGTTTCCGGGCTGGACCTAAATGATCGATTTGATCTAAAAAGATCTGATTTCTTAGATTTGTAATAAAATATTGTACTAACTAATACTATTATATGATGTTAGTTTTTTTCATTTTTGTAAACGTTTATTAGTATTATCTTGTTTTTGAGTTTGTGTATGTGTGTCTTTAAAGTTACAGTGTTTTTCTAATTTTTTTTTTGACTTTACGTGTGTCTTTTTAAAGTTACGGTCTTTTTTTTTTTTTTTTTGCAAGAGTAAATCAATAATTTTATTCAAAAGCAAGACATAATAAGTAAATGTTTATTAATCTTATCTTGTTTTTGAGTTTGTATGTGTATCTTTAAAGTTATGGGGCTTTTTCGAATTTTTTTTTTTTTTTTGACTTTAGGTGTGTCTTTTTAAAGTTACGGTATTTTTTTTGCAAGAGTAAATCAATAATTTGATTCAAAAGCAAGGTGTAATAAGTCTATGTTTATTAATCTTAGATTGTTTTTGAGTTTGTGTGTGTCTTTAAAGTTACAGGGCTTTTTCTCATTTTTTTTGGACTTTATGTGTGTCTTTTTTTTTAAAGTTACGGTATTTTTGGTCAAGAGAAAAACAATCATTTTATTAAAAAAGCAAGATGTAATTCTAAATCTATCAAAAGTAACATAATTTATATACTACAATTTAAAATTGATACCCGACTACTATTAGTAAGCACCTTCATTAAAAGACTCGATTAAAAAATGATACCAGACTAATTTCCGTTTTCTTTTTTTTGGGGGGGCAGTAATGAATCAGAAAGTGGGTTGTTTTTGTTAAGTCTGTCTATATAAAAGGGTACTATTATTGAAATACTAAATTTAAAAATGATAGCCAACTAATTTGCATTTCTTTTGACAGTAATTAATCAGAAAGTGGGTTTCTTTTTTTTTTTTTTTTGGTAAATCTTGTGTATATATAAAAACAAACAAACCATAATTCAAAGACTCCATTGAAAAAAATCAAACACCGTTGAATTTGCTTTTTTTTTAAAGACAGTAATTAATCAGGAACTGGGTTGTTTTTGTTAGTGTGTAGATATAAAAACTAATCTTATTTTGAAATAATAAATGTAACAAAACAAAAAAAAAAAAAATACCCGACTAATTTTATTTTTCAGACAAGTAATTCCTAATAATTAGACAGTGGGTTGTTTTTGTTTGTGTGCATATATATATAGCAAAAGTAACTGGTCACAGACGAATTCTCGCGAAAATGGTACTTTTCGCATGATCCTTTATTTTTTTCCCTTTTGCACCCTTAAAAGCAATTTTTGAGGGTTACCCCTTCATAATGGAATCTTCAGGACATTATTACTAAACTTACAACAGTAAAGTAAGTTACAACACATTAAAAAAAAATAGACGTCTTATCAAATTTAAAAAAACTACGACTGCTTCAAATACACACACTCTCACCCAAAACTACAGAGAAAATAGATATTCTACTATTATGAGAAAATGATGAACAAAATCAACTACTATGGCAGCTGATCAAGGCATTTCTTTCTCTTTGCTTTTAGCATAGAAAAAAAAGCCATAACTGGCAGCCGTCAGGAACTCTTTCTGTGTTTTATCATAGAAAGAAGTCTCTTTGTGTTGGCTTCTGTCGCCGCCTCCTTCATCCAACATAACATGAGGACTTTTCTGCATTTATAATGTAGAAAAATTTCTCTTTGGTTGGGTGAAGGCCGGTAAAACGGTATATGTCTAGGAATTTACCTAGAAGTAGCGACATCTTAAGGCGAACACCAAGGATGAAAAAACAACCGAACATTTTATACTAGTTAACCATTAATTGTGGCAATTTGACTTTAACATAGAACTGTATATTTCCAAAATCAATAACACAAAACTGCTTCATCTGAAGATTCAATGATGATTTAAGATTCTCCTTTGTAAATACATCAAGTGTGTATATATATACAAAATAAAATGTATGAATATATATTAAAACATAGCTAAATTTTTGATTCATAAATGAACATTGATTTCTTTTATTTCCATGTGTATATATATAATCATAATGTATCTTAGCGTTTAGTAGTAAGTCAGAGGCACAATGAAGTGATACATTAAATTTATTTTCTATTATCTGAGGCTCTAGGAAATAAAAAAAAATTAAATAGATAGTAATTACATTTCATTATAATTCAAGTAAAATCAATTAGTTGAAAGCAAATCTAATTTATTATTATCCATTCTTTTATAGTAACTATTAGCTCTGTTTTAAAATTATGCTCAAAGCAATGATGACACTTTTAAAATCAATTTTCACTACAACATTACAATAAATAATCGAAAAGATATTGACGGAAATTATAAGATAATTGATTTTAAATTATTTTGACTATAATATAAATCGTCAGATTGAAAATGCTCATATATATATAGTATTTAGTTTTATTTTATTAATACGTAAAAGTATAATTTACATTTATACAAAGATATACATGAAGATTTATAAAAAAATATCACATTTTGATATTATTATAAACAAAAATAATTTAGACGTTACGTACACGAAATACAATATTGAGTTACATGAAAAATACTTCAGTGAAAATCCAACAAAAGAATATAAAAACAAAATCGCAAAATTACAGCAGTCGTCAATTTATATATATAAAAGAAGAGAGGGGGAAGCGATTAAAGAATTAGTTATAATTTACACATTTTATGTAAAAAAAAGTTACATAAATATTTTTAATACATTGTACAGGCTTAAACCTGCATTTATATATGTAATATAGGCGGGATTCGAACTCAGACTTTCACACGACCCACTACTCTCAGTGCTATCTCATATTGCTGACCCACCTGATCATGCACATGTTGAAAAGATAAATAATCACCAATATACGTATTTCATGCTAAACCAGCAATCATCAGTTGGTCTAGATTACTATCCTCACACACATATAATCAGTGCTCAGCTTTATATTAAGATAGCCAATCTTCATACTTTAATGGACAGGCTTCAAACTATTCCAACTCACAACTCTTCAGCCTTCCATTTTATTAAAAATCTGATGATGGAATGTTCAAAGCCCTTATTAGTGCCAAGATTGTCATCCTTCACAAAAGGATGGGCAGGTCTGCCCATCCTTCACATATGTATGTATAAATGGATTATTCTCCTGTACATGAGGGGTCAGAATGACTAATATGTCAACATGGGTAGAATGACAACCTTGGCACTAACAAGGGCTTTGAATGTTTCATCATCAGATTTTCAATGAAATGGAAGGCTGAAGAGTTGTGAGTTGGAGTAGTTTGAAGCCTGTCCATTAAAGTATGAAGATTGGCTAGCTTAAGAAGTACACGATATATATAATGATGAGGATAGTAATCTAGACAGTGATGATTGGCTAATGAAATATGTATATTGGTGATTATTTATCTTTTCAACATGTGTGTGATCAGGTGGGTCAGCAATATGAGATGGCACTGAGAGTAGTGGGTCATATAAATATTTTTAATAAATGACTTAGACAAATTAAATTAAACAGGTTATTGGTTGACTTCTAATTGATTACCAAAGTGGATAATCTATTAAAGATTTGCTTTATTTATATTTAATTGTGGTAAATATTATTGTACTAAGCACTTCAACCAGCAGTGAAGAATTATTCTACAGATATTATTTTAATCCTTCTGTATTTAATTAATTGTTTCTCATATCGATTCTGAGTTCCAGTTAGCCTAATGAATAGACATTGAGAACGAAGACCACACACTCTAAGCTATAACATATTTATTAATAGCAAGGATATAACAAATGTATATGATTGCATCACTATAATTATAAATTAGATGTTTAGAATATTTATGTTATCAGATATGTATTTTTTCTTTAATTAAACAATAATTCTATTTATTATGTTTTCTTTATTGTCCATAAATATTAATGACACTATTATTCAATGAATTGTGGACTTTGAAATGTGTGACAAATACTCTGGGCTAATTCATGTTTTAACTTAAATGTCATATTTAACTTATTAATGGAAAATCACATTCCCCTCTCAAAAATAGGTAACAATAATTCATTTCAAAATCTCAAAATAAAAGAAAAAATAACATTATGTCTATAATATTGAAATACAAGTAAAATACTTAACCTGGATGTAATTAAAGGGGATTTGACCCCAGACTAGATCAGCATGAAATATTAATGCTGGAGATCATTTATCTTTTTCATATGTATGCGGTCATGTATATCAGTTATATAGAAAGAGTGAATAGCTGTAGAGAGCTTGAAAGTCTGGGTTCAAATCCTCTTTAATTATATCTATAAATGAATGAATAATTAATTGTAAAATGAAAAGTTATATGCACTTTAAATTTCTTTTTTTTATATGTAAATATATTTTTGATTTGGCACACAGCAACATAGTTGTGTGTGTGCATATATATAAAGTAAAGAAAAAGTAGAAATAGATACAGATGTACATATTTTCTACATTTCCAGGAATAAAAATAATAAGTAAAGGGTTAAATAACTCCGAATTTAAAACAGAAGTATATTATAAATTAAAACATTTATAAAAGTCTAAATAAATTATTATTATTATTATGATTTTGAAATTTAAAAAACAAGCATGTTTTTGATAATTGTAAAAATATCTATCTTTAAAAATCTGTTAATGCTTGTATACATGATCTATGTAAATATTCTGTTATCTATTTTGAAATTTTTTTAATTAGTTAAACTGATAAAATTTCCAAAATATACTTTTTAATGAAAAGTGCTTTTGGAAGAATTAGAGCACCTCAAAAGTAAAAAAGAGTAGACCGTTTGAAAACAGTCTGCAATATTTTATCACCTCAAAAATCCAAGACTATAAAAGGTTTGGGGAAAAAATATTTTAGTTTGGATAGCAGTTTTTGAAAAATTTAGTCTGGTTTTAATATTTTGAGAAGCAATGGCTAAATAGGCCAGCTGCAAAGTTTGGATAGTAATTTTTTGAAGACAGTTCTTATCCTAATATTGTTATGAGGCAGTTGGCTAGCAGAGTTAGTGTAAAGAATTATAAAAAAGTTCCGATGAAGATGTAGCTAAAGTCAAGCCAGTAAATCCAGTAGTGAGAAATGTATTAGTCCTATATACTGGAGTTTTGATTCACTTGAAGACTGGATCAACTTGAAATGGATCAATTAGCCTGTAAAAATGTTCTAGAAGATAGTTTGTTGGCCTGAAGCTCATCATGTCTTAGACAAAAGGGAGAATGCCAATATACCTGAATTATACTTGCCAGATTCTGACAATTACCTGGACTGGTCTCTATCAAGAGAAACCATCAGTAACCAAAGAAGTAATTATACATATGCTGATGTATCTAGAGGCAGAGAAGCATAGATAAATATATATATAGCTGGAGAGTTAGTTTAAAATCATTAAAATGACTTTTAAAATTATAACTTAATAACCTAAAGTAAAACAAATCAATAATTTGCTTAAGTTAAATGTCTAAAAGAAAGGAGCAGTCCACAGATAATTTTATATCTATTATTGAAGAAATTGTTTTAATATTTCTTAAAAAGTCATTTTTTTAAACCTATATTTTTAAATTTAAAAAACCTTATAATTAAAAGTCAACATGATGATAATATCTATATACTGAAAGAATTATCTAAAATTTATGTTTTTTTTTTAAAAAAAAAAACAGATTTCAAAAATCTTTTAGATTAAAAAAGAAAATAAAGACATTTTAAATTTAAAATCCCATCAACAATTAATCAATCAAAACAATTACCTGAAACGAAAAAAAATGACTATTTTTTTTATGAAAAAGGAAACTTTTTATGAAAGTGTTTATAATTAATTTATATCATCTATAGTTTTATTTATACACATTACATGTGTGCATTTATATAAAAAATATATTTTAATAACTCTTATTATTGTATCAAACTAAAATATGTAAACATTAGTATGTGCATAAATGGTTAAACACACTCTTGTGCTATAAAAAGGAAAATGAGTTTTTGCTATTATCAAATATGATAGAAAATGAAATTTGTTTATATAATTAATCAATTATTGTACCACACATATGTGCACAGATTGTATATATGTGTTTTGAGTAAACCTGTTAGAACATATATGTAAACCCATATATTTTATATCATTTAAAAGTGACAACTAAACATTTTTATTTTGTAACAAGTCAAATATGTTCAGAAATTACATGCACACACATGTAAGTGTGCATATATGTCAATAGTATTGCAAATATCAATGTGTATCAGAGAGACACTTATATGTAAAATTTTAATTATTTATTTTATTATTAAATGTCACTTCAAATATGTTCAGTCACATGTCTGTGTGCTGACTGTTTTAAGTAAATAAAATGGAACATATATGTAAATTCAATGTAATAACTTGAATTTTGTAGATCACATATATGTAAACCACCATATAGTAACTTAAATTTTGTATATTAATAATGTAAATCATAATGTAATAACTTGAGCTTGTATATTAATCATGCAAATCACAAATGTGATAGTTTTTATCTTGTGTTCTTTTGAGCTAGATTCATGCAATAATGGCTGAATATATAAATGGAGATCTATTTAGGCTTTAGGGGTAGCCAGTATGACATTGTCCTGGCTTGGCATGAGGATTATATTCTTCAAAGCCCCTGTACTACATTTTATTTTATTTTAGTCTTAGAAGTAAAGTTTATAGTTGGCCAGTGTATTAATGGCACTAAGTGATCAAAGCATTGATGATGATAAGCATGTTTTTAATATCCCAGCATTATTGTTTAGTTTTTCTAGTTATGTACTCTAATGGATGAGCACTTAGTTGATGCATCCAAGTTATGTTTAAATAATTGACCAAGCTGGCAAAGGTCCAATAGTTAGCCTGGTCTATGGAAGACCCATTTCAAATCCACTTACCAGATTGACTGTTGATTTATTATTTTGGTTATTCAAATCCAGTCACAAGATTGACTGTTGATTTATTTTATTGTTGATCATTCATGATAATAAATGGTTATTTACTTATGAGTATTACTTACTTTTACTTGATAATGCTGGTTGAGTTATAATTATATGTGTAGTTGCTCTTCTGAGTTAGTTGCCTGATGCCTCAGAGAGATCTTTTGATCTCATGCTCTCTTAATATATATTTTGATTTATTAAACATTACTTTAATAATTAATTTGATATTTCATTTTAAATTGACTAGGAGTGATGATGATTTACCATCACCCCAGGTACATTTCTTTGATAAATTTAAATTAGTTGGAATTTAACAGGGGTTGATTAAGCATTTATACCATCTCCCCCAGTTCATTCCATCTTCAGCCCTTCCCCATCTTATTACAGTATCAGTTTTCTCCACAATAGAAATAAGGAACTGTATATACTGAAAATCATATCATTACTAATCTATAAATAAATTATTGTTTATTATTATTCATTTAAGTATTGTGAGATTTTAATTATCTTTATATGATAAATTGTCAGATAAAAATGACAAGTGCATGGTTTATTTTATGTGATTCATGATTTGGCCAGATATTATAAATCATATACTGGTCAGATTAATATAAAGATTAAAATTTTATGAAGAAAATATTAAATCACAATAGTATAGAAACAAGGTATACATCTGGACCATTTTCTGATAGTATTTATCAGATGTTGGTCAGATTGTGATGAAGTTCGTGAATTGAACACTGAAGCATCTAGATATTTTTTTAAATAGGGTCTAAAACAAAAACAATAAACTTTTAAAAACTCTAGCATTCAATAGGTAACAAACCTGATCAATAGTGCCTTCTTTTTCACTGTTCTTATATGAAGGAAGGAGAGTGTTATCATTTATATAAAATTAAGAAATATAGAATAATGTACATGTATTTTTAATTATACTATATTTTGAAAGTACACAGTGCATACAGTAGAGCAATATATATATATATATATATATATATATATATATATATATATATATATATATATATATATATATATATATATATATATATATATATATTTAACTTCCTTTCTCATAATTTAAATATAATTAAATAATGTGTAGAGAATATTATGTAATACATGATTTAATCACAGTTTACTTATGATACATTACACTAGTAATCTAGCACATTATATAATTTACAATAAGATTTATATCAGCAGTCTAACTATATTGCATAAATATGCAAGTATATGCTCAATTTATTTGATTCTTTATGCTTTTAGATAATTGATATAATTACTTCTTATTTTAAAAGTGTCTCATTATCTATGAATTGTGAGTTGCATTTGATTGATAGATTTGAATGCAGTTGATAATGCAAGATTTTTGTTGAAATGAAGATTCTACACTAAAACTGGTTAAAATTTTTATGACAGATGGCTTTATTGATGACATATATTATTGATGACATAATGTATGTCATTTTAAAATCTTTAAAATATATTGAATTATAATATTGCATTTATGTTATAAGTGAGAGAATAAAATGAATTTAAAATCCATGCCTTAATGCCTTATATGTGAATGCATTTTTTAAAAAAAAAATTAAAAATTTTATGATTATCATTTACTTAAAGCTATAACTTTAAGTAAATGATAATAATATTCCATATTTATAAAATATCCCAATTTCTATTCATTTATGAGTTATGAATAACTCATTGCTGCTGAATTCTGTTATTGACTACAGGCCTGATCAAAATTTTTACAATATAATGGTTTACAAATAATTTATAATATAGATAACACACATTTACAATATATATATATATATTGAAAGAATATATATATATATATATATACTGTAATGGCATATAATAAAGAATACAATAGGGAGTGATAGAAAATCAACTTCCTCAAAACATCACTGTTTTGTTGAGCATAGACAATAGGGAAAGAATCAGCATTGTATATAAATAATATAATAGACATAAGTGGTAAATGCAGCAACACCAGCAATTATTATCAAAAAGCAACATTAAGAGTCATCCTTTGGTATCTGGATTTAAAAGACATGCTATAAAACCTGAGGCTAATCATTGTCTAATTAATTCCAGACTTTGAGAATAATATTATAAAGATAATGAATACTTCATTTATATATATAGACATAAGTCTTATAAATAACTATAAAAATAATTTTGTATCAAAATACTGGGATTACTATATCAGTGCTGCTCATCATCAGTGCTCTGAGGTATCAGATAACATGAATATATTGGCCATCAAACTAGTTATCAAATCTGTAAAGTGAAACTTTGGTGACGTTTAAGATCTTATCACCATCCAAATAATTTTGCAGAAAATCATCTGGATGACCATACACAGATTTACTCACACACACATACCATTATTGCCAAGAGTTAACTTTAGGATTGCAAGAACACTAAATAATGATTGAACAAAGGCAAATATACATATGTAAAACAATCTATTCTAGTACCAAATAATGTGCCTTGGATACATTTATTAATTAAAAATAATAATAAAAATTGCAATTCAGTACTCTATAATACAAATACAGCATTCTGATTCTGACTTACAAATAGATAGCATTTTCATAAATTGAGAAATTCAAACAATCAAATTTATAAAGATATATAATTTGTTTACATAATGCATATATGTAATTATGCAGACATGCCTACATGGTAAACTAAAATATTTCAATCATCTGTAAGTCAATAAACATTACTCTATTTTAATAATAAGCAATGAATAATTTAATATATATGTCCCATGTTTTTTGGCAAAGTATGAATTACAAATCCCCCCAAAATTAAGCTAATAAAGATTATTTATTCTATTTTAACAATATATAAATGAATGTGGTAAACCTATATATAATGCACTTGAACACACACATATGCTTGTTCCAATATAAAATAAAATATTTTTGTTAGTAATTATAATTATTTCAATTTTATAACGTTATTACTCATAAAATGTTAAACAAAAGTTTTTAAAACAACAACAACAACAACAAAAAAAGACTTCTTTGATGAAAGTTTCTCTTGAAAGTTTCTTTTTTTTTTTTTTTTTTAAATCACTCTTAATTTTAAATAACATCTTTGAAAGTTTAGGTTGAAAGTTCTTTTGTTTTTAATTTTGGTTCTCTAACTTTAAAAAAGTTTATCAAGTTTATTTTCATCAGTTAATTGCTTTAATTTTTATTCAAAAATTGTTTACACTTAAATCAATATAAATTAATATTTTCATTAGAAAAAATTATTCTTCACATATAAAGTGTGATAAACAGAGTAGTCAAAATTCAAAAACATTAATCACAAAAAAACTATTTGCCAAGCGCTTTGTCGCCATGATTCTAATACACGGTACCCAAAGCGCTTGGGCAAATAGTTTTTTGTGATAAAGTTAATATACATCAATGAAACACTTGCTACATTAAAATATTTTATATTTTTATCAAAATCAGAAAAAACAAAATTATTTGCACTAAATAAGAGAATTTTTATATTTGATTTTAAATAATATAAAATATTTCCAAAAATATTATTTAACATTATAACTTAATCAATTTGTATTATTATTCCAGGTTTTATAAATAATTATAGATCTAATTTTGTCAGTATTCATCAACTTTTCTATTAAACTTTAAATATATATATACACACACTACATTGTGCTCCATGAGATCAATTTGTCACAATATATGATGGGATACCCTAAAAAAACCAGAATTATTCTCTGATAGCCATGTTTGTTATAGTATATGCTTCTGCTGCTAGATACTTCTTGTGGGGATATGTTGCACACTTTTTCTAAAGTGCATTTCATGTATTTATTAATTTTTGCAATAACTGAAAAATTGAAACATAGTGAAATTCTGTTTTCTTTTAAAGAATCAAACATCATATGATCACCATCTCTATACTAGCACATAATTTGTTGTAAACAAAGGCAAAACTCCCCATACAGTAGTGCCACCCTGTGCCAAACAGAGTAATCAATGGATGCCAGAAGGCTTGTGCATAAAATCCCTATCTAGTGCCTACTGTATGGGGAGTTTTGCCTTCTTTTAAAGAAATTGGCAGGGAATAATGTTTGAAACAACTTACAAGCAAGTTGCTCTGGGAAAACACAAGTGTATGAGTGGTTTAACCTTTTCTGAGTATGATCTACACTCTTGAATTGTCCATGTATTCACAGCTTTAGCTTATTTTTTAATCACTATTTTGAATGTTATTTTGCTGGTTTTCCAAGAAAAAACTCTACTGAATAATGCTGCTATCTTCAGAATACTTTTATAACTAATAAATCAATAATATTTAAATTTAACATTATAACAATGAAACAAGATCCTATCTTCAAGGCACTGATTGGTTGTTTCTTGTTCTCTCCACAAGAGAACACCTATCAATGATTTTAACAGTTCTATTTCTTCATTTTGATTTTTAAAATGAAAACTTATATTTTCAACATTTTTTTACATATTTATTATTTTTTTCACAAAATATTTGTGAAATATTAATTATTTTAAAATAATAATTCAGATTCTAGAAGAAAATATTTACTTTCATATTAAGACAAATTGGCAAAGAAATCACTGATATTTGGCTGTAGTTTATAATTGCATGACAAACATATATTTTATGTTTACCACTATAGATTATTTTCTTCAATTATAAATAGAAATTTATCTTTAAAAAACTTTCATTTATTTTAATAATCTAATGAGTTATTAATTTGCATTTTAGAAACTAAACTAAAACAAATATAATTTTAAAACACAAATATATTTTACTGCTAATTCTGTAATTGACCAATCAAAAGTTTGGAACTTTAATTTATTATGCCAATAATGATATCGAATGCTAAAACCATTAAAGGAAGTGTCAAATTTTCCATGTCTCAAAAACATGGCAAGTAATGAGCAAAGTCAAGACAATGCTCATTTTTTGGATACAAATGGCACTGTTCACTCAGAATTTGTTCACAATGATCAGTTATTTAAAACTTATAAGTTCTGAAACTTTTGTGTGATGCACTAAAACATAAATGTTCCTTTTGTGGCAAAGTGAGGATGGTAATCTTCATAATGGGAATGTGTTAGTACTAAAAGCCTTGAGTGTGAAACAATTTTTTATAATATTCATTATAATCCAGCTAATCCATCATTCATATTTGCTCAATCTTACTCTGTGTGACTTCTTTTTATTCCCTTAAGAAAAAAAAATCTCTTTTTTTTTTGCAGAGTTAGAAGTGGTGAAGAAAAAATGACAGAGGCATTAAAATGCATCTCTTTGCAAAAGTTTGCAGATTATTTCAAATGTGGAAAACACTTTTAGACCAATTCATTGCATTAAATAGAAAATTCTTTGAAAGGGATTAAATTTGTAATATCTAAAATTAAATACACAATTTTTTATTATTTTGGGTACCTCCTCATATATATATGTTGTATTTATGTTTAAAAAAGGTTATTTCACTATCAATAAAATTAACCAAAAAAAAAAAAGTGAATAAAAAATCAAAATTATCACACAAGAACAAAAGCATTTAAACTTTTTTGGAAGAATGAAAAAATAAATTGTGGAATAGAAATGTGCAGATAACTGTAGAAACAAACAAGGATTCAATATGTGTGCATGATAAGCTCTCTGATTAAAATTTACTGAAATAATTATACATTATAGTACAATTAAATGATAAAATTGTCAGGGGTAATTGACTATTTTCTTGTCATATATTTAATTTAATTATTCTGACATAAATTTGAATGAGTACTTTTGCATTATTAAGATGCACTATGGATTGATACAGTAAACAGAATTATAATCTATATGGTAATTGTGAATAATTAAAAATACATTAAATTTTAAAAAATCAGTGAATAGAATAAAAGAGATGGTCTGAAAAGATAAATGACCCTTGTCTCTAATCAAAAAGATTGATTGTTACATTGAAAGAAGGATGCAAATATTTCCATTAAAAATCAGACTTCATCTATGATGAACTCATGATTAATAAGATTGCAATGTGTGTAAGTTACATACTGCATAAATACAAACACACGTATTAATTTTATGCTATAAAGATACTCGCAATTAATTCATTATTATTTTCCTTTTAAGAAAAAAAATATGAAGACTTAAAGATATATATACTTTTTATAATTAATGTAAAAAAAAAAAAAAACTTTAAATTTTTTTGCATTTAAAATACTCCCTCTTTCTGTGTTTTTTTTTCCTTTTCTGCAAACATAATACATTTCATTTTTGAAGGTTAACTAACAGCTTTAGTTGAATAAAATTAATTCCAAATCAATTTATCGTTTTTTAAAATATTATAACTACTGAAACACTTATTAATATAATTGATTCTATTTCTTTGAAGTCAGCAATAAAGTTAATTAAAGAAAAAAAAATAGCAAGAAAAAGTAGTAATTGATTTTTTTTAAAAAAAATATTTAATGGTAACAACAGTCATTTATTTCATTAAAAAGTATATTTAAATCAATAAATCTGTAAGAGAAGTGAAGACTATTTCAATTAAATGTGTTAAATACTGAGTTAAAAGCGTGCTTGCTGTTGTCAAAATATTTTTTGATTACTGTCCTAGAGTCAACAACTGGACAATATATTCTATTAAAAAATAAGAAATAGAAAGTTGATCAGTTACAAATAATATTGACAGTTGCTTAATTTAATTCCTTTTTATGTGTAATTAAGATTATTAAAAGTTGATTCAAATGTAAGCTCAATTCAGTTTATATTTAATAACTTAAAAGAAGTTGAGGTTAGTTGAAAAAATATGTATGTTCTACTCAGAGGCAAGAGATAACCCTTTATCATTATCAGCGGTTTTCTGCATTTTCTAGACAAGTGGTAGAGAAGCAAACTCTGGAGGTTAAAGTCCATCAATTCCAGCTCGTCTCTATCACTTCCATTTCTCAAAACTCTTAAGACCTACCAATTAATAAACCAATGGATTATTATTATTATTATTGATTGTATACCATTGTTTATTATTCTTTTAATATGATTTATTCTTGTATCTCAGTGTCAAAACTATATCATAAATTTTAATAAGCCTTTTTATATGTGGACTTGGGCTTTGAACATTCCATCATCAGATTTTCAATGAAATGGATGGCTGAAGAGTTGTGGGTAGGAGTAGTTTGAAGCCTATCCATTAAAGTATGAAGATTGGCTATCTTAATATAAAGTTGAGCACTGATTGTATACATGTGTGGAGAAAGTAAGTAATCTGGACCAATTAATGATTGCTGGTTTAGCATGAAATATTTATATTGATGATTATTTATCTTTTCAACATGTGTATAATCAGGTGAGTCAGCAATATAAGATGGCATGGAGAGCTGAGGGTCATGTGAAAGTCTGAGTTTGAATCTCTTATATATTACATTATATATGTGCAGGTGTGTGGAAGTCTATACAGTGTATTAATTTATACATTAAGAAAAATTTCTCATTTTTTTTTATTTAAACAAAAAAATTCTAAAACTTTAAATTAGCTTTGATGATCACTGAATATAGTCAAGATGTTTTATAGATCGATCATAGTGCTTTTTGCCAAAAATCTCTCTGCAGTTATAAAATCTGATTTTCAGATTATTCATCCATCAACAGAAAAGTCAACAAATTTTTTTATAAAATAAACCACAACCACAAGAAAGAAAACAAACCAAGAATCTTAATCCCATACGTTCACTCTACAGCTAAAAGCCTTATCAATCAACTATCATGTGACTTTGAAGTCACTTTCCATTCACCTCCCAACACCAATAGACTGATAAATAATACCAAAGACAGGATCAAACCTGAACTCACCCCTCAAGTTGTGTACAAAATTACCTGCCCCCAAAGAAATTGTATGGCAACATATTATGGAGAGACCAAAACTAACATTGCCACCAGAGTAGCTCAGCACCGATACCTTTACAATAAAACCAAAACAAAGTATGAAGGTAATTCGATTTTTGTCGAACATGAGAGAAACTCTGGACATGCTTTTCTACCTACCACAGCCAGTGTCGTTTGCTCTGAAACAAACGACACCAAACGTAAAGTTAGGGAAGCTTACTTCATTGCGGCTGACCCATCGGCAACCAACAGAAGAGAGGCCTGCTATTCCCTATCTCGTAAAGGGTCCACGTAACATCTACATATAAATTTGCATAAAATTTGCATAGTTTTACAGTTATTAACAGAATAACTCGCCATGAATATGGGACTGTAGACTGTCCCAAAAGTGCTTGGCAGTAAAAATTTTGACAATTTATTAATAGCTTCTTACTTGTGCGCAGAGCACATATATATATTAATTATTTAACTGTGCAAAAGGAAATTAACCTCCGATCATGCGGTTTCATAATGATTATAAATCTCTGCACACTTATCTGTTAATATAAAAGTTTAATAGCAGAAGATTAACATATGTAAGCAAAATGCTACATATTATTACCATATTTTGTTACACTTTTATATAATAAACAGAAATTTTAAAATATTTATCATGCCTTTCAAGGAAAAAAAAACATTCAGTATTAATTTTCTGCATCATTGAAACACTTTTTTTTAATGATGGAATGAAAATCAGTAAGTGAAATATATTTCACATTCAGTCTTTTACTTCAAGTACTAATGAAAATCTATATTTATATCTGTTTTTATATAATACAATAAATATCATTAAAAAAACACTCACATTTTCTCCGAGATAATAAGTCGAAAAAACTTGTTATTCATCACATATTTCCCATTTTTTATTTCCTAACTTTCTTAGCCTATACAATTTCAAATCTATTTTATATTCTATTACATTTGCACAATATTATATACTTTTTTTTATATGTCATAGCATCTGCCGGGACGTGAACTCACACCCGTCTGCAACCAACTACTTGCTTGCATGGCAGCTGCGATACCTCTCGGCTAACAACGCAAGACAATATATATACTTTGCCATTTAAAAACTTCAGTTTTAATGTCTTCTATATTATTATTATTATTTAATACCAACACAAAAGCCAAAAAAAAAAAGCAACAGCCTTTTGTCCATTCACTTTATTTAAACTTATTTTTCATAAATATATTATTTCCATCTTTTCCAATTCAAGTAATAAATGATTGTTTTCAATATTTTCTTTATATAGTTTGTAAAACAAAGTTCCTAATTTATTTAATTAATGATATATTCTGCTATTATCAGTACTCTATTGCAGCTCTAGAAATTAGATTATTTTTCATTATTAAATCTTATTAAAATATCTAATAACTTTCTTATTTCTATGTTGAAGCAGTCTAGGTTCATAGTTAATAATAACAAACTTTATTTATAAATTTAGTAATGATATAAAGGATGGCTAAAATTTAAAGTTAAAAATGTAAGAAAGCTTGTAATCCTTATTTTTAAAAATCTTTTTCTTGCAGTCGATCAATTTATATAAACACAGCAATTAAAAATGAACATATTGCGAATAGAGATAATTTCAGATTTTCACTTTATTTTGTTTTTAACTCTGCGGAGGTGACAAACAAAAAAGTTGTATTAGCGGTTACATATATTCGAGAGAAATATTTCTTAATAGTACATGTTGAAATGAAAAATACACGATTTTGAAAATTTATTTCCAGTCACAATCTAGAAATTATTTTCGCAATTACACCAACACTATCAGATATAATTTACCATCAAATATCGCTCTTCCTCATAAAACATATACAACATCAAATTGACAACTTAAATGTTATGGTTTAATATTACTTGCATACAGATGTAAGCTGGTCATGACCTTGAACGTATACACCCAAATATATGTAACAATATTTTTAAAAAAAAAATTGCTTGCATTTCTCAGAGTTTTGTTATTAATATATTATATCTTATAAGATGTGATATGTTGGTCTACTTCCATCATTTATGAGTGAATGTTGAATGTAGAGAAAATTTTAAACTTTATTTAAACTTTCCAAATACAAACAACTTGTTAGTAATAACACACAAATAGACAATACAGTAGTATTATTCTCCACTCTTCTTCACGTGTTGCTGGCCTATATGCACAGTGACAATATTCGCTTAGAAGTTGAACTCGCATCTTTAGATTCTTGAAAATTGAATTTAAGGAAAACGCTCTACCAACTGAGATATGCCTTTGATATTATATCTTAATTTTATATAAAAAATAAATAAACTTAAAAACGTAGTCAAAATTTTAATTAAGAATGATTCTAAAAATGCTAAAAATTTTTAAGGCATTCTATTTTTGCTTCTTTTGATTAAGAGGTAGTAGGAAAGACTTCTTTAGCTATAAGCTAGCAATTGTGTAATCTAGCCAGGAGTTTCTCAAAAAATTCTAAGTGCCATAATCATAAATATTTGGTTACTGTAAATAATTGAATTTTAAGATTTTCCACTTATTTCTCCAACTAAAATATAACATGTCCAGATGTTAATAAGAAATGTTTTTTGATTATTATTAATATATTGTAATTTTCCACTTACAATTTTATCTGAAGTTAATTTTGGTCACTATTCCAAGAAAACTGTTTAAAGGATTATATGTTTGAAAATACATAAAATTACATAATTTATTATAAGAACACTTTGGAAATAATCACACAAATTATCTTATAAATTGGAAAGAAGTTTTTTATTTATTCATTCAAAGCTTCTAGAATTATTGAAATTTGTTTATATAAAAAAAAGATATCAATATTAACACAACAAAAGAGACAATCACTAAAAATATTTTTTTCTTCCAATATTTAGTTTAATAGAACTATTACATCTCTTGATAATTTTGTTTGGAATATATTATATCTATAATTAATTTTTCTTTTAATAAATATCAAATGGAATATTTCATGTATGTATTCAAAAATAAATTAATTCAATTTAGTTTGATTATATTATATTTTACACCTGTATATTTATGATACATTTGTCTAGGTGTCCATCCTAAATATAATAATAAAATTAATATTGAATTTGGATATCAGTTAATGTAATCTAACAGGTTATACTAAAATTTTAAAGAACATTATCTGGGATATGATCATATTAATGATTAAAAAATGTAAGAATGCCATTATATTCACTAAATTATTAAAGCTAATCTTTGTTCATTGTAATATGTTTATTGTGAAAAATGTTCTTTTTATTTTATTATATATTTAGTATATCTACTTTTAAAAATACATAACTTTTATGTGAATTAAAAATTAAACCAATAAACATCACATGATCACCATTCCCTATGTTTTACCCAAGCTGTTATAACAGAGGGAAAGTCTCCATGCTACCCAATGCAAGCCAGAATAATCAATGAATGAATAAGAAATTTATATCTATATAACCAATCTAATCTCAAAATTATTAACCATTGTGTATTATATAAGAACTTATGTTTTATGTAACCAGAATTATTTGACTTTTTCACAATACTACATACTAGTTAAATTTTATTGGATATTATTATTATAGGTCATCATGTCTTATTACATATTTAACTAGATTTTATATCATAGTGATCTTACAAAGTAAATCTAATTAATGTATTGCATTATGCATTGAATAATGTTATTCATATGATATTCTGTCTGGAAAATTTTGCTTCACTTTCATTATTTCTTTTACAAAAGCAATTTCTAGTGTTTATATACTTAATTAAACAATGAAACTATTTGTAAATTACTAACAAATACATACTACAGATAGCATTATCCTAACTGTGTAAAAAAATTTAAAATTAATAAAAATAAATACAATTTTAAAATATCAATAAAAAAAACTAATACAATGAGACATGAACTACATAGTATCTACCTACATGACTTCAGTTATATGTGATTGAAAGAAAAATGTAAATAAGCAAACAAAAATGTAAATAAACAAGCAAAAAAAAATGCTAGAATTTTCAAATTTTACAATACTCAGCAGCCATTTTTCATTCTCTAAGTTTTGCATGCAATCTTATTTTTTTAAAAAAGTGATGAAAAATTGTAAGCAAAATGCTGGGGAAATCATATAACATTTAAAATTAAAGAATAAGATTGAGAAATAAAAAAAGGAGAATATTTGTCCTGAAAAAGTGAAAGAGTATATATATTTAGATAATTTATTAAATAGGCTTGATTAAAATTTGATACATTTTCTATAAAGCAAATATAAAGTATGTAGAATTATTTGGAAGAGGATGGCAGTATTTGTTTTAACATTTGAGATACTTTATACTGGATAGAAAGCTCAGAATTTTTAAATAGAATTCAGAAGAAGTAAGTATTTGTGAAGAATTGTGGACAGAAAATAAAGTATTCAATGAAAGTAGAATTGATTTATTTTTTAATAATGGAAATTAAAGACAAATTTAAAATATTTGGTAAGTTACAATATATGTATAAATCAAATAAATATTAAGTGTTTAATTAGATTATGTGGAATGGGAACAAACACATGGCCTAGAAAGATTTTACAAAACATACAATTAATATAATTAGAATTTATTTTTGTGCATATAAAAATAGGATACATATGCAGAGAATATATTACAATACCTTTAATTGGATTATATAGAAGAAGAATAAAACATGGTCTAGAAAGGTTTTACAATATACACACATAATGTATATATATATTGTAAATATCGATAAGTCTATCTATATTTTAAAAATTATCATTTGTTATATAAAAAAAAACCTCTTTGAGTTGATGTTTATATATGAAGTATTATTATTGTTTATGGTTATTAGGTATAGTTATTGTTTGAAGTTATTATTTTATTTATATGTTGATGGTACATCATTATGAATATTTAATTATTATAAATGAATAAAGACATATAAATTGTTGATTATATAAAAAAATTATTTTATTTGCAGTGATTATTAAAAAAATGCAATATTATTATTTATGTATATTTTTAAAGCTGTCAAATAAATTTTCAATTTAATATTTTTTATATATATGCTTGATATTTTTTTTTTAATGTTAATTGTTTAAAATAAAACATGTGTAACAATGGTTTTCAAAACAGCATTTGCTAGCACGTGGAACAACAGCAACAACAACAAAAAAAGAAGCCATTATTATTATTAGGATAGTGATTAAAAAAACAAAAGGATAAAATTTTGTTGTACTTTGTTTCTTTGAAATTACCATTCTTCAGAATATTGGAATAAGATAGATTTCTATGGTAAATACATAAATCATGACAGGCTAATAGAGATATATCGCAGCCAAGAGGCTGCACCATTTTCTTTCATTTATTCCAAGGCAGTTTAAAAAGAAAAACTAAGAAAATTTCAACACATGAATTTCATCGCGTTTGAAGCCGAAATTTGACATAGCTATCTGGAATCTATAATGGTCAATCTAATAATAATCTGGAGGTAACTAGAATTAATATATTGGATTCAACATTTCAATTTATTTATTTATTTTTCAAGGAAAGAAATTTTAGAAGGATAAAAATATACATACATCCAAGAATTGACAATTTTCTCTAACGTGATAGTTTCTTCACTTTAACTAGAATGCATTCTAATATTAAACGGATAAAGAAATAAAACAATGGAATAAGTTGACTTTTGAAGGAAAACTAGACATGTGAACTTTGAAAGGTAGTCAATAATTTTATATGTATAAATGATATATAAATATATTTTTGAGATCGATATTTTTGTTTACTTTTATTTTTCATTATAAAAATATAACGTTTTATAAATATTCAATTCAAGCGTCTTGTTTTCTAACAGCAATAAACGTTTAACAGGTGTCAAAATTAACACTTAAGTAATTTAAAATCTTAAAGTATGGCTTATAAGTTTGGGTTGCATATGAGTTGTTATGTATATTTTAATAAGTAAATTTATATTCGCAAATTTTTATTATAAAAATTGTTTTATTATTAATTTATTTCCATTTTTTTTTTTAACTTTATATAATGATTCTTATGCATACCAAAACAATAATTTATATATATTTGCTGTATATAATATTTTTTATTTATTTTTTTATTATTTTAAATATCTGAAAAATATAAATATGGATTTGTATTTATATTAATACCTACTTGTTAAGCACAGATATGTCTTTATCTATTTAATATATATACTTATTGCAAGTATATATGTATATTTATTATTTGGGTTTGTATTTAAAACATTGATATTACCTAAAATTAAACCCTAATATAAAAATAAAGGATGTACTATTTGTTTTATAAGTAATGCCTTTGTAATTTATTTGAAAGAGTATTAATATTTTATTCTTATTTTTCTTTTAGTGCCAAAGTCATTATGAAATTAATTGAATTCACAATTTAATAGAGGATAACTACATATTTCACTTATTATTTAGTCATTAGGCCACTTACACATATTATTATTCATTGATATGTTTAGATATACATAAATTTACATAATAGATGTGTATATTGGATTTAATAGAATTCCCTTTGTTTCTGATATATATTTGATTAGTTAGTCATATCAACCTTGAAAATAAATTATAATGATAGATCTCATTGCTCTGTATGATTTTAGATTTATTTCATGTATAGCTAGTTGGAAGGGCATATAAACAATTTATTTAAATATAACTGGGATAATTTTGTTTTTCTTCATTTAAATTATACAATTTATTATATTAGGCTTTCTCAACAATTGGATTCATTTAGATTATATATATTCCATTACGTTTATCATCCAATGTTTGAAGCATTATTTTCTTCTCATATATTGATGTTCCATTACATTTGAGGTATAATATGTTTATATGATATATTGTCCATTACATTTGGCACCACAAACTGTTGGTCCCAGTTAACTGATGATTGGTATAATGGAGTAAAAGTATGTTCCATTACATTTGGACGCCACAACGTGGTCAGCATAATATGTTCGTTTAATTATTCATTACATTTGGTGTATCAAAGTTAGGGGCTTGGTTAACTAATGATTATTGTTGCAAAAGTTCATATGTTTATTTTCATTTGAGATCATATAAAGATACATTCCATTATATTTGGCTTTCCCAATGTTTGGGGCCTTCTTTCTTCAATTTAAATGGAATGCAGCAAGTACATTCCATTACATTTGGCGCAACAACTAGGGCTCGAAATAAGCTAATTAGGGCTTGAAATACCCCACATACCTGAGAGATGTGTAGTATATATATTGATATGAGATGTATAGTTTAAAGAAAGAGAAGCATTTTTGTGTGTTTAATTTTTTTATATATAAATGGAAATATTTTGGCCTTATGTTTAGATGGTGATTGTTACTGTTATTGTATTTTTTAATGATGAAAGATAAATATAGTCATGAAGCAGTTTAATTTCAATTTAAAAATTATATTGATGGTGTTAAATTATAGCTTAATAATTATTGTCCATATTTAGAAAGTTATGTTGTAGAAAATCTATAATTTTGAAGGTTAGATTGGATATTTGATTGTTAGGAATTTGGTTGGTTCTGTTGCAAGGTATGTGATGTTGGATAGGGAGATTTTTTGTCATTTATTAATATTGTGATGCTCGCCCAGAGAAAGGGCCAAATTCCAACAATAAAATATCAATCTACCCAAAAAAAAAATTACAAAATTATAGATTTTGTACAACTATAAACTTTTAAGCAAATATGGACAATATTATTGGAGATATCAGTTTAACGCCATTATTATAATTTTAAATTGAGAATTAAACTGCTTCATGACTATCTTTCATCAATTTAAATAATAATGCATATAACGGCGAATCACCTCTAAACATAAATATGGCAAATATTTCCATTTACTATAAAAAATTAAACACAGTAATACTCCTCTAAACTATACATCTCATGATCAATATATATATGCATCCCATCTGATATTATTTCCAGCCTAATCGCTTATTTAAATCATATATAATATAAATAGTAATGGAGAGTATTGCTTGCTGCATTCCATTTAAATTGAAGAAAAGGTAGTGAGACTTAAACATTAGAGGAAAGATAGATGTATCTTTATATGATCTCAGGTGAAAATAAACATATGACACTTTTGCAACAATAATCATTAGTTAACCAAGCCCCCAACTGATACACCAAATGTAATGAATAATTAACGAACATATTATGCGACCCGCGGTTTTGTGGGGAAATATATGGAATGGGGATTGTACTCCATTATACCAATCATCCGGTAACTGGGACTAACAGTTATGGTATAAAATGTAAATGGACAATGTATCATGTAGACATATTATACCTCAAATGTAATAGGAACATCAATATATGAAAGGAAAATAATGCTTCAAACATTGGATGATACGTAATAGAATATATATAATCTAAATGAATCCAATTATTGAAAAGCTAATATAATAAATTGTATAATTTAAATGAAGAAGAAAATTTTAAAATATATTTTTAAAAAATTTTTTTATATTTTTCCAAAATATATATAAATAAATCTAAAATCATACAGAGGCAATGAGATCTATCATTATAATTTATTTTCAAGGTTGATATGACTAACTAATCAAATATATATCAGAAACAAGGGAATTCTATTAAATCAATATACATCTATTATGTAAAATTTATGTATATCTAAACATATCAATGAATAATAATATGTGTAAGTGGCTTCAAAGACTAAATAATAAGTGAAATATGTAAGTTATCCTCTATTAAATTGTGAATTCAATTAATTTCATAATGACCCTTTTAATTAAAAGAAAATAAGAATAAAATATTAATACTCTTTCAAAATAAATTACAAAGGCATTACTTATAAAACAAATATTACATCCTTTATTTTTATATTATGGGTTTAATTTTAGGTAATATCAATGTTTTAAATACAAACCCAGAATAATAAATATACAATATATACTTGTAATAAATATATATATTAAATAAATAAAGACATATACAATGCTTAACGAAAAGTAGATATCAATATAAATACAAATCCATATTTATATATTTTTCAGATATTTAAAATAATAAAAAAATAAATATTATATACAGCAAATACATATAAATTATTGTTTTTGGTATGCATAAGAATCATTATTATAAGTTTAAAAAAATGGAAATCGTAAATATAATTAATAATAAACAATTTTTATAATAAAAAATTTGGCGGATATAAATTTACTTATTAAAATATACATGACAACTCATATGCAACCCAAACCGTAAACCATACTTTTAAGATTTTTAAATTACTTAAGTGTTAGTTTTGACACCTGTTAAGCGTTTATTGCTGTTAACACAACGGTACTGAATTGAATATTTATAAAAAGCGTTATATTTTATGAATGAAAAAATAAAAATAAACAAAAATATCGATCTCAAAAAATATATTTATATATCATTTATACGTATAAAAATTATTGGCTACCCTTTCAGAAATTCACATGTCCCTGAATTTTCCTTCAAGAAGTATCAACTTATTCCATTGTTTTATTTCTTTATCCGTTTAATATTTAGAATGCATTGTAGTTAAAGGTGAAGAGGCTATCCGCGTTAGAGGAAAAAATTGTCGGAATTCTTGGATGTATGTATATTTTTATCGCTACAAAATTTCTTTCCTTGAAAAATTAATAAATAAATTGAAATGTTGAATCAGTATATTGAATTCAGTTACCTCCAGATTATTATTAGGATTGACCATTATAGATTCAGAATAAATATATCAAATTTACGAGCTCTATATTATGTGTTAATGAAATTTATGTATAATTCTTAGGATTTTCTTTTTAAACTGCTTTGGAATAAATGAAAGAAGAATATGTGCGGCCTCTTAGCGAACAATTGATATCTATTAGCTAATCATGATTTATGTATTTACCATAGAAAACTATCTTAGTTCCGACTATTCTGAAGAATGCAATTTCAAAAAGATAGAAAGTACTAACAAATTTTATCTCTTATTTTTGTTTTAATCACCATCCTAATAATAGTAATGGCTTCCCTTTTTATTGTTGCTCCGTTAGAATGCTGTTTTGAAAACCATTGTTACATGTTTTACTTTTAAACAATTAACATTAAAAATAAATATCAAGCCTATATCTATAAAAAATATTAAAATTGAAAATTTATTTGACAGCTTTAGAAATATACATAAATAATAATAATGCATTTTTTAATAATCACTGCAAAATAAAATAATTTTTTCATATAATCAACAATTTATATGTCTTTATTCATTTATAATAATTAAATATTCATAACGATGTTACCCATCAACATATAAATAAATAATAATCAAAAACAATAACTATACCTAATAACCATGTAACAATAATACTTCATGTATAAACATCAACTCCAAAGAAGGATTTTTTTAATATAACAAATGATAATTTTTAAAATATAGATAGACTATCGATATTTACAATATATATATATATATATATATATATATATATATATATACATTAATAAATATATATTTATAAAACAACAAGAACCATGTTTTATTCTTCTTCTATAATCAATTGAAGTATTTATGTATATTCTCTGCATATGTAATATTTTTATATGCACAAAAAATAAATTCTAATTATATTAATTGTATGTTTGTAAAAATTTCTGAAACCGTTCCCATTCAATCTAATTAAACACTATTTATTTATTTATACATATTGTAACTACGAAATATTTTAAATTTGTCTTTAATTTCCATTGATAAAAAATGATATTCTACTTTCATTGAATACTTTATTTTCTGCTCTACATTGTCTTTCTGTAATTCTTAAAAAATTCTGAGCTTTATCCATATAAAGTATCTCAAATGTTAAAAACAAATACTGCCATCCTCAAATAATTCTACATGCTATATTTGCTTTATGAAAAGTATATCAGAATTTTAATCAAGCCTGGCTAACAAATTATCTAAATATATATACTCTTTAAATTTTTCAGAACAAACATTTCTCAATCTTATTCTTTAATTTAAATGTTATAATTCCCAGCATTTTAACACATTTTCATCACTTTTAAAAATAAATTTATAACAAGTGAAAAGTAACCACAATGTGTAAAATTTAAAATTAACATTTTTGCTTTATTTATTTTTAATTTAGCTTATTTATTTTTCTTTCAACATATAACTGGGGAGTCGTAACAGGTAGACTCTGTAATAAATGTCTCATTAATATTAGTTTTTTATTGATATTTTAAAATTTAATGATATTTTATTAATTTTAAATTTTTACACGAGATTAGAGACAATGCTATCTATGAAACATGTATTTGTTAGTAATTTACAAATGAATTTCATTGTTTAATTAGATATAACGCACTAGAAATTTTGTAAAAATAGTGGCAAATACGTTAAAATAATATGAATAACATTGAATATAATGCAATACGTGAATTAGGTTTACTTTTAACAGATATATGATAAGAGCCTAGTTAAATATGTAATAAAATATATAATAATATCAATAAAAAGTATATATAGTATTTAATGAAAAAGTCAAATAATTCTGGTTACATAAAACATAGAGAAGTTATATAATACACAATGGTAATAATTTCCCCGAGATTATATAAGAATATGATTATTCATTCATTGATTATTGCAATAGCGCATTAATTGTATATATTTAGGTAAGCATAGAAATGAGATCGTGTGATGTTTATTTGGTTTAATTTTAATTCTAAAAGTATAATATTTTAAAAGTAGATATACTAAATATAATAAAATAAAGAATTTTCACAATAAATACAATGAACAAGATTAGCTTTAATAATTTGAATATAACTAACTACATTTTTAATCATTAATATGATCATATCCCGAAAATGTTCTTTAAATTTAGTATAACCTGTTAGATACATTAACTGATATCCAAATTCAATATTAATTTATTATTATATTGAGATGAACATAATATCATATTAGTCATAATAATATAATCAAACTAAATTGAATAATTGACATGAAATATTAAAACATTATTTATTAAAGAAGAATTAATTATAGATAATATATTCAAACAAAATTATCAGGAGATGCAATAGTTCTATTAAACTTAAACATTGGAAGAAAAAATGACACGAGTGACAATACTCTTTTGACGTGTTAATGACCGATGCTCTTTTATATAAACAAAATTTCAACAATTCTAGAAGCTTTGAATGAATAAATAAATAACCGAACTATAAGATAATTTGTGTGTTATTTCAAAGTGTTCTTATAATGATATGTAATTTTAATGTATTTTCTATACTGAAGCAGTTTTCTTTGGGAATAATTGACAAAAATTAACTTCGAATAAAATATAAGTGAAAATTACAATATGATAATAATAATCCAAACATTTCTTATTAACACGAACCTTTTTAGTTGGAGAAATAAGTGGAAAATCTTAAAAGATTTAATTATTTACGTAATAAATATTTGATATATTTGAAATTTTGAAACTCTGGCTTCATTTACAATTGCTAACCTCTTTTCCTCTTAATCAAAGAAGCAAAAATAAATTAACCTTAAAAAATTTTAGCTTTTGAATCATTCTACAATTACGACTACATTTTATATTTATTTTATATAAATTAAGATATATCAAAGGCATATCAGTTGGTGGCAAATTCAATTTTCAAGTCTAAGATGCGAGTTCAACTAAGCAATTGTCACTGTGCATATAGGCCAGTACACGTGAAGAGAGTGGGTATACTGTATTGTGTTGTGCAACAAGTTGTTTGTATTTGAAAGTTTTTAAATAAGTTCAAAATTTTCTCTGCATTCAACATTCACTCATAAATGATGGAAATAGACAACATACATCTTATAAGATATGATATATATTAATAACAAAACTCGAGAAAATGCAAGCAATTTTTAAATATTATTTTTTATTTAGTGTAGGTGTGACCAGCACATCTGCGAAATGATATTAAACCATATTGACATTTAAGTTGTCAATTTGATGTTATTATATGTTTATGAGAAACGTATTGATAAATGAGATATCTGATAGTGTTGGTGTAATTACGAAAATAGTAAATAAATTTCAAAAAATCATGTATTTTCATTTCGGCATGTATATTAAGAAATATTTCTCGAAATATGTAACCGCTAATACAACTTTTTTTTTTTTTGTTTGTCTTTTTTCCTCCCTGCAGAGTTAAAAATAAAGTGAAAATCGAAATTATATATTCTGTATGTTCATTTTTAGTTTAGAATTGAAAAAAATTTTTAAAATAAGCTTTCTTACATTTTTAATAAATTTTAATACATCGCTATATCGTTACTAAATTTATAAATAAAAAGTTTGTTATTGGCTATGAACTAGACAAGCCAACATAGAAAATGAAAGTTATTAAGATCTATTTTAATAAAGATTTAATAATGAAAATAATCTATTTGAAATATAATAGTAATAATAGCAGAATATATCATTAATTAAATAAATTAAATTTTACAAATATGAAAGTATTGAACAATCTCATTATTACTTGAATTGAAAAGATAAACAAAGGCTATTTTTATCTTTATTATTAAATAATAATAATAAACAGAGGCGATACAAAACTGAAGTTTTAAATATTTAAGTATCCTCCTCAATGTGCGTTTAATTAGCTAGCCCGTCTATGACATATAAAAGTATATATAATATTAGTAAATATAATAAATAAAATAGATTTGAGTAATTTAGAGGAGTTAAATAAAAATGAAAAATATGTGATGAATAACTCATTATCTCGAAGAGAAGAAAATGACACATGTGTTTGTACCAATATTATATAAAAACAGATATAAATATAGATTTTATTAATTACTTAATGCATGAAATATGACTCACTACTGATTCATTCCATCGTAAAAAAAGTGTTAATGATACGAAAATTAATACTGAGTTTTTTCAGCGAAAGGCATGATAAATACTTAAATACCATTTTATTATAAAAGTATAATAAAAATATAATTATTAATATGTAGCATTTAACATATATGTTGTCTTCTGCTATTAAACATGCTGGCAGATGGGAATGTGCGAGATTTATAATCATTATGAAACACGCTGATCGAAATTAATTTCCTTTGCGGATTAAATAATTAATATATATGTGCTCTGCTGAAGCTATTAATAAATTGTCATATTTACTGCCAAACACCACAGGGCAGTCTACGTCCCCATTAAAATGGCGAGATTATTCACTGTTAATAACAACGAAACTATGCCGTACGCAAATTTATATGCGAATGTTACGTGGACCATTTGAGACCAGACTTCTCTTCTGACAGTTGCCGAAGATCAGCTGCAATAGTAATAGCTTTGCGATTTGTGGCGACAAGAGCAGGCACTGCTCTGTGTTGGTAAGCATGTCAGAGACTCTCTCATGTTCGGCAAAAATCAGTACCTTTCATACGGACAACAAAGTATCGGTACTGAAACTCTGGCTTGTCTCTCCTTTCTTTGAGCTGATGAACTAACACGCAACTGAGTGAGTTCAGGATTTGTCTATTAACTGGTATTATTTATCAGTCTGTGGGAAGATGGAAAGTGACTTCAGGAACATGATGAGATTGATTGACTGTAGGTGACGTATGGAAGTGGTTTGTTTCTTTTTCTTGTGGTTAATGGTTTATTTTATAGAAGATTTGTTATTTTCTGTTGATGAATGAATAATCTGAAAATCAGATTTATATTTCGAAATTTTTGGCAAAGCGCTATGATCTCGTCTATAAAACATCTTTTTGTTTAAATAAAAATGGCGAAGAATTTCTTGTAATATAGAATAACAAACTGTATAGACTTCACATACATATATAATGTAATATATAAAGTGAAACTCAGACTTTCACACCCTCATGCCATCTTATATTTGACTCACCTGTTATACACATGTTGAAAATAAATAATCATCAATATAAATATTTCTGCTAAACAACGATCGTGGTGGTCCCGTTACTTGCTTTCATATATACGTGATCTTTCTCAACATATTGGAATAGCCAGTCTTCATGCTTTGATGAGCTAAATACTCCTACACATCTTCAGCAGCCATTTCATTGAAAATCTGATGATGGGAATGTTCAAACTAAAGTCCCATAAAAAGGAAGTATTAAAATTTATGATATAATTTGACATAATAAGAGGCAAATATATTAAGAATATAATAAACTAATGTATACAATCGTAATAATAATAATATAATCCGGTAATTTAGTAGATCTTAAGGATTTTGAGAATGAAGTATTGAGGCGGCAACACTTCAGGATTTGCTTCTCACACTGTCTAGGAAATGCAGCCGCTGTACTAATAAAGGGGTATCTTGCCTCTGAGATAAGGAACATACATATTTTTCAACTAACAATAGCAGGATTATTAAATATAAACAATTGAGCTTACATTTGAATCAACTTTAATAATCTTAATTACACATAAAAGAAGATTAAAGTGTAGCTGTCAATATTAACTACAAACTGATCAACTTTCTATTTCTTATTTAATAGAATATATTGTCCAGTTGTGCTCTAGGACAGTAATCAAGCAGCAACACATTTAGCATTTAGTGAATGATCTTCACTCTCTTACAATTTATTGATTTAAATATACTTTATTAGATAAAGACTGTTTATTTACACATTAAAATATTTTTTAAAAAAAATCAATTACTACTTTTCTTGCTATTTCTTTGAGTGCTTTTATTGCTTATTTCAAGAAATCAATTATGATAGTGTTTCAGTAGTTATAATATTTAAAGAACGATAAAATTGATTTGGAATTAATTTATTCAACTAAAGCTGTTGGTTAACCTTCAAAAATGAAATGTATTATGTTGCAGAAAAAGAAAAAAAACACGAAGAGGAGTAAATGCAAAATTTAAAGTTTTTTTTACATTGAGTATAAAAGTATATATAATATTTAGTGTATTTTTTTCTTAAAAGAGAATAATAATGAGTAATTGCAGTATATTAGCATAAAATTAATGCGTGTGTTTATATGCAGTATGTAACTTACACACATTGCAATCTTATTAATCATGAGTTCATCATAGATGAAGTCTGTTTTTAATGGAAATATTTGCGTCCTTCTTTTCAATGTAACAATCAATCTGATTAGGACGGGAGTCATTTACCTTTTCGAAGACCTCCATCCTCTTTTATTCTATTCACTGATTTTTAAAATTTAATGTATTTTTTAATTGTTCACAATACCATATAGATATAATTCTGTTTATAATATCAATCCATAGTGCATCTTAATAATGCAAAAGTACTCATTCAAATTTATGTCGAAATTAATTAAATTAAATATGACAAGAAAATGATTACCCTGACGAATTTTATCATTCTAATTGTATTATAATATATGAGTAATTTCCGGTAAATTTTTAATCGGAAACTATCCTCTATATTGAATCGCTATTTCTTTCTGCAGTTATACTGCGCATTTCTATTCCGCAATACCATTCTTCCCAAAAAGCTAAATGCTTTGTTCTTGTGTGATAATTTGTTTTTATTCACTTTGGTTAATTTTATTGATAATTAGTAATATTTTTAAAAAACTATAAACAACATATATATGAGGAGGTACTAAAAAATAATAAAAAATTATTAATAATTTAGATATTACAAATTTAATCGCTTCAAAAAATTTTCATTTGAATTGGTCACTTGCAAGAGATGCATTTTTGCATATATCATTTTCTTCACCATAACTTCTGCAAAAAGAGATTTTTTGAGAATAAAGGGGGTCGCACAGGCTTAGGTGAGCAAATATGAATGAGCTGAATTATAATATGATATACTCAAAAAATTGTTTCACACTCAGAGTATACATTCCCATTATGGTACTATACAAGGGGAACATTTATGTTTTTAGTGCATCACACAAAGTTTCAGAACATAAGTTTTAAATAACTGATCATTGTGAACAAATTCTGAGTGAGCTGACCATTTCAAAAAAAATGATCATTGTCTTGACTTTTGCTTTCATTACTTGCCATGTTATGGAAAACGACACTCACAATGGTTTAGCATTAAATCATTATTGGCATAATAAATTAAAGTTCCAAACTTTGATCAATTACAGAATTAGCAGTAAATATATTTGTGTTTTAAAATTATATTTTAGTTTGGATTTCTAAAATGCAAATTAATATCATTAGATTATTAAAATAAATGAAAGTTTTAGATAAATTTCTATTTAGAAAATTGAAGAAAATAATCACATAGTATTAAACATAAAATATATATTTGTCATTATGTTTACAGCCAAATATCATTGTTTCTTTGCTATTTGTCTTAGTATGAGAAGTAAATATTCTAAATCTGAATTATTATTTTAAAATAATTAATATTTCACAAATATTTGTGAAAAACATGTAAAAAGATGTTGAAAATATAAGTTTTCATTTTAAAAAGCGAAATGAAAATAGAACTGTTAAAATCATTGTGTGTTCTCTTGTGGAAGAACAGAGAGCAACCAGTCGGTGCGCTGAATAGGATCTTGTTTCATTATTATAATCAAATTTAAAATATTATTGATTTATTAGTTATAAGAAATATTCTGAAAATAGCATTATTGACAATTTCTTGGAAAACAGCAAAATAACATTCAAGTAATTGTTAGAAAATGAAAGCTAAAGCTGTGACCATGGACAATTCAGAGTGTAGATCATACTCAGAGACAAACCCGAAACAACTTGCTGTAAGGAGTGTTTCAAACATTATTCTATATTCTTTTAAAAGAAGGCAAAACTCCCATACAGTAGGCACTTTGGGTAAGAGGATTTTATGCGCAAGAAGCCTTCTGGCATCCATTGATACTCTGTTTGGCACGGGGTGCACCTGTATGGGAGTTTACTTAACTATTTTAATGATGTTTGATTCTTTAAAAGAAATTGGGAATTTCACTATGTTTCAATTTTTCAGTTATTACAAAAATTAATAAATACATGAAATGCACTTTAGAAATCCCCGCAAGAAGTATCTAACGTAGAAGAAACTGTACTATAACAAGCATAACATCAGAGAATGAATTCTGGTTTTTTAGGGTGATATCCCAATATTATATTATGACAAATTGACCATGGAAGCGCACCTGTAGTGTGTATATATATTTAAAGTTTAATAGAAAAGTTGATGAATACTGACAAAAATTAGATCTTATAATTATTTATAAAAACCGATAATAATACAAATTGATAGAATGTTAAATAATATTTTGGAAATATTTTATATTATTTAAATCAAATATAAAAATTCTCTTATTTAGTGCAAATAAATTTTTTGATTTTGATAAAATATAAAATGACATAACAGATGTTTCGTGATGTATATTAACTTTATGCAAAACTATTTGCCGTGGCTTTGGGTACGTGTATTAGAATCATGACATTTAATAACAATAGTTTTTTGTGATTAATGTTTTTTTGGTTTTGACTACTCTGTTATCACACTTTATATGTGAGAAAATTAATTTTTCTAAAATATTAATTTATATTGATTTAAGTGTAAACAATTTTTTTGAATGAAAATTGAAGCAATTAACTGATAATAAACTTTTTTAAAAGTTAGAGAATTAATTAAAAACAAAAGAACTCGAAGCACAAACTTCAGATGTTATTTAAAATTAAGAGTGATTTAAAAAAAAAAAGAAACTTTTCAAGAAAACTTTCATCAAAGAAGTCTTTTTTTGTTGTTGTTGTTGTTTTAAAAACGCATTTGTGACTTATGGTAATGTGATTATAAAATTTGAGAATAATTATAATTAGTATAAACAAAAATATTTTATTTTATATTGTTAGGACAAACATATGATTGGTAAGATAAATGCATTATACTAAGGTTTACCACATGCAGTTATATATTTTAACGTTAAAATAGAATAAAATAATCTTTATTAGCAAATTTTGGGGGGAGGATAAATACTTTACTTAAAGCATGGAAGTAGTTATATATATTAGAATTATTCATTACTTATTAATAAAAATAAGTAATTAAATTTATTGACTTACAGATGTTTGAAATATTTTAGTTTACCATGTAGAGATGTCTCGCATAATTTAATATATGCATTAATATAAACAAATTATATATCTTTATAAGAATTTGATTGTTTTAATTCTCAATTTTATGGAAATGCTATCTATTTGTAAGTCAGAATCAAGAATGCAATGTATTTCTATACTATTTATAAATACTGAATTGCAATTTTTATTATTATTTTAATTAATAAATATATCCAAAAGAACATTATTTAAGTATAAAAAAATAGATTGTTTTTGCCATATGTATCCCTATTTGTTGAATCATTATTTATTGGACAAAAAATCTAAGAGATAACTCTTTTAAGTTTTATTGTATGTGTGTTTAGTGTGTGTATTGTCATCCGGAATATTTCTGCAA